>JAGUCJ010000031.1:0-173633 GCA_019670975.1 Acidiella bohemica
CCCCCCCCCCCCACCCCCCCCCCCCCCCCCCCCCCCCCCCCCCCCCCCCCCCCCCCCCCCCCCCCCCCCCCCCCCCCCCCCCCCCCCCCCCCCCCCCCCCCCCCCCCCCCCCCCCCCCCCCCCCCCCCCCCCCCCCCCCCCCCCCCCCCCCCCCCCCCCCCCCCCCCCCCCCCCCCCCCCCCCCCCCCCCCCCCCCCCCCCCCCCCCCCGGCACCCCCATCCCACCGTGCTGACTCTCGCAGTACCTCCTCGTGCGCCCGTACCCATCCCTGAGAATCACGTTCACGTCACCAGCCCTGCGCATACCGGGCTTACTGCAGACCCGACTCCTCGACCGGATCGGTGGTCCGCCGCACATCCGCGAGGGCATCCTCGACGCTCTCGCCCACGGCACGAGCGTCACCGCCAAAATCGCCTGGCTCACGAGCCCGGCCTCCAGCGATCCGGACTCCGGCCCCGCTCCGGGCAAGCCGCGCTGGATCCACTGCACGCCGCTCCTCGGCAGCGACGAGCGCGTCGGCGTCTGGATGATCGTCATGGTCGAGAACGAAGAAGTGACCGGTCAACTCAACCGGCATGTCGAGACCCCCCTGAGCGGGATGGTCAGTCCCGTCGGCGCCGCGAGTCCGAAGTTCACCGGCAACAAGCTGTATGCGGAGTACTTGCGCAGAGAAGGCCGGCCGGACACACCCGGGAGCGCGGTCGGGAGTGCGAGGAGCGGGCCGGCTTCGGCGGCCGCGCACGAGCGCGAGCGCGAGCGCGAGAGGAAGGAGGTCGACGATCAGTTCCGCGACTTCTGAGCCTCGCCTGCCCGAACGAGTCGACGCAGACTGCTCGGTGCCGAGCATCCCCAGAGCAACACCGACTCCTGCCGAGGATATATCTATTCCGCCCCAGCAATGGAGATCCCCCGTGCACCCAGCGGTCCC
Organism: Acidiella bohemica; assembly: GCA_019670975.1. Taxonomy (NCBI): domain Eukaryota; kingdom Fungi; phylum Ascomycota; class Dothideomycetes; order Mycosphaerellales; family Teratosphaeriaceae; genus Acidiella; species Acidiella bohemica. The sequence continues at coordinate 930 of JAGUCJ010000031.1, forward strand.
CGTAGCGTCGACCCGCCCACCACGCACGCCCTCGTGTCCCAGCAGCCGCAACTACCGCCCCTTCCGCCCAAACGCCCTCCGGTACCCTGCCACAGATCCAGCGTGTCAGTGGCCAGAACCCCGATCCCAACAGCGCGCCCGCACTCGGACCTCGCTCCCGGCATCGGAAGCGCACCGCACCGCCGCCCCGTCATGGCTCAGCAACAGGCCACCGAACGAGCCTCGTCCGAGCTCCGTTCCCCTATGGCCCGGCGAAAGCCCGCCTCGTTCGGCTTCCGGGCCTTTCGCCCGACCGCCGCTTCCCCGTGTCGGATCGCAGTATGGTATCCTCACTGCGCTTGCGTTCGCGTGGGTGAGTCTGGGCTGGGGTGCCGTGCTCGTCCGTCGCTACCTGTTGTTCGGTCGGCCGTGTTCGGTCAGCAGTGCCCGGTCAGCAGTGCCCGGTCAGCAGTGCCCCCATTCGCGTCCCCACTCCTTCGACACGGAGCAGCCGTGGAAGCCAGCGAGACACGAGAGCAACGATATCCGTGCTTCCCGCTCAGCCGTGGCTACGGTGCACGAGTGCGGTCGCGCGGGCGACGGGCCCTGGTGAGTCAGTTGAGATGTACTGTCATCGGATTGGGTCCCTGTCGTGTGAACTTTGTCTGCTCTTTGCTGGAATCGCGTTGAGATTCAGTACGGAGGGATTGGGTTTCTACCGTGTTAAGCGCGTCTACTCTTTGCAAGAATCTAGTAAGAATGGATTAGTTTTCTACCATGTGACCTGCATCTGCTCTTTACTAAAATAACGTTTAGATCTAGTACAAAAGGACTGGTTTTCTACCGTGTGATCAGCATCTACTTCTTTGCGAGAATTACGTTCAGATCTAGTACGAACGGATTGGTCTTCCCTTGTGTTATCTGCATCTACTCGTTACGGGAATTATATTGGTCCTTAGGACGAATGGATTGGGTTTCCACCGTATTACCTACGTCTGCTTATTCCTGGGATTACATTGGTACTCAGGACGAATGGATTGGGTTTCTACCATTTCATCTGCGTCTACTCGTTACAGGAATTACATTGATACTCAGGACGAATAGATTAGGTTTCTACCGTGTTACCTACGTCTGCTTCTTGCTGGATTATATTGGTACTTGGTACAAATAGCTTAGGTTTCTACTGTGTTACCTATATCTACTTATTACTACAATTACGCCTAGATTGAGGAACAAAGGCTTAGGTTCCCGCCGTATTGCCTACGTCTGCTTATTGCTATAATTACGTTCAGATCTAGTACGAAGAAATTAGTCTTCTACCGTGTTACCACGTCCGCTCTTTGCTACAGTCGCGGTTAGGTCTAGTACGAAAGGCCCAGGTTCCCGTCATGTTACCTACGTCTGCTCTTTGCTGGGATCACGTTCAGATGCAGTACGAACGGATGGGGTTCCCACCATGTTACCTGCATCTGCTCATTGCTGCATTCACATAAGAACCTCGGAATTGGCTGGCTTTTCAGCAATCTCCGTCCCTAAAAACAGGATCTGTACGGCGCCACGCCTCTCCCAGGAACAAGTAGTCGAGACGACGGGCAAGCTGGTGCAGACGCTGCGCGGAGCCTGGGAAGAGCATCCTGGCTACCGTTCATCTCACTTTCACCGCCATCCGTAGGCAGCACAAGCTCAGCTGTACTGACCGTGGGAAAGCCCACGCCCGCGGGAACAGGGTCACTGGCGCGTTCACGCTGATCGACCAGGCCGGGAAGGAGCCATGTGTGCGATCCTTCTTCAAGCCAGTCGGCGGGCGTCCGACTCTCGGCGACGACGAGGTGAAGTCGAAGGCGAGAGACTGCCCTTTTCGATGAGCTGGCGCGTCCGACTCTCGGCGACCAGGTGAAGTCGAAGGCGAGAGACGGCCCTTTTCGATGAGCTGGGAACCCATCACGCTGGACAAGCGTGGGCCGGAGCCGGAGCCGTCGCACAGCGCACATCAGCGTCACATCTTCCCGGATCCTATCCCACCGGCTGACGGAGTTGACGTAAGCGATGATGCTCTGCTGCACATGGGGGCTGTGATCAAGTCGATCGGCGGTAAAGGGAGGAGAGCTAGAGAAGGGCCTACCACCGCAACTGTGACCTGAACGGTGGTTGGTCGATTGCCAACGCTTAATGAGCGCATTATGGATTCCGTTGGCGCTCGGAATGATGGATAGTGTTTTTTCTTGCGGCGCGGGGGGGGGGGAGGGAGATTCGCGGCTCCACGCCGCGAATATTTGATATGAGCAAGACGGAGAGACAAGTAACGCTATCTGAGTTTGCCTCGATGAGCGACGGAACAGGACCTCCACTATCACGTTCAGATCACTTCGCCCAGATTCCCACCATTGAGCGAGCAGGTCCAGCCTGATCCCCAATTGAACCCTGCACGGCTGTCTCGTCGACTGCATCGCCGACTGCGTCATGAGGCGAAACTCGAGCGTACATGTAGTCGGGGGCTGCACCCCACTCCATCAGAGACTCGCGTACGTGGGTGCTGGCCGCGGATGTGCTGAAGTAGGTGATCCTTCCGCTTGAACGCGCATTTCTTGCCCACTTGCTCGCACACTCGGCAGACGTGCAGGGAGGTATCGCGGTGTGACTTCAGGTGACGCAGGTAGGAGTCCCGCCGGTAGTATGTGCTCCGACATCCCTGGCACGAACACACATACGCTCGGTGTTCGGTGGTTTTCGCGTGCCTCTCCAGATCATGGGAGGCCCCGAAGACCATGCCACACTCCTTGCAGCTGTAGCGGCCGTCGGCGATCGAGTCAACGTCTTCGTCTTCGCTCTTCGTGGTGCCGCAGCTGGGGGGTGGCGTCGGAGAGATATCGACGCCGCTTGAGGGTTGCGCTTGCCATCCTCCACCAAAGCCATGGTATATTGAGAAGCACGGATCGGGAGTCACCAGATCGGACGTGTAAATTCCGGACATGGACGAATATTGCGGCGTCCAGCGGGCCAAGTGGCTCGGTTCACTCGGCCGTATCGTTCCGCAGTCGTAGTCCTTGAAGTCCCAAAGCTGGTCGCGGCCCCGTTGCGAAGTGAAGGTTCGAGGCTAGGAGACGGCTCATCGACATCATGCCATGTCAGATCTGGTGCCGGACTACACGGAATCGGCTCGAGACTGACATCGAGTGGAGGAGATGGCCACCAGTCATCGAGTCCGAGCCATTGTGCGTCCGAATATTGAGCGACATCATGCTGGGGTGCAGAGTATTCGGGGCAGAGCGAGCTCGACAGATCGTCCACGACGGCGTGTGCTGCGAACGCAGGCGCAAGTCTGACGGCCAGCTGGGCATGGTAGTGAACTGGGAGCGGGAGAGCAACGTGGAGTGGGAGCGGGAGAGCAACGGTGGAGTGGGTGCGGTATTCAAGGCATACCTTAAGAAGTGAGACGACATGCGGGGCCTTCAACGGCATATTCGCATCGGATAGCCGGGAGGCTTCCAAAAGGACCTCGTAGACTTGGGCCCGGACTAGTGGCTTGAGCTAGCCTGGTCTGGCAAAGAGCTGCCTCGGTAGCTCTGGTCGACGGCGCCTTGTCCGACCTCAGTCTTGGGTAGACGTGCCACAGGGCAACGGGCAACGGGCCACATCGAAGCCGCTGCATCTGCTTAAGAGCCAGCGGACATATATGCGAACGTGGACTCGTCGAGGTTGGCGTGTGTAGCTGTTCCTTTTCTTCTGCAGACTGACACACCGAGCGCTACTTCACCTGGCCTGTATTTGTCCCCGGGACCCTCGACAAGCGAGCTCCTTCACCGGTCTGGCCACACGCACGCCTCACGGCACCGGAGGCAATGCATGCTCGCGGCAATCGCGGCAGACTCACCTGCCAGCCAGACCAGGACGACGTCACGCGATGGCCACCAATGGATCCGATGCCACCAATTCCGAGACCTCCCAGTGCACCCGGACGGCGCGCGGAATCGGCCTGGAGCTGCAATGTGGACGCATGATCACCTCAACCAGCTGCACCATGTCGGAAGTGGCCGATATGCTGGTGCGCGGGCAGCGTCATGCAAACAGGATGTGAGGCCGCCCTCTTTCCCGATTGGGATGCCAAGGATTTGGGTTCGGTAGCCTGCCAGCAGATCCGAGAGCTCGCTGCTGGAGTCGGCGGGGAGCTGCAGTGTGGACACATGACCACCTCAACTACCTGCACAACGTCGAAAGTGGCTAGTACGGAGGAAGGGCGAGCAGCGTCATCCAAACAGGATGTGAGATAGCCCTCCTTTCCAATCGCGGTGCTAAGGATTTGGCTTGAGCAGCCTGCGGGCACACAGAGAATCCGCTGTGAATCGGCGATTGTCGATGTTGCAGCCTATAACCCATGTCCGGAAGCGGCTTGGCGATTTCTGGATCGTCACGGGCAATCCGGCATGCCGTCAGGGCGATTAGCAGGCCGCTTTTGCGGTCCTTTCCCCTTTGGGGCCCCAGACCGTGCCTGCGAGTTGGTGAGGAAGTCCCCAGGTCGGGGAGCACCGCACCTGTCCACCGCTCCGAGACGGTAGCGCAGCGCCGTTGAAGTCCATTGGTGATTGAAGCCGGCTCCATTCCATGGTCGAAAGATTGCAGCTCGGGGCTAGGGAGCCAATCGTCCTGGCCGCGAACGGTCCGTCCAGGTACTTCTCCAGCTACGATGGTGAGGGGAAAAGCTTCGACTCGGGATCTGCGTGCTATTCGCTTCGGAACCTTGCGATGTTGTCCCCTCTGGCGATGGGAGTGGGTCCCCAACCGCGCCAATCACCTGACGAGTTGCTTCTGACACTCCCGCTCCTTCCAAACGTTGCTCTCGGTCGCGACCGTGTGTCGAAGTCTGAAGGCCATCAGCATCTCTGATCGCCGGAACGCTGTCAACAGCCAGAGCTGTGGAATTGCATGCTGTTCTCGACCGCATCCCGCAAGCTGAAGGACGCTGCGCGCTCTGTGACAGCGACGTTGACTCATCCGCACGCACGCTCAAATATCATGTCGGTCTCTCGTTCTCAGACTTCGCCGCTAGGTATGCGATGATGGGCCAGGCTCAATTTCGCGAGCGACGCACCGCAGCTGACATCTCATGCTAACGTGATCTTGCAACAGCGACGGTGCACGTGAATCCATGCCTCTCGGGGACGGGATCTGCTGTACTCTCGCTGGCTAGCAGCATCCAGACTCTGTCGGACGCAGAGAGTCAGTCCGAGGCCAGCGCGCCGGTCGCTAATGATCTTCGCATCCGCAGAACAGTCGTCCGGCTCTCAAGCGCAAGGCGCAGCCGAGACCGGGAACGAAGCGACGACGTCGCGCGCAGCAGGATCAGCAAATCCGGCTTACAAGCACACCGGAGCGCTGTACTCGACCGTCCCACACGCCGATGACCTTGCGTATGGCTTGGCGGATGAGCTCCTTTCTGATCGAGTGCTGTCGCCTGCGGAGATGTCCGACTACGTCACTTACCCGACCGAGCTTCACATCATGGCGAACCCTGAAGATGAAGCGCCCATTGGGCGGGACCGCTGAGCCCTGCGATGGGAGCCTGGCTGACGTCGAACCACGACGGACTGCTGTACCGCCTCCGCGCCTGTTACAAGTTGCAAGAGCAAGCGAAGTAAAGAGATGACCTGAGACATCCTCAGCGATCCAATTGCGCGGGGTATGCGACGCCATGATCGGAGTATTTCGTGACTCTAAGATTGCTGGTTTGCGGTGCGAAGGCGTTAGAGCGTATCGCGATACCCCTGTTGGGAATGCTGTTAGGCGTACGACATGGCTGCCGACTACAAGGAAGCCCGCCAGTGCTTAGAGGTTATGTGTGTCTTGAGTATGGTCCATGTGCTCGTGAGCCGTATCACTACAAGATCGTTTGGGCGCACGCTGTAGTCGATCGTTTGGGCGCACGCTGTAGTCAAACGCTGTAGTCAATCTTACCTTACATCGCACAACCAAGCGTGCTGCTCCGCCGAGAGGCTGCTCTGTGCTATGCTAGCCACGTACCACATACAGCGTGAGAGCATGGTGTTCGAATGTTCTTGTCGGGGTCTAGAAGTCGTCATTGTGTTGTGGTCGTGGACCAAGGGGTGAAATATCCGCCAGGACTTTTGGCTTCACTTCCACGCAATCTCTTTCTACCAGAGCGATCGGCACAAGGAGTCAGGCGCAGAACTGACGTTCAAAAGAGTGACTTTCAATGTCCAAAATTGCAAAAGAGTGCACACCGATGTGTAGCTGAGAATGGTTTCGATCCATTGACCTCCGGGTTATGAGCCTGTGGAATTGTTAGCTGTGATTTCCTAGAATAAACGTCGGTTTGGCTCACCCGGCGCGCTTCCGCTGCTTCACGATCTGTCAGTTTTTTGACAGAGACGCTGATAGTGGTGAAGAATTACCGCCACTCAGCTCGACTCGCAAGTACATGCGTAGATTGAGTCACGCGACCCCTAAATGATATTAATCTTTTGCTGTGAAGGCCCGAGAAGAGCCGAGTGCGCCTGAGGTCGGTGTTTGTAGCCGACTTCCAGGTCGGGAGCCCATCTCGAGACGGTAGCTTCGAGGGAAGAAAGCATGATGCCAGCTAGATGCCATGATCTTACGTTGGGACACTGAGCAGCATCGGCCAACTTCTGTCCGGCGTTTCGGTTTCGGTGCTCCGATGAAGTAGTCGTCCTTGAGCTTCGCGATAAGGTTGGCTTCCGCTTACCTCCGCAGATGAGAACCAGGACCCCCTACTACCACCTCACTCGCAACCTCAGTCCTTTCCGACGCTCATTAGCCCACACTGTCACCGCTCAGGTGCTCGATTGCTACACTGCGCCAAGATCCAGCCCAAAGTCCCGCAAGTCATGCCTCCAGGAAGCAGCGCACCTGCATGCAGTGGGCCCGACGTCTTCCGACTACGGAGAGCGGAACAGCATCGGGCCACGGAGAATAGTTGATCCGCCCAACTCACTTCTCATGGCCGCAAATCCAGCAGGAAGCAGAAATGACCGCTTGGCTGACTGTCGGCACCAACATGCAGCCAGCGACGACCAAGAGACACAAAGGTCCGTGAAGGTGGCGAAGGACGAGGGCAGTGTCTACAAAATGTGCTTGATCCGAACCAACTTCCAGCCCACGATGCCAGCAAACACTGCGACTCTCAGCCCCGGCAAAGTCACAGCGCGCAGCAACAGCGCACACCTGAGGCTCCACGGCCGCAGCGCTGCACACAATTATCCAGATCCTAGTTTATCCCCCCCCGGCTCCATGCCTGAGACGCGGGGTGGCAGGGAGTCAGGGGTACAGCATGAGGACCGTGGTTGTGGGGATTGCACAGGACGGGACGGATAAATAACGTAGGCAAATGACACGAAGCCTTTTCGACTGCCGGAACGTAGGTCCGTTATTGCTCGCGCGCAGGCGAAGGGGTGTTAGATGTCTCTATAACGTCGCCTTGAATTATTCCGTCTACAAGATGATTCCGGAAGTCAGGGTGAACGCGCATTGAGATGGGTCGTGCGAGCTTGTGGGGCGAGATTCTGCGTGCATTTCGAGGCTGCATGATCCGCCTCAATCGTCAGGTAGAGCCATCGAGAACAGACATTGTCAACATTAGACTGAACGTCGGGAATGCGCGACAACAGTCACTGATGTGATTTGCTGGTCCGGGTGACGCTCCTAAACGAGAGCAGGTGGGGAGCTCCTTTAGCCACGCCTGAGGTGCCTGAGGTGCGCTATATAGCAGCGCACGGCCACCTCGCGCTCCAGCTCTCCTTGGCGACCATTCCACGTCGATGCACTTAGCCCTTCCCCCTCCTACATTCTAGGCTCTGTTTCCTCGTTATCATCGCCATTGGTCCTTGCACCTCACAAAAGCGAAATCACGGGGACCGCAAACCAAGACGCCACCCGGTTCTCGGCTTCCTCGGCGGTGTCAGCGGTACAACTCCTTGCTTGAACGAGCCAGCAGCATTGGCCATTGGCGTTTGGGGAAGAACGCCACGCGTTACGGGACAAGACAAAGGACAACTCCTCGCACCTTCGACGCCGCCTCCGTTGCAACGCGTCTCGCCTCCATCACGTCACTATCCGGCACAGGGTGCCGAGTCGCCGCATCACCAGCACAAGCGGACAACAATCGCATCCTGACGACTACACCATCATGGACGCCTGGCAATCCGCGCAGAGCTGGCTGCTCTTCTTAGGGCTGTTGGGTGGCGTCGGTTGCTACTACTATACACAGCATAATGGTAAGAAACCCCAGAACAGTGGCTTGGTGAAGAAGCGGAATGAGACCGAATTACGAGGGAGGAGGGCCTCAGTGCAGGCGGATCAACCCAGACCCGCAAAGCAGGCTAAGAAGCCTAAGCCGAGCGCGAATGATCAGGAGAAGAGATCGCAGGCTGTGGAGACCCCTACGGTCGTGGCACGGAGCAGCGCGGATGAGGAGAAGGAAGAGTTCAGTGCCAGGCAGTTCGCCGAGCAACTGACACAGGCGAGGAAAGGCGCAGACTTGTCAAAGCCAAAGGGTAAGGAGAATCGCGTCAAGACGGTCAAGCAGAACAGTGCTCTGGCCACGCGCGAGCTCTCCTCTGGTGCATCCCAAGTAGGCGCCGAAGCCGGGGATGATCTGGCACCTGCTCACCCCCCTGAGCTTGCGAGCGATGTTTCCGACATGCTCGAGCCAGCCGCCAAGGGGCCGTCCACAATCCGTGTGACTGCACCGACTCGACCGCAGAAGCAGAAGGTAGCGAGAGCACCCAAAGAGGAGGTCGTCGAGACCAAGAAGCAGCGTCAGAACCGCATGAAGAAGGAACAGCAAAGGATTGAGCGCGAAGCAGAGGAGAATGCGCGGAAACGTCTTGAGGAGAAGCAGCGCCGTGCTGCTCGCGAGGCTCGCGGTGAACCGGCCAAGAACGGTCTCGGAGTGTCAAAAGCACCCACGAGCAACGCCTGGAGCGCACCAAAGTCCCCACAGCAGGCTGCTGGGGCTGCGCCGCAAACCAATGGCGCATTGAACGGACCTCTTCTGGACACCTTTGATGCTGAGTCCACTGCAAGCTCCAACGGTGGCATGGGCGCGAGCACGGCGGCTACCAGCACCACCGAAGCTGACACGGCCGACAAGGACACGGGTCACCCCTCCGAACAGGAGCAGGTTGCACAGGCTCTTAGGGAGAGCGACGACTCGGGCTGGACCACGGTTGCTGTGCCCTCCAAAAAGCAAAAGAAGGCTGCCCCAGTGCAGCCGACCTCCGGACCAAAATTTACCCCTGCGGCCACGACCAACAAGCCTGTCATGTACGGATTCAGCGCTTTGAACGGCCATGGCGACGCGAACGACCCAGATGCTTGGGAGGCTTGAGCTCGTGGGAAAGCAACAGAACATTGAACAGCATTCGACCAACATCAGAGGTTGTGCCATCCCAATGCAATCATGCCCCGGACATGCGATGGGCCCTTCGGGACGAGGAGTTTCAGCAAGCTTGTGAAAGGAAAAGGCTTACAGATGTATCAGGCGTTGGGAAAGGGCGAAGGGCAGGATCAAGGGCGGCATCCTGTACTAGTTATTTCCATGTATTGCGAGCGGCAGAACACCGCGCGATGCTTGCAACTGGGCCAGAGGCCCGGTCTTCTGCATCAGTAACCCTTGTGTGTTAGCAGCATAAAACCAAAATGCAACCCAGTCAGCACCACCGCGCTTCAGCCTGCTTTCTATTTTGGCGTACACCGTACCTTCTCGCTCGCTGTGCGTGCCGCAAAGAAAAGCCTCGAGTTGAAATGATTCTTCACATCCTGCACCAGTCCATCGTGCGTTCCCGGGAGACTGCCAAAAAGCTATTCTTTGTCCTTTGCACTCGTCGTCACCCGTCTGGCGCTTAATAGCCGGAGAGGACACTTGTTGTATACAAAGCCCGTCATACGGAGAAGGCGCCCCACATTCACCTGTTCGAGACGCTTCAGGCTGGAAGTCGAGTTAACTTACATCCACTTTGCAAATATCACGACGACCACGAAGTTCGAGTTTGAGGCAGTGAAGCGAGAGCTGTGTGTTCGGTAGCTTGTAACGACGCTCATTACGGAAGAAGACGCTGCCGGCAGCGCGCAATAAGGACAACGAGTAGAACAAAGCTAGTCGATCGGCAAGCAAGAACGCCCAGACCGAAGGCCTTCGCCCACACTCCCACCTCCTTGGCCCATAGGGACAGTCCGCCAGCATGGCGCAGATACGAGGCACGGCTGGCTACCACCTGGGTAACCAGAATGCATTCGGCGGCGGTGGCCCGTCGAGCTCAGCAACAAATGACCCCTCACCGCTGGAGGCCATAAGAGCACAGACGAGCAAGATTGAGGATTGGCTGGACACCTATGGCGATCCTATCAAGCCTTATCTGCCAGCTATTGGGCGGTTCTTGATTGTTGTCACGTTCTTGGAGGATGCGTTGAGGATTTTGACGCAGTGGAATGATCAGCTGGTGTACTTGCATGATTATAGGCATAGTACGTGGGAACCTGGGGAGCTGGGGGTGTCTGCGGCATGTGCTAATCATCGGGTCCTCTCGCAGTACCACGGGGCATCACCCACCTGTTCCTCATCCTCAACGTCGTCGCCATGACCGCCTCCTCCCTCCTGATCATTATCCGAAAGTACAGCGAGTACGCCGTTGCCGGTCTGATCACCGTCGTCATCACGCAAGCCCTCGGCTATGGCCTCATCTTCGACCTCAACTTCTTCCTCCGTAACCTCTCGGTTATGGGCGGTCTACTTATGGTTCTGTCCGACAGCTGGGTAAGGAAGAAGTTCGCGCCAGCAGGCCTGCCGCAGCTGGATGAGAAGGACCGGAAAATGTATTTTCAACTGGCTGGGCGGGTGCTGTTGATTTTTTTGTTCGCGGGCTTTGTGTTTGCCGGTGATTGGAGTGTGGGAAGACTGATAGTGATTGCCATTGGGTTTGTGGCGTGCATCATGGTGGTCGTTGGGTTCAAGGCGAAGTGGAGTGCGATCATTTTGGTCATGATCCTGAGTGTCTTCAACGTCTTGGTGAACAATTTCTGGACGGTAGGCATTGCTTTTCATGGATTGCTGGATCGATCGCTGACAGTGGCTTTAGCTACATCCCCACCATCCGCACAAGGACTTCGCCAAGTATGACTTCTTCCAGATCCTGTCCATCGTCGGCGGACTACTACTGCTCGTCAACATGGGACCGGGCCCAGTTTAGCGTCGATGAGAAGAAGAAGGTGTACTAGCGACAGTGTGTGTTGGTCGTATTACGCAGCGAGACCCGAAGAAGGCCCTGGTCAAAAGCTGCCAGGGCAGTGGACAGGCGGGATCTACAGCGAATCAAAAGTTGCACAGCCTAGATGTACTAGAAGTACCGAAATGAAATCGCAGTCCATCGTCAAACACCTCTTTCCTACCCTTATTGTCTCCCAGTGTGGTAGCTGGCACGTGCTCGCGCGCGCTAGCGGCATTGCTCCGCGTCGCCAGTTCGGATTCTTGGCCTTCACCTCTCTGTCTACCAATCACGTTCCCAATTCATCAACACCACTGCACAATAATGGCACCGGCAACGCGGCGCTCTCAAAGCGGAGCAATCGCTCGCAAAGCCTCTGCTCGCAAGCCTGCGACGCGAAACACCTCCAGCAGCTGGCAGTTCCAGAGCACCAACGACCACGACGACAGCAGCGACGAAGGTGGGGAGAGCGTTCGCGAGAGCACCGAGGTCACCGAATCACATCCGAACAGCCACGCTAATGGACTGAACGACGGCGCGATGGACGTAGAGGAAGCGGACAGCTGTCAAGCCTCTGCGCGAGATGGCGGATAAGGTCGGCAGGGAGGTGGAGCGCTTCGCCGAGGCTTTTGATCAATTCATCAGCGAGCTGCCTATGCAGGAGAACAAGTACGAGGCCGCCAAGGAGGTTGTGCTGGACTTCAAGTTCATCGCTGAAGATGCTGCCAATGAGTTGCGGCGCAACTACCAGCGGGAGCGAATGGAGCAATTGAGGAAGGAGTGGAGTCAGAGGGCGCAGCTCTCGGCAAATGGCAGTGCAGCGACTACGTCCTTGGGCAGCAAGGGCAGCACAGCATCATGTGTCGGGTATCAGGGCGGAGAAGGCTCAGGAGTTGCGGCAGCAGGCAACAGGAAGCTGATATCTGGCGACTGTTTTCCTTCGTGCTGGACTTCTGGTACAACCAGGACGCAGAAGGAAGACCAACGCGGATCAATTAGCGAGTCTGCCATCGCCGCATGCTTCACCAAAAGAAAGAAAGCGATCTCTGGGACCGCTTTTTGCTCGGCAACGAGATTGCTATGGAGCATTCTGTGCTCAAAGAGTGGCTCGAGCAGACGCTGATCATCAGGAGACCGATCTTCAAGGCATCATGCAGGAGCTGGAGGCCCGGTCTGGTGTATAAACGGTGGATCGTGGAACAAAGGTTGCTGAGCACAAGAGAGAGATAAAGGGCCAGAAAGAGGGTACGCTCCTGGCCGGATCCAAGTGATCCGTTCTACCTCAGATTCGTTCGTCGAGCATGATATCTTAGTTGCGACGCTCGATCCTGATGCGCCAGCGCGGCAGGGTCGCCAAGCTTGAAGCGGCAGATCAGTCATTCGAGCGCGCCGTCCGTGTGGATTGCGTGTGCTGGGAGATGATCCGGCGTGGCAAGCCGTGGGAAGAAGAAATCCTAGCCTGGTGCCAGGAACGTAACGAGGGCTGGCGAGCTGCAATACTGGCGCCTACAGCATCCGAGTCAGAAGCGCTGTCCAATTATTAGCCTGGCGAAAGATGTGCTATCTGGCATCGGAGACACCCTCTGCTCATGTGACCATGAGGCGGCGGTTGTACGGCTTCTTGGCGGCCAATGTCAAGGCCCCGCGCAGAAAGTATGTCGAACGACCGATGACCATCTGTTCGCTTACTACGTTGTACGCTGTGCGACAATTCGACCTGTGCCTGCAGAAAACAATTTCGCATCAACGAGTTGCCGTCTCTGGCTGTTCAAGCGAGAAAGGCGTTTGAAGACGTGCTGGATCAGGAGGGTACCGCGCTGGATCTCATTGCCGACTTCATCAATCAGCTTCGCAACGCGGATGCGGATGTGAGAGGAAAGACTCACTTCGACCCTTCAAATCATCGAGAGCTACCTTCTCTCAACGACGCAGAGGGCTTGGCCATGGCGTTGGTTGTCGCGATCTCCGACTTGATCAGTTGCGCGGGGGGGGCCCGAGGAAGCTGTCATGCGTGTCGCGACCTCCGCCTGAGAAACTCCCAGTCCAGCTTGTCATCGCCTTGATAGCCATGCCTTGCGCGTATAGCTACGCACATCTGGCTGGTCGTGATGGCAATCGAGATGCATTTCAACCAAGAAGGTCTCAAATATCGCGACCAGGAAGAGAACGTTTTGGTCGCTTACGTACAAGCTCTCCGCTTTGCCGGGAAGCGCGAGCTCGCGCCGGCCTACGCAGCACGTCTGCAGCCTGCACGTGCTGTGGTCACCATGTCACGCGTCTTGCAGGATGTAAGCCGGCCAGAAGAGCAGGAGACGATTGTTCGTTTGATGGGCGAAGTGGGCATCTCGGTTCAGTCGGTCTTGGTCGAGCAGTTGCGCTGGGTCCTTGAAGACCGTTTCCGGAAACAGGGGAAGGCAGAGCCGCTGTTCAAAATATTGGAAGATTGTGAGGTGTCCAAACTGCATCCGGCCGCCGCATCATCAACGGGTTCGTGCGGGAGGAGCTGACGCCTGCCGACATTGCTGTCGTACAATGCTTGGGGTGGTTCCAGCTGGTCAAGGGCCACTGGGCCCTAACCTTCAAATCCTTGGCGCAGGCACTGCAGGCTTGCTTGAGTAAGTGTCGCCTTAGTCCGAGCATCGTTCAATGGCTAACGCGATGCAGTGGCTGGGCGACTTGCCTGCGCGATGCAGATCATCCAGGAATACCCTTACGATGTCGTGTCCGAGAATAAGTCCGCGTACATCCTGGGACGAGGCGTCAACGTCATGGACAGCGCAAGGATGCCAGACGACCCGGAAGAAGCTGCTAGATGGCAAGTGCTGCAACGCCAATCCGAACATATTACGAGCTCGAGCAGCTCGTCCGTGCGATTGAGGCTCTGGCGTACTGGGCTGCTGAGGAAAGACCTCTCACTGGTCCCGTAAAGCAAACGAGTTCAGCGCCAAGCGGCCTGCGGGAGGCGAAGGCGCACTTGGATCGAGAGATGGCCCCGCTTCTCGAACCCGGCATTCTCATGCAGCCTACCAATGAGGAAGAAAAAGCGAAGCTCGATGAGATTAGGTATACCTACCTGCCGGATATTATAATCGCATACAGCACCGCTCTCTACACTGCTGGACCGACCCTCAGCCGTGACGCATACATCGAGTCCATGGATCTCTCGGTCACAATCGCCTCGAACGAGTCAAACGGCCTTTCCGAAGCTCTCGTACACGAGAACCGGATGCGCGAGCTTGTGCAGACCTTGCGGAGGCGAGCAAGATGATGCTGATCATGAAGAACGAAGGCCGAGGGCGTAAGGTGTACAAGAATGGGAAGGACTTGGAGCTTTGGGCGATGAGCTCGCAGGGCTCGATGGCCGGTGGAGACTTCGTGCACGTCGATGGCGAGGCTTAGCTGGCTTCGCGATGGAAGTGGATGAGGCTCGATGGGCGACGGTGCCCGACGTGAAAGAATGGTGGTGTGGTGAAGAGAGGGGTGTTGTTTCGGGCTTCGACGGTGGAATAGCAGAGGTGGGTCACAGGGATAGAGTAGCGCTCACCCGTGGAACTTCGGATACTAAACCTTCAGGCCCTGGAGTGGCCGCAGGATCTTCTGATGCATGTTACTACACAGTTCAGCACCCACTTCGGGATCTTCTTCGTTAGCACCAGCCTTGATCCCCATGGCGGGCCCTCCTACAATGCAAGCTCGAATCACGTCCGCAAACGTCCATCCAGCGCTCTCCGCGATCAAGCTAAAGACATGACTGCTGGGGTCCAGCATCTTGAATTGCACATGACGCGCTTTGCTCTTACGAACCTCCACCCCAGCGACATCTTCAATGGTCGCCAGAGAGCGATCTCAGCCAGCACAAGCCCGAGACTGTAGATATCATGCGTCTTCATAGTCCTTGCTGGACTCGGCGATAGCAGGTCAGGGTGTCGATAGAGGCCATGCGCAGCACTCGAGTTGTTTGGGAGGGAGAACTCGTCGGGGAACGCGGGCCGCGCATGCTCGTAGCCTGTCAACACCGGTTCGTACATCTTGATGCTTCTGTCTTCAGCAGGTTGAAACAGAACGTTGTCGCTCCGAATCCCTTTGTGGAGCCAGTTGACTGCATGTAAGTATAGCACTGAGGCGGCGAGAGTACGAGCAAGTTCGAACCGAGCATTCAGCGAGACACTGATCTGGCGCCGGATCATCTCCCTCAACGACACTGGCTCCGGATAGCCATCTTTGGTCTCAGCCGGGCGTGCAAAGATCAGCGCTAGCTTTGGCTGCTGGCGGTCCTCCTCCACAGCGTAGCCAAGGCACGATGGGGAAGAAAATTCTGGAGGCTTTTCCGGATCCGCCAGCAAACCTGCCAGATCCGCAATGCGCGACTCTAGCGCTTCGAAATACATTGTCCGGGACGCAGAGTCAAGGTCCAGATCTTGCCATTCCAGCCAGACATGCTTGTCTCCAAGCTTGCCTAGCTGGCGGCCGCTGTCATAGCCGTCGGCTTCGAAGGAGAGCTCGTCGAGCAAAATCCTCGAAGCTGGCCACTTTTTTGTGTCACCTGCGTCCTTGAGCAAAGTGGGATGGTGCGCTTTGAATTGTGCTAGCGCGATGATTGTCTGGTCGGCGACTTCGCTCTCGAGCAACGTAGAGGTGCGGGACAGGCTCAGCGTTGATTTGCCAGTGGGGGACTGGATTTGCAGGGCCTGCACCAGCACCCTCAACTGGCTGACTTCTTCGGTCATCTGCAGCAGCGCCAGATTTGATTGGGCCTGCAACGCTCTCAGGTCCTCCAGAGTGTTGCGGTCCAGCAGGGATTCGATGCGGTCATTGTACTGAACAAGCTGCTCGATCAGCTGTTCAACTCCGTCCTTCCGGATCATAGCCCACTCGAGCCTGATCGCTACCCGGCCTATTTTCTCACCTACGGCTAATGTCTTTTGTAGGAATGAAAACTTGGCCGGGGAGTCGACTGCTTTCGCCGGATTCGGGTGATCGAACTTGGTATTCGTTTTCAGGCACGAGCGGAAAGCACGCTGAATCTGATGCAGTATGTCAAGGACGAGGTTGTGATTAATTTGCAATACTTTGCTAGGTTCGTTTAGCAGTTCTTCGACGAGGCCGACTTTCTCGCCCCATCGCAGGCAGCGGCTCTGCTCGAGTCTCAATCGGGTGCGGAAGTGCTCGTATGTGGCTGGCATGTCCTTGATCTCAAGGAATATCTGGTATCCTGTCAGCATCAGTCAGACAGCTGCAGCTTATTGGTACGATGGCATGCAATTCACCTTGGATACATCCTGAGAACACTTGCAACACCAGAGAAGTGATGCTCAGGCCGATGCCAGCCGCCGTTATTGGATCCATGGCTGTCAGCAGATCTCAAGCGAAAGGGAAGGCTTGCCACATTTTCACCGTCTGTCTCCAAGCTATATGCACCAGTCAACAAATATTCGGGATAGGAGCAGTCCATCCTGGGACGTGGTGTGAGGCGCCGGCTTGGTGTTGCTGTGGTGGCCTAGTGGCCTGACCGTGCTCGGCTGTGAGGCTGCATGCGCTTCGCCTCACGCTTCGCCTGTTGTGCGCTTCGACTTGCAGTGAATAGTACGACGCTCAAAGGCAGGCTAGCATGATCAATGGCGCCTTCGATGATCGCTGCGTAGGTGCCAAGGCACAACTAAAGTGAGGCCGCTCCATCATGTGATCGCTAACCGGCAGATCGACTCATCTCATCTACATCTACAACAGCGCCGCACCATCGTTATGACCTTCCGTCGCTACGACTGTGGCGAGTCTGTTCAACGACATTACCAAGCCTGCCAAAACGCCTCGACCGGGGGAGCGGTCTGGCTCATGGCTAGCTAGATGTGCAGGTGGATCCATTGGCCATGTTGCGCTCGACATACAAGTTGCGGCGCCACAAGACCTATTCAATCAGCTATCGACACTGCTGCCGCGGCCTAAGTGTGGGCAATTTGCCTTCAGAAAGCGCCTAAGAGAAAAGGAATTCGACAAAATCAGCCAGGTATGCGAATTCTTCGGCAAGCAGGAATGGGCTCTCCGGCCTCGCACGCTGGTTGTACTCCATGCCATCGGCCGCATTGACCTCATGGACGAATTCATTCGACAAAGACTCTTCGATGTTGCGTTACCCTACACTGAGAGCAATTTGCCAAAAGGCCTCGTTGGCGAGAGCCGGGCTCGGTTCTTAGAATATCAAGACAACGTCTGCACTGGCCATGGTGCGAAATTAGAGCGCCCAGGAAACAAACACCGGCACATCCAAGGTATCGCGGACGATCTCTTCATCGTTCGCGGGCAGCTTGGTCATGGTGGCTCCGCCGAAGTCGACCGTGTCATGGGCCGGCGGACTTCTGAGATATTCGCTCGCAAGCGCATACCCAGGCACGACTTTCGACAGAAAGACCGCGAGCAACCTCAGCTTGTTCGTCAATGAGCTCGAAGCGCTCAAGCAGCTATCACACAAGCACATTGTCCGACTGATTGGCTCGTACACCGACAGCAAGTGGGTCGGCATTATCATGCAGCCAGTCGCCGACATGAACTTGTGGACTTTCCTTCAAGACCCACAGCCTTCGCGTGGATTGACCGATCGACGAGTACGCATTCGGTCTTTCTTTGGCTGCATTTCCAGCGCAGTCCAGTACCTCCATGCCAACAATTTCCAACACAAGGACATCAAACCACACAACATACTCGTCAAAGGCAGCAAGGTATACATCACCGATTTTGGCGCCTCATATCGCCGAAGAAATGAATCCATGGACACGACTGAGGGCACATCACATTACTTCACGACGAGATATCTCGCCCCAGAAGGCGCGAAAGGGGTAAGCACGACCGAGTACCCGCTCATCCAACAATGGCTGACTATTGCTCATCTGTTCTAGGCTCGAAAGCCGTCGTGTGATATTTGGTCGCTCGGTTGTGTGTTTCTCGAGATGTGTACGGTGCTCGCTGCAAGAACGTTAGGTGAGATCAATACCCGACTAGGACGCTGGCTCGAGCGCACCAAGGCATACTACGAAAACTATGATGCGGTCGCAAGTTGGCTGATCGAGCTCCAGCCACTCTTGACGTCGTCGGAGTCGCCTGGCGATGTCGAAGTATTGGAGATTACATCGCACATGTGCGAGCCAGATCCAACGAGACGGCCAACGGCCCGCGAATTGATGTTGAACCTACTGCAAGCTGGCCCACAGTATCACAATCGCTGCTGCGACAAGGACCGTTGGGCAGACGCATCGGCCAGTGATGATCCTCCTGAAGCTCTAGATGATATTAAGGACCAATTGGCTGAAGAAATCACTGTTGGCTCCCAGGTCTTCCGTGAAAACAAGCCACCAGTGTCCGGACTTCAGCCGTCTGTCGAGGATGCGGCAGCCACCATACGCGGTTTCGTCAACGTTCCGCCGAAGAATCCGGCCGCCTTGTTAGAGGATGTCACTATACGAGTCGCCGTTGACTCTGTCCTCGGCAGCCCGCAGCCTTCCGTAGTATCAAGGGATTTCGCTGGCGGCGAGGAAGGCTCTTCGACAGGCGCGTGGTCCGTTGTGTGGGACGGTGATACCTCGGGCGAAGGCGAGATCCTCCCTGATCCATGCCCAGACATAACAACGCAGATCAGACGATCGGGGCATGATCAAAGCAACATGCAGTCTTCCCAAAGAATAGTGCCTCCGTTCACAGCTCCCAGAACGCAACCAGATTCGTACTCGTCGACGGAAGTTCCACAAGGACTGCAGTGTCCCTGGCCACGGTGCAAGCCGCCAAAAGGCATGGCTTTCGTGCTGTTCGACGGGCCCGAAGCAGTTCTGGCCCATCTCCGAGAGAACCATCTAGTGCACGATTTTGGTCGAAGCCGGCTGTACCGCCAGGAAAGTCCATGGCGCGGACAGCAGACACTTGCAGCAACCACCGGAACAATGGTACTGAGTACACGGGCGTATCGCGCCAGAATGGGTCCTAGAATTGAAGACATATCGTGGGAGGACAAAGCGCGAGGTGGCGTTCATTCGGAGCCGATCGACTTTGACGGCGAAGCGCCAGACTTGCAGAAGCAAGTCGAACATCTCATCAACGTGACCATGCCCTCCGCTCCAACCGCCATGAGCACTGGGGAAAAGTTCCAGCAGCAGTCCGGCAGTGGACCCGCGGCTTCTTTCGTGCCGTCATATATCCTTGGTAAGCTTGACTTCCGAGCGCTCATGCTAGCTTGTGCCATGCTGACAACGTCAGCCTCTCACAACAGGTTTTGGAGATACGACAACATTCTGAGCCAGCGCACACGGCCACTGTTCGTCTACGGCACTCTCATGTTCCCTTCGATATTGCAGGAGCGAGCGCGATCCTTCATGACGCGAGAGGGCGTCTATTCCCGCGAGCAAGGCCGTCGACTCCGGACCGAGCCAGCAGATTGGAGCGGCATGCACACCTCCCTGGAACAGGTGGCCCGGCTGATGACGCCAGCACGTCTGACAGGCTACTCGCTCGGCTCAAGGAAGTCCGTCGCTCTGGCCTACCTCGAGCCGCAGAGCTACGGGCGCGAGCAGCATATGGTAAACGGGTTCTTGGTTTTCGGCATGTCCGATGAAGCGCTGTCGTGTGTGAAGTCGCTTTACGAGAGAGGCGGGCCGCGGCATCAGTTCCAGCACCACACAGAAGACAATGATGCTGAGTGGAGGGATGACGAGTTGAATATGCGGGAAGTCACGGTCAGCATCAGCACTGCGGAAGGTGACATCAAGCAGATCGCTGCGGTGACCCTTGTGGACCCCGAAGGGGGGCGAAGACCGGGCTGGAATATCGATCATTTCTTGCGGAGTAAAGTGTTCCACCGGCTGAGCCCTCACAGTGGCTCGGGGCCCTGGAGCGCCAGCGTGGCCGATGAGGAGCAGAAGATTGCGGATGCGCTGGGGATCGGATATGTACAGTTGGGCGACTATCTGGTCCAGGCGGTGATGCAGAAAGATCTGGAGAGCCTGCGGAGCTTGATCCATGACGGCGAATGCGACATCGATGCGCCGTCAGCGAAGTTCGGGACCGCTCTGCAGGCGGCTGCGTGCGAAGGGAGTGGGGAGATGGCAGGGTGGTTGCTGAGCCAGGGGGCCTCGGCCAGCGCGAGGGCCGGCGAGTACGGCAGTCCACTCATCGCTGCCGCGTCGAATGGGCACGCCGATGCGGTCAGGATACTGCTGCGCTACAAGGCCGATCTATTCACGCCCGGTGGCAGGTATGTCTCGGCGCTCTACCAAGCAGTGGACTTCGATAACCTGGAGATTGCTCATCTGCTGCTGGAGAAAGGCGCATGGCTCACGACCAACTACTCGGAGCTTCTGGACCTGGCAGCGGAACGTAACAACAAGGAGATGTTGGAGGAACTCCGGGCCTACGATGTACGATCTTTAATCGTACCGCGTGAGGAACGGCGTGGCGGTCGCAGCGGCAACAGGGCTTTCTTGGCGAAGCTTTGCACCTGAAAGGACAGGAAGGCAAATGGACCGGCATGAAGGGCGTGAAGCTCATGCGTATCGCCCTGCAGCGCGGCGTTGATCCACGGGTGCTGGAATACTTCAGGCCTCATTGCCACTCCTTCGGCACTATCCAGAAGTTTCTCCTGAACGGTGTGAATGGCGTTATGGGGACGGACATGAAGCCAATCAAGCATACCGATCCTGATCGCAACGAGGAGGACGAGCCTAGTACAATCAGAGCTTCAGTCCCGTCTGGGCCTGCTATCGATGGCCGTCGCCTAAAAAGCCCAACCAAGATTATCCTTAGATTCCTAGAGGGGGCCGCTGCGGCGAACCGATTGACTCAACCCTGAGGCTCTGAATGACGTCGCAAGAGCAAGCACGAGCTGTCCAGTCCCGACCGAACATAACAGGGTGAGATGTGAACTCATGACAAGATGCGTCGCATGAAAGCTCGACGGGGCAGACACCAGGAGCCCTCCTCGGACGATCCGAAGCACTCTGCCGCTGACTGACCACGGGAGGGCCTAAGCAGACCACAGGAGCACTCCCCGGACACCTTGATGCACTCTACTGCTGGCCGACCACGGAAGGTCCTCGATTCGGAGCAGTGAAGACGACCGCACGCGCGAAGCTCGGACTCGACACAACTTCGAGCAAGAGACGGGAAATGCGCGATGTTGCCGGAGGTGAGAGCGCTTCGCGATGTGGTGGTGGCCTTGTGAAACATCACGCAGCCGAGAGAGTCTTCGGCATCGTCCCAGAGCGCAGTGCGATAGAACGTGAGCGCAGATCATCCAGAGGCCCATGTCAGGCTGACGGAGATCCGCGGACGCTAGGCGCAAGGTTTCTCGTGCTGCCCACGTTGACGCACTGAGACAGAGGCCGGGTAGTCTGGGCCTCGCGATAGCAACCTCGTCAGGTTGCATCGAGCAGACCCGGGCGCTTCGGAGCGGAGCGGTGTCCAGAGTGATAGGCTGTCAGTAGATCGCGAGCTCGCATATAGCGCGAGGATAGCGTAACGGTCGATGCTTGGCGGACGTCGCGGTGAATCATACAGCATGTACATTCGCACGCAAGCTTGGACCGTTTCCCTCATCCATTCATCCACGCCGCCACCCTGTTGCCTCCGAAGCTGGCCGCGAAGCGCAGGCCCTGCGAGCCCATGGGAAAGTAAGACACCAGATACCACGCCAAGGCGACGATCTGGACGATGGATGATATGAGCGTGAGGAGGGTGCTGCGAAGCTGGAGTGGAGAACACACTGGATGTTAGCGGAAGCTGCCCCTCGCGTCATCAACAAGCCTGGGGGCGGCAAGTGCGGCAAGGCCCGCTTGCGAGGGCAGGTGGACTACCCGTCTCCGCAAAGCCAATCTGTGGCGCAGGGAGCTTGCGAGTCGCGCGGGCTGCTGGCGTGCAGGGTTCGGGTTGCGTGCTGCGGGTGCCCTGCTTCCTGCTGCCGGGAGACGAGGAGGGAGGGCCAGATGGATTGGGGCACTGGGGATGACTTACGCCAAGGGCAAAGTATAGCGTGAGCGCGATGCTGCCAAAATAGGTCGCCGAGAAGGGCAATCGTTCTTGCGAGATCAGGTGGCGGGCTGTCATCGAGGATTAGAATTGATCAGCAAATGGCGCGCCCCCAAGATTTTGGGGTCTGCGAAGCGAGCCCCGGATCTGCACGCCACCTCTGCCCATGTTCGAGCCGACGCGTCTGGATCAAGGCTTTGGAGGGGTAGTGTGAGTGTTTGTGGGTGGGTGTGGCATCTCTGCTTACCATACACAAGCGGGCCCATCAAGACCGCCCAGGACGACAGAAAGAGGGCCGACGCCATCGACCACCTGATCCATTGTTAGCGTAACCCGTTCACAATGTGTGCCCCGTTGGACCCGGATATGTCTCATCTATGAATGGTGATGGAGGACAAGGGAGCGGGCAAAGCCTCGAGCGCATCGCGATATGCACACAATAGTGCATTATGCGTCGACGAACACGGCGCGGGCGGCTCGGAGCTCCGTGGTCAGGCGGCCACTCGGCCGCTCCCACTGCGCATGCGCATAGCGTCCGGTGGCGATATGATCGTCTTCGCGTCTCCCATTCATGACCGCGTGGCCCCTGCGGCGAATAAGAATCGGAGAAGTCATGATGCCTCCACTGTCCTTGGTGGGGTGTTTACGAAGCCGGTCGCACACCATCTTCGGTTCCAGAGGCATCATGAGTCCGCTGGTGAGAGGAACATGAGAGACTTGGCGGACTTACAGGATTGCGAACTTCCGCGGGCGCAAGCTGAGGATGGGCATCAACGTGAAGCATATGACGAACAGGGCCACAGCGGCCAAGTTCAAGCCGCCGAAGACGAGGAGGCGATCCCATCGACTTACTGCAGGTCGATGTTAGCTGTGTCTCGGTAGCACATCCGGTGCATAAGCGACAATGAGGCTGCGCGGAGAATCGAGATGGTTGTGAGCTGCACGTAGGCACTCTGCCGCCGTCACGTATGACTCGCCGCGGTCAGCACCCGCGTCGTGCGAGCGTAATGTCTCGCATAGCCTCCAGTCAGGCAGACGCAGGGTGTGTGGGGCCATGGAAGGCTGGCGCCTGCCATCGCGCGCCGGAGCGACGAAGCTTGTGACAACATAGCTCGACGGTCCATGGGGTCGGGTGTATGTGTGGTGGCGCCAGTATGGCCGGGAACTTACAGGCAAACCAGCCCTCCTCCTCCTCACGCCGAGTACGCGCGGGCAAGGGGGCGCCTGGCGCCTCTCCTTCTCCCTCAGTGGTGGGCAGTCGGACGAAACCCTCGTTGCTGAAGGGGTTGAGCTTCTGTAGCGTGCCCACAATGGGATTCTGCCGGTTCGTATTGACGGGCTGCTCGCGCCGCGCCCATCCCAAGCTATTCATGCTGTCTCTGAACGACGCGGTGGCCATGGCTGCAGAGGGTGTGGTCGCGCTGTCCTGCTCGGGAGCCGGAGCGTTCGAATGGCGCGCGGATTCCTGGTCGTCGCAGGTTTCAACCTCACTTCAGACCCTAGCGGGGCAGGCGCGATGGAGGGCGGTAGATAAGGTGGGAATTGTGCTGCCTGTCTCGTCTCGCATTCGGTGACGGGGTCGTGCGCTGTGTCCTGATTGGCTTCCCGCCGAGCAGCCGTGGTCTCAGGTGCTGAGGCGGGAGCTCGAGCGGGCTGTTGCTGCGAAGGGGAAGCGCAGAAATGTTTGCCAGGCCCGAGCAGGCTGGAGCACGCGGAGACTTCCCAGATTCGGCGGCCGCCTTGGGTGGCAGCTCCTTTGTGGCAGTCGCGATGTGGTGTGTCCAATGATGCAGCGAGCACGGTACACACAAGCTGGCATCCCCGAAA
The DNA here is from genome assembly GCA_019670975.1 of Acidiella bohemica. NCBI lineage: Eukaryota > Fungi > Ascomycota > Dothideomycetes > Mycosphaerellales > Teratosphaeriaceae > Acidiella > Acidiella bohemica. The sequence goes on from JAGUCJ010000031.1 coordinate 24,971, forward strand.
GCTGCGGAGCGCGGCTTCCTCTCGGTGTGGCGCAGCTCGGGCAGAGACGCGGCAGACGCCAGCCGTCTGGACGATGTAGTTGCGGCGTCGACACGGGCCACGGCGGTGATGGAGGGGAGGCCTCCCCTCCAAGATAGCGGTGACAAGTACAAAGAAAGTTTGGACAACACCGTGACCGTGATGCTGGGACAACCCATCATCTGCATATCTACAGCGTGAAACCTCCAGTCACAGGCCGCGCTGCCGGCTAGGACGCCGGCGCCCGGCTGAAGAATACTTAGATCGCCGACGTCCTATCCGGGAGCGCTCACCAGCGTCCTGCTACTGTTGCCTGAGCCATATATTGCTCGCCACCCACCTCCGCCCAATCCGCCCAAGAGCAGCCAAACTGTCCGTACCACAGCCAGCCTTGCTGGTGGCCCGTGCAGCTGTCATCGCGCCGCTCTCCCGTCGCCTTGAGGCAACACACGCCGCCCGTCATCCGCCCTCCACGACCCATCTCGCCCAGACTTAGCCGCGGTGGCCCTTCCGCGCTGTCGTCGGGAACGCGGTGCATATAGATTGTGCGACGGGGTACAGCAGCAGGGAACGCTGACAGGAGCTTCGTGCTTGCTGCGCGTTAGCCCGTTGTGGCACCGACCGAGCCCCGCCGCAGATCGATATTGGGCTCAGAACACCGTCTCTAAGCGACAGACATCAACCTCTGTCCGCGACACCCGCCAGCACCCCTCGCATCGCCGCCTCGAAGCCGACGACGACGGTGCGAACGCCCCGAGCGACATTTGCGAACGCCGCGCCCTGCCGACGAGCGTGCTCGGGCAGGACTTCGGACGACGGCCGGCGGTCTCGCGCAGACTAGGGAAGGTTGGTGAGTCCGCGACCTCCCTTCTATTGCACGGCGCGTACCCAACTCTTGCGGTCTCCATCATCGCATCTGGAGCGGCGTAGACGTGGATAACGCCTTGAGCAGTGACTGACGTGAGGAGTTGCAGCCGCACATTCACCAATCAAATCCGTCCTTCACATACAACTAGCAAACAACCACCCACCACTGCCAAGGCAGCATACACTCGAGGCACGAGCAGGTCGGCAGATAAGATCTGGAAGAAGCTCTTGAGCTGCGTGCACGGAAACAATCAGATTCACCGGACATTTCACGGATAAGATCTTGAGGTATGAGTACTGGTTGTAAGTCTCTCAGCCAATGCAATGCAAGCGGTGCGGTGCGATGCGGTGCAATTGCGAACTGCATGTGGAAGGCGTGTATCGGCGCCTCCACGGCTGGAGAGGACAGCTGCACACACACGGCAGTCGCGGCCCAATGCATTGACTGCTCGAGTCATACACGGCTGTGTGCGGCTTGCCGGCAGCCTTGTGAACGCTCGACCCATCGTGTTTCGTGTTTCTCCAGGCTGACCTTTCGAGTCTCCAGTATCGAACCTGACTACCTTTCCACCATTCGACAGCCACTGCAAGGACTCACACGACTCGCCTCTGGAAGTCGACCTCACGGAGCCTGACACGATGGCTCAAGATCCCTTCATCAAGATGGAGCCCAACGACATGGGCTTCGACCCCAACAGCTACGCACAGTTCGCCCACTCCCACTCCCACCAACAAGGCTTCAATACCTCGCAATCAGGCATGAACGTCAATCCCGCCAACCTCACCGGTAGCGGGTCGTTCGGGAACTTCAACGTCGGGAACTCGGGTATAGCAGACGACGAGCTCCTAGATCTCCAGATCGACCAAGGCAATAACGCGAACGGTGGCTTCGACTTCAACCAGAGCATGGCCAACTATGCCCAGCAGCAAGCCATTCAGCAGGCAAACACCATGTTCTCGCACACGCCGGACGGGGCGCCGATCCAGTCCCCTTTCGAGCACGGCTTCAACTTCTCTCAGTTTCGCCCGATAGGCCAACAGCAGCAGCCGCAGCAGTTTGCCGGCGCGCATAGCCTACCGCAGCAATCCAGTCACTTCCGGCCGCACGCGCCTCATCTGGACCGCAAGATCTCGAATTCGCGCTCGCCTACCAGCCCCAACCTCGGCGACGACTTCGCACACCCCGGCATGCAACAGATTCAGCAGCATAGGCGGCAGCAAGGCTCCCTCGGCAACGGTTGGGATAGCACACCCAGCGGTCACAGCTGGAATGAGTCCTCGCCGTTCCCGTCACCGTCCAACGGCCAACCGATGCACCCGCAGATCTCCGAGGTTCTCAAGAACAATGGCCACCACCACAAGGTCGCTTCATCCCTGCCAGCCAAAATGGAAGGTGGCGTCGGCCCGGGCTACCAATCACAGGAGGCCAAGCGTCGGCGGCGGCGCGAGAGCCACAATGCAGTCGAGCGAAGACGGCGTGACAATATCAACGAGCGGATTCACGACCTCGGCACGCTCGTGCCACAGCACAGACTCGAGGACGAGAAGGTGCGCAAGCACCTGCAAACGAATGCGCCACTGTCGCCATCAATCGCCAATGCCGGCATGTCGCCGCCCAATGCCACGTCACTGCTTGCAGGCGGGCAGGGCCGACGTGCGACCAGCTCTGGCACTATCACGCAAGGCCTGCCGCTGGATGACAAGGAGAAGGGCCCAAACAAGGGCGACATTCTCAATGGCTCTGTTGCTTGGGCTCGCGACCTGATGTGGTACACCCACCTCAAGCTGAGACAGGAGCAACAGCTCAAGGATCTCGTGCAGCAGCTGGGTGGCGCATGGCCCTTCGAGCAGAGCGAGGACGAGAAGCGGATGCACAGCGAGATCTGCGAAGTGCTCAACAAGCACGCCCAACTCGGTGGCTTCCAAGAGTACTCTCGCGCAGCTGGCTCCGGTCTGCGTGTGCCGGGCTTCACCAACGTCGCCGGCGACACAATCAACGCCGACGGCGGTCCCACCAGCAACGGCTTCCCCAGCACCACCCAGGCTCTGAGCCCGGGATTCCAATCTGGAGGCAGCGGGGTGAGCAGTGGTCAACTGTCTCACGGCCACCAAGGGCAATTCTGGAACGCCGAAGAGCTCAAGGAGGAGGACGAGTGGTGAGTTGCTGCACCTCCCTCCGCAGAGCTCCTGCGCCCGGCTAATGCTGCCGAAGGAACATGGACTTGCAGTGAAGAGCGCCGGCCACAGCGGGTTCTCGCAGCCGAGCTTACTCGAGCGTTCCGACTACGCGGATAGATGAGAAACACAATCGATGATACCCCTTGCTTCGGCACACGGCACCGACACTCCACTACGCCTTTACTTCATGAATCACTGACTGGCGTTCGTCCATACACGGGGTTTCCTGGCTGCGACGGCGAGGTTTGCAATGATACCACCTGTCTACGGGCCTGGTTCTGCGGCTTTCTGCTTCTGGGCAACACACGCCTCCCCGGCCCTCGCAGGCCCCCACGGCGTTACGGCTGCACATCCGACATCTTAGCCTGCGGACGGAGGGAGGGGACGTCGAGGGGGTGAGAGCAAGCGTGCTTTGATGATGATTTGAATGCGGAATTGAGACACATGCAATCGCGGATCTTGTGCCTTAGATTGAGCCGGCGATTAATATTGACGGTGCGGTACACACGGAATGGGATGCCTCTCGCACGACTGGGACTCGGCTTGGCTGTACAGCTGCCCAAGCGAATGTCGGTCCATCAATCTGCTTGGGGGCGTTACCACTGCATCTATCCCCTTCCGGTCACGACGGATGATGCATCCATGCTACTGACTACCCTATCACGCCGAGGCGCGGGCTGCTGGGAGGAACGCTCAGCGGTAGCATGAGCGAGTACATAGCAATTTTATCACCGACCTGTATACATTCTTCCCCGTCAGGTCTCACACCGTCGCGCCACCCCTCTCTCCACTCCGCATCGTGCTCTCCCGTCTCCATCGCCCGCCGCTGCGATCGTCGCGAGCGAAGGTCGCAAACTTGCAATTACCCGGCCACTCAGCGTCCTTGCTCCACGCGAACACCTCGGGCTTCTCGCTCATATTGTGGCGTTGCGGTCGCCGGGTCCGGAGCCCGGACGCCCACACACTGACACGTTGACAGTTGCATAACGTCTGCAGCCGTCGGCGCGCGGTGGAACGGCTGCAGCCACGCGAGCGCGGTCTCCGGCGATCGCGGCGCATCGCCAAGGATGCAGGTCCGCATTACCGCCGACTACTTCTGCGCCGCATCGTTGCTCCCGCTCCCTGCTCGCAGCGCTGCAGCGCGCGCCTTGGCCTCGTCCTCGTCCTCGCCATCATGGAAGCCGAGATTCCGCATCGAATCCGGCGCCATCAGATTACTGCGTGTGCGCGCGCGCGCCTCTCGTCAGCATATCACCCCTGCGCGACCGACGAGCACTCCCTCCCTCCAACGGGTGCGCTGCTGCACGTACCGCTCCATCCGACACTGCAGATACCCTTTGCTCAGTTTCCGGCACTCCTCGGAATTGACGCCGCGTTGGCTGCGCAGGCAGCGCAGGTACTCTTTCATGAGGGGCTGGCATTCGGCGTCGTGGTCGAGCGGGAAGGAGCCTCGTTCGGGCGGGATGGGTTTGCTGACGATCTGGCGGCCGCCGGGGCCGCCGAAGGTGCTCATGTCTGGGTTTGAGGCGGATATGCGGGAAAGGGGCAGGGGGTTTCTGTCTTGGGGGGTGGTGGAGGGCGGTGTTGCAACGAAGAGGCTTGCGAGGAAGAGGCGACTAGACGGTTGTGGGGACGGGAGCGGTTTGGCGTTGGCGGCGAGACGGGGCCCGTGGGAGCGGAGCAAGATCGGAGGTGACGGGACTGCGCTCGGGGCTCGAGAGCAAAAGTCGAGGGTTCTCGTGTTCCATCTTGCTTTCTTACACGGCTCAACGATGCTAGACAGACGATGAATGCACGCAGAGGGGTTCAGCTGTGATATTCGAAGCACGAAGTACGTCTTCACGATCGTCGATGGATGTGGATGCAGTCTCACGCAATGTCGCTCTGACCACAGACGCTGTCACCAATTCTTCTCACACGCTCAGCCGGGTCGACATATGTGAAGTATGATAGAATACAAGAATAGCCAGACAAGGCCATACCCGGCTGCCATGCGCGCGCCTGCCTCTTCGCTCCGGCCGCTGTTGATGCTAGCAGCAATAATATACATGCTCTTGAGTGGAGTCGAACCATCTTCCCGCCTTGAGGGGGGTCCCCTCGGTGGAAATGGCCGGGGAGAGCGGTCCTGCGTCGTCCCGACCGGGCGGGTTTCCCAGCAATCCGCCTCCTGTACAGCATTGACCCAGGTGAAGCGTCTCGCGTCCGTCGAGAATGCTAGGTTCCCGCCGCCGATGAACGCCTGATGCCGAGGACATGCTCCACATTGGGAGGGAGGGGGCCCTTTTCCGGCCACCAGGCCGGCCGCGACTCGGCTCTTGCCACCTCGACGAGGGACGCCGAGGTTCCCACGCAATGCGGGAGTTGTTCTTTTTTGGGTGGAGGAAATTCATCGTCGGTCACCTCAGATATAATCCCTCGCGCTCTTCTGCAACTCGATCAACTTCCAGCCCCCGGTGTCCGGATTCGCCACGTCCTCCGGCACTCGCGTCACCCCGATCGCATACGTGACCTGCTGCACCTTGTCCTCCATGCCCGCGGCCAGCTCGCCCGTCTTCTTCTGCCGGTACACGTGCACCTCCTGCGTCCGCGCCATCAGCACGAAGACGGGGATCTCGCCCGGGTCCAGCAGGCGCGCGGATAGGATCTCGACGTTCCGGATGTCGAGGATCTTCCCGTCCGACGCCAGGCCCGCTTGCGTATACTGGTGCATGAGCGCGGAGTAGACCTGGAACTGCGCGGCGGAGAGCCAGAGCTTGAGCACCTCGACGTCCCCCGTGACGTACGCCTCGAGGACTTCGGGGAGGATATAGGTGCGCATCTCGGTCAGGAAGGGCTCGAGTTGGAAGTTGGGGTCCATCTCGCGGAACTTCTTGATCACCATGGCCGTCTCGTTCTCGGCGAAGAAGCCGGCGATGCGGTCGGTGACGGAGCGGGCGGTGCTGATCAGCGGGTTCTCCGATTCGCGGTAGGTGGAGCCGAGGCCGAAGAAGCGCTGCATGACGGGCGAGTTCTGCTTGAAGTTCTTCCAGGATTCCTTCCACGCCGCGTCCTTGTGCAGCGTCACGTTGGTGCCGGCGTTGGGGTCCTCCTCGTACACCTCCCGCGCCTTCGCGCCGCCCAACCGCGCGGCCCGCTCTTCGCGGCGCCTGCGCCGTTCCTCGCGCTCCGTCCAGCCGCCGTAGCGCTGGGAGGCGCCGTCGTCGATCGTGTCTTTGACGGACTTGTAAGCTTCGGTCTGTCGCACCGGTCTCGTCGCTTTCTCCACCCCGGAGCCCACGGCTGCGGCGCCCGATCGGATGCCCTTCACCACGGGCGTCTGCCAGGTCCACGCCGCTCCGCGGCCGACCGCGCCGGCGGTGCCGAGGAAGGCTTTGCCCGTCGCGGTACTCGCCGCCTCGGCCGCTTTGGAGTACGCACTCCGCGCCCGCTGCACGTTGGGGTTCTGGGTGAAGTCGTGGATGGTGCCGCCCAGTTGCTTCGTACTCTCCTCCCACTCCTTGCTCGCCTTGAACTCGTTCTGCAGGGTCTCGGTGAAGACTTGCCAGGGGGTCTTGTTGCCGTGGGGCGGAGGCGCGTCCGCCTTCTCCCGCTTGGCCTGCTCCTTAGCCGCCCCTTCTCCTCCCTCGGCGTCGTCGCCTTCGGCCTTGGCCTCCTCCGCTTCCCGTTCCTTCTGCCGACGAGCGGCCTCCTTGGCCCATTCGCGCTCGGCCTCGGCTTTGGCTTTGGCAAAGGCGGCTTCCGCTTCGTCGGAAGTGGACGTCTCTTGTTTGGGGGGAGGTGGGGGCGATGCTGTCCGGGCTCGGGGTTGCGCCTGGGGTGCTGCCTGCTGCTGCGACGAGGGTGCTGATGATGGTGAGGATGCTGATGAGGAGGACGCTGCAGGCTGTTCCGCAGACTCGGCGGGGCCTTCTGCTGCACGCTGCTTCGCCCGCTGTTCCCTTAGCTCCTTGAAGGAGATGTGCCGTGCGGCGGGGACGGGGAGGGGGATGCTGTTGGGGAGGAAGTGGGATCGGATGGCGAAAGGAGGCAATATACAGGGTCCATCGCCTCGTGCTCGCACAGCTGCCGCGCTGTACGGTCTGAGGTCGGTAGATGTTCGCCTGTATGCGGCGGTGCGGCCGTAGGCGAAGGTCGGCCGGGAGGTGGCGGCGGCGGCGGTGGTGTGGACGAGGCCAGTCCCTGCTCGCGCCGACAGCCGGTGGCGCAGGGAATGTGCGCTCATGCTATGGAGTGGGCGGTGGTGGCGGCGGCGACGAGCACAGGGCGGAAGAGGTAGTCACTGGGGAAAAATGGAATATTGGGATGAAGGCGCATCGACCAGATGTGTTGCATGGGAAGAAAGTCTGGGGGATGAGCATCGGGCAAAAGCGCTTTCCCGCGTCGCCGCAACGCCGACACCTGCACCTCCACCATCTCTTCTGCCCCCCGTACAGCGCTGCAGCATGCAAATGATGGCGACCCCGGCACCTTCTCGGCCACTCCTGTCCTCCCTTTGCCGAACCTGCCGCCGCCGTCTCCTCCCCCAGGCCCCGCGCCGCACCTTCCGGACCACCGCCTCCTCCGCCCTCCGCGCCGACGGCAGCAACAACGGCAACGACAACGGCAACAACAGCAATAACAGCAGCAATGGCAGCAACAACGGCCACAACAGCAATAACAGCGGCAGCAACAGCAGCAACAAAAACGGCGACAACAACGTCAATAGCAACAACAGCACCAGCAACGACCCCCCCGCCGACAGCCTCCTCGGCTCCCTCGGCGGCAGCATCTCCAACACCACCAACTCCCGCCCTCCCCGTCCAACTACCACCGCCAGTCCTCGCTCTCCACGACGCACCTCCTACCTCTCTGCTGTCGACTCCGCCTCCACCGCCGACCTCGACTCCATCCTCACCGACGGCTTCACCCGCAACCTCGCCGCCAGCCCCGACTTGCACAAACCCCATCGCCTGCATGTCTACGCCACCAAACACAACACGCACATCACCTTTGTGCAACCCGCCAAACCCGCCTCGCAGACCCTGACTTCCAGTGCCAACAGCAATTCCGCGGCGGATCAGAAGAAAATGGTCGATGTGCTGCTCTCGGTCAGCACGGGGAACATCGGCTTCCGGAAGGCTGGCCGAGGGAGCTACGACGCAGCCTACCAGCTCGGCGCATGGACGCTGAATCAGATCCACGAGAAGGGCATGCTGTCGGGCGTGAAGAATCTCCAGGTCGTCCTGCGAGGCTTCGGTGCCGGGCGCGACGCGGTCACCAAGGTGATCCTGGGCAGCGAGGGGAGGAATATCAGGGGCAAGATCGGGAGTGTGGTCGATGCGACGCGGTTGAAGCTGGGGGGCCCGCGGAGCAAGAAGCCGAGACGGTTGGGTTGAGGTGGCCCTTGTAGGTCGGGGGCGCGGACGCGAGGGGATGCATCTTGTCGCTCATGGCGTTGTTATGCGAGCCTAGGCGCCTCCGTGCCGCGGAGAGACGAGGAAAGATTGCCGGGGAGTGAGATGAGTAGCCGGCCGCTTGATCGTGAGAGGCGGAGATGCTCCCCCAGTCTGCAGCGGACTGTCGACGTGATGCCTCGCCAGCCGCGATGCAGTGCGCACCGCACGGCTCACGTGTCGGCCACGAGATGCCGTGGAGGCAGGGGAAGTCATTGTAGACGAGGTACGCAAGCACACCATCAACGCCAGTCGGCTGCAGGTCGTGAGAACAATATTTCCGTGTCAAGCATACATATTAAACTACGCCACGAAAGACGCGCTCTTCATCCTTCCCTCCCATCGCTACCTTCTTCGCTCTTGACCCTAGGGGTCTCGGAGGCAACGGACTGTCCACCGCGGCCTGCCTCTTCTGCGTCCCATCCCTGCAATGAGTCGATGGCCACCCTTGCACCGTGGTCTGCCGACTTCCTAACAGCTTCGAGCCATGGGCATGTCTCCAGCTGTGCGTCACGTCACTGTGTATAAGCCGCCACCTACCCGGCGACGTCGATGCGATGGCATTGCTGTCTGCTGCACCGTGATCTGGAGGCGGCCAATGTACAGCTCTGAATATGATGGAGCACAAATTGCGCAGGATACCAGAGGCCAGGCATCGCTGTCGCGATGATGCCGTGGGGAAGAGGGATTTCAGGGCCCGACGCCGCCTAATACTGCAGAGAGGAGACTGACAAGAGCCGTGTACGGAATCTGGTGCTTGTCTCGAGCTCTCGTCGTCTGTGCCAGGTTGAGGCTACATTTCCATGGATGGTGGAGACGCTCGGCTGGTCGCCGTCGTCGACTTGGTCAACGATATTGCTGGAGTTAAGCTAGGCATCGTGGGATGACCATTTCCAGAAACATTATACGACTCGAAGAGACGGGAGCTGCATTTTCCTGATGTGTGTGTACGCACACGAGGGAGGACGCTGGATCATGGTGAACTTCTGGGCGCGAGTCACGCTACCACCCTAAACCAATGTGGGGGCGGGGCTCCATCCGATGCTGGATGGAAAAAAGTTCCGAGGCCGGGCAGCGACTTGCATCAACGTCCTCCCCGAACACATCGCTTCACGATGTCGACAACGAGCATCGACGTTCTCCTGAACCTAGTCCCCGACCATCCCGACCGCGTCCTCGCCTCCCTCCAGTCCCACCGCGAGCTCGCCTCCGGACAAGACGCACATGGCTACTCCCTCGTCCATGCAGCAGCTTCTTACAACCACATCGCCCTCCTCACTGCCTTGATCACCGACTACAACGTCGAGCCCAACATCAAAGACGAAGACGGCGAGACCGCGCTGTTCAACGCCGAAAGCGTCGAGGTGGCAAAGGCGCTCATGGCCCTCGGCGTCAACGCCGAGGAGAAGAACCACGACGGCCTGACTGCGGCTGAGAAGCTGGCGGACGAGGACGAGCAGCCGGAGGTGGCTGCATTCCTGCGAGAAGCGGCCGGACAGGACGCTGCGCAGGACGGCACCGTCGCAGATGAGGGTGTGCACCCTCCCCCTCCCTTGCCGAACGGCATTAAGATCGACGTCGGGACAATGCAACCGGACGAGGCGGGCGAGGCGCCGGATCCGGAATTCCGACGACGGATAGAAGAGTTGGCTGCGCGGGAAGATTTCCAGACCGAAGAAGGGCAGCGAGAGCTGCGGAATCTGGTGCAAGATGCCGTGAGTGGGTTGAGACGGGAGGAGAGCGATGCGCCTGCGACGACGAGGAGACGGATGGGCTGAACGAGAAGAAATACGATTTGGTCTTTTGCCTTCTTCGTGAAGTTACATGTACATCGTGAGTGCGGGCTGGGTATTCGCTGGGCCTTGATGTCATCGGACAGCACTGCTCCCTTCGCAGCCGCAAATCCCACCGCTGCTGTTGTGGAGGAAGTCCTCGATGTGCTTGAAGCGCTCGGCGAACTCGCAGTCGGGGTTGTGGACTTGCGGCGTGCGGTGGGAGTACGGCTGAGGCGGCGGTATCGGAATCTCGGCGTGGGCTGGAGTAGCGGGAGTGATGGAAGACATGGATGGTGTCGACAAGCTGGCCCTCTCTGCCGTTGCATTGCAGAGACCATCGCATTGCGCCAACGAGCAATCGGCGAAGTTACAGTGGTCCAGCTCGCAATGCTCAAAGTTGCAATCCGCCCAATCGCAATCCGGGAGCTCGCAGTGAGGCACCTCGCACGCGCTCGGAGTCGCATCGCAGTGGGGAAGATCGCATGGTTGCAAGTCGCACGGGGGCATGCTACACGCCCGGTTGCTGCAAGGCTGCGAGATGCACGGCGAGACGCTCCGGCAGGGGATCTTATCGAGCTCCGGGCAGTGGGAGTCGAAGCATGGCCGGCCCATGCAGTGGTCTAGCGGCGCCAGCGATGATGGCTCGATGCTGGAAGTTGGCCAAGTGGGAATGGGCGGGAGGGGCCACTGCCCTGGCATTAAGTCGGCTAGTGTTTCGTTGTGTAGCAGCGGCGAAGGACTGCAGGTCTCGCACTTCGAGCCTTTTCGCTCGTGGTGCGCCTTCTTCAACGCGGCCCGCTTGTGTATCGCTCGATGCTTGGACAAGTTCGAGCTGTCTGCGAAACCCTTCCCGCACTCCTCGCACACATAAGGCTTTGCACCCTTGTGTACGTTCATGTGACTCGTCAGTGCCGTCTTCACCGCGAAACCCTTCCCGCAGATCTTACACACATGCGCTTTGCTCTTCGTATGCGTCGTATCATGGTTCTTGAGCTGCTCCTTCGTGACGAAGCCCTTCCCGCATCCTGGATGAGAGCAGACGTGAGGCTTGTGTCCGGTATGGGAGTGGATGTGTCGAGTAAGCTTCGGTTTGTTGTTGAACGAGGCATGCTTGGCACAGCCCAGCCAGTAGCAGTGGTAGTCTCCGCTGGCATGTCCAGCGAGTGTGCGGCCGGCATGCTGCGCAGCGACATGAGCGTCGAGCTCGGCGGCGGAGTGGAAATGGTGGGTACACGGTATGCCGTCTTGCACCCATTTGCAGCAGTGCAGACCAGCACAGTATGCGGGCTCGCCGGACAGCCGAGCCGAGGGGCCCGGTGAGGCGAGGAGAGGTGTGCTTGGTGGCCTCATGTAGGTGGTGTTCGAGGGACAATCGAAGCCGTGGTCATCAGTGAAGTCCGGGAGAGAGTCGAAGTAGGGTGGCAAGCTTGGGCAGCCCGCCTCGAAGGCATTAATGGATAGGACCATAGCGCCTCGTATGCGCATGCGTTGTGGTCGACATTTTGTCGCAGCCCGCTGCCCCTCGCCTGGGAATGGTAGAGCGGTTGACCATCAAGGTCATTCGAAAGGGCGTTTGCGCGGGGGCCTTCAAAAGTGGCTAGCGGCGTGAGCTTTAGGTTCCAGCTAGCGCATGCACGCTTGGCCTCGAAGCGGGCGAACAACCCTTCATCACTGCTCTGCCAAGACGTGGCCAAGATGTGAGGGTTGACTGCTATATCTCTGCCGCCACGCCTTCGAAGAACCCAGCATCATCCATCCTACCTGGTGCCAACCATGGGCAATTGCTGTGGAGGCGAAAGCGATAAGAACTTCCAGGGCGAGGGCCGCACGCTTGGAGCACAGCCTGCGAATGCGCCGGCTCCATCGGAAAATGCGCGGGCACCGGCACCATCTAAGACGGGGAGTGCGGCCGGAGGGAGGACGCTGGGGAGCAGTCGAGGAGGAGCGGACGATCCGAAAGCGGCGGCGGCGAGGGCGGCTGAGGTGCGTAGCTCCCACCCCAGCTTTCCCGAACCTCGACACGATGGCAGGCGCACGCCGCAAGGCAGCAGTAGAATGGTAGCTACGGCGTGGCTGTGATGCGCCTCTGGTGCCACACGAGTCCTAGAGGCGGAAGTATCATGGCCGGGCGAGGAGCAGCGCCGACTGGAGATCTACTGGATGCGCAGCTGATTCGATGTCGTGTACAGGAACGAGCAAAGGCCAGCAGTCAGGGCCGAGGGAAGCTCGGAAAGCAATTAGATGCCGAGCGAGGACGGAGTCAGGCCGATACGCTTGCGCAGAATGCGCGCGACAATGTCGCAGCGCGGGATGCGGATGCGGCAACCGAGGCGAGGAACTACAACTGAGTGATGGAGCCGAATGAACATGGGGGGGAAGGGTGCCTTGACTATACCTGCGATGGGAACCAGCGACGACCACGACATGCCCGAACATCGGGAGCCGGCGTGTACTAAGGGTAGAAAGTGTGGGCGGGGGCTGATGCAGCCAGCGATGCTCTGCGGTCTACAAATCTAGGTCGTCTATGCCAGCTTGTTGAATGCTCACAGACTGAGAATGCGCTTCAGCATAAACGTCCCAAACGCACTCTCTTCCGGCGACTCCTTGCACACCGCCAGTCGATTGCCAGCCCTCGAGCTCAGCCAATTGCCATGGTCGCCAGCAACCTCACCCGCGATATCGTCCTCTCGCTTCTTGCGACTCCGCTTGTCGACGACATACATCCCTCTCGTCCACTGCCCAGCTGTCTCCACCCGAGCATCGACATTCTCATTTAACCTCCACCCAGCATCTTCGGCGCACATGCAATACCACACAGTAAGGGGGTCATGCAGCTGTAACGGCACCGCATCGCCAGATATATTCGATTGCAACGACTCCATCTTGGCAAAAGTCGAGGTCATGAACGCTGACATCCACTCTGCCAATGGCGACTTCGCTTCCAACATTGGTTCTATCATGGTCCGGAAATTTCCCCGCGTCAGACGGTGTCGCTCCGTAATGTCAAGCGGGAACAGCACCACCCTCAGCTGCCGAGAAAGTTTCTCCGGATATGCCTCGAGATACGGCGGAGGATGCTGGCCTTCGGTCTGTCCCGGAGGCGCAGGCGGGACAGGCGGCATAGTCGTACGTGGATTTGGCGAAGTGAGAGCGTAGACTCGGGCGGCCGCGTAAGCGTCGGCGAAAGTGTTGAATTCGGCCACGGGTGTCATCTGGTTGCGGAAATTCAGCATATTTCTAATTGGCCCTGGCGCTGCTTTGATCAAGCGGTGGGGAGGTTCGGGGATGTCTGCCTGTGGCGGCGGCGTTGGGGTTGGTTGAAAACGTACGTTGCCCGATTTTTCGAGGTTGCCGCCCATTACCACGACGTCTTTGGCGCGGAGGAAGGTTTCTGGATCTTCGGCGGCTGCTAGGGCTAGGTTGGTCAGAGGACCGATGGCGACGATCGTGATAGTATCTGCTTCGTTGCCGCGAAGCAATCGTAGGATCTCTTGATGGGCTGGGAGCTTTGATGGCTCGAAGAGAGCGTGATGTTGTGGGATTTCGTTGGCGATCGTCGAGATGGCGGCGTCTTCCTCACTGAAGAGAGCTTTCCATGTCTCGTCCGGTGATAGATGAGGATGCTGTGGACCGTCTGTCAGATGATGCTAGTCAATCAGGACAAGACGCACGCTATTGTGGATCCCACCAAGCCCGTCCGAACCATCTATTCCGGCGATCAGTACTGAGCCCAGTACTCAAATGGACGGACGCACGGAAGTAGTCCGCCATAAGCTTATCGTCGGCCAGCGGATTCGACGGGCCAACAGCAACAAGCGGCTTTCGTCTTCGAAGACCTGCGAAGCCTGCCTCTCTCCCCTGCGACTCTCGCCATCGGATTTCCTTCTCGATGTGATAGAACAACGAGACCACATTGCGTAGGCAGTTTTGAATGTCGATGTTGCCGTAGGTTACCGAGAGCAACAGGACGTCAAGTTCTTCGGGAGTGGCAGCAAATGCCAGGAGCATTGCTAGGACATCGTCGATACCCTGCACGGGTTCAGATAGGTGCCGAGTTGTGAACGGTTGAAACTTACCGGGTCGGTATCGATGATAATCTTGCGAGGCGACATGGTGGTTGAGAACACGGATTGCACAATGGGTTGGATCGATGCGTCTCTGTCAGGCTTTGCGGGATTGGTATATCAAAGACTAATGTATTTGGTTTGCCGATGCCGTCTTCAACATGAAGTGAAGCACACGATGCACCTTCTCGGTGCTGCCTGAGGCTCGCTCGCGAGTTCCTCAAAATTCCTCGAATCCTTCCGCTCGGACTTTCCTTCCGATACAAACAATGTCTTTACAGGCCACCATTAGAGTCTCGGTGCGAACGATTAATCAATGTTTGTACAGGTCCACAGCGGCCTCCTTGCGTGCTCCGGTGCCCTAAGATGAACAAACCAGACGACGCCTGTTTTCGCCCTCCATTCCGAATTTTTCTGTTCAGAGGGGATGCGAGTTGAAAGCCCGTGGGCGTGACATATGTACAGTGCCGCTATCTATGGGTCTATCCAGGACTGAGGGAGATAGGGCGATGAAGCGACGGCGGTTTACTTCACGCCTCCGGCTCGCTGCTTCATTTTCAGCCTGCACAGGTGTGGTTGGGTCAACATTGTGGTCGGCTGGTCCTGGAATTGAGGTCTCCAACTTACTGCAAAAGATTGGCCTTTGGACAGCTTACTGTGCTCGCCTCATCACCGTTACGCTGGTAGAAGAGGTTGCAGCACTCATAGAGGGCGTCAATCTGCATGGATCAGCAGCGCTCTCCAGCGAGGGTACGTGTAAGAGCGCCGCACCTGTTTCTGGCATTTCTCCTCCTTGTAGTTGTTCTTCTGTATACAGTCTGCCTGAGATCAGGGAATGTAGCGACCTAAAACATGGCAGAAGTACCTTGGATTGCGCATGCCTGCGGATGGCATGGCGGATCGGTCTTGAGGCCTTCCTCCGGGCTCACCTTCTGATTGTCAGCTAGAAATCACTCACAGCACAGGTGTAGATCGTACCATATTGCCCGTAATGCTGCTGACGTGGAAGATGCTGAACGCGTGAAGGCGCCTGCTTTCACTGCTCGACCCTGTACTACTACATCACTCTCACGCCTTCGCCGGCAAGATGGTCTGTGCGCTTCACCTTGACGTCCATCCCGCCGCCTTCTCCCTCCATCTCCCACACTCTCACGGCCGCACTCGATACACTGTCAGACACGCTGTAATCAGAGAAAGGTGAGTATCCGTATAGCGCTCGGTAAACGCGCCTGCGACCAGGCCGGAATAGCTGATGCGACTTTCATGCGTCTTCCGGATCACTGACCAGCCGGATAGCACGACTTCAATTTCTTGCGTGTCTGCAGCCTCGACATTCGCGTAGTCACGACCACACTCGATCGCGCGCATTAGTCAGCTCCAGGCGACTATAAGAAGCCTACATACCCGCAGACCAAATTTCACCTCCTCCACCGACCTCGACACGCCCCGAACAAAACCACGATGTCGGACAACCCCTCTCAATCACCCGCCGGCGACAAGCCTGAGGAACCGCAGCAGCAGAGCGAGCACTTGAACATCAAGGTCACGGATAACAACAACGAGGTCTTCTTCAAGATCAAGCGTACAACTCAGCTCAAGAAATTGATGGATGCCTTCTGCGATCGTCAAGGCAAGGACCCACGGAGCTGTCGCTTCCTGTTTGACGGTGTGCGCGTGACGCCGACAGATAATCCCGAGACGGTAGGTTGCCACCCGCACAATGTCCACGGGTAGTCGAAGATCTCAGGTGCTGACTGAGACTCCAGCTCGAGATGAACGACGGGGATGTGCTCGAGGTCCATCAGGAGCAGATCGGCGGTGGCTGCTGAATCCTCGACTCCCAAGACATCACGAAAACAAAGACTACGACCGCATGACGCCTGTTCACCACAGATGCTTCAGGCGGTAAGAGTAGTGCCGCGCATGGATGCGGCGTCTTGGCGTCGCGGCGTAGGCGAGGCTCGAAGGGCATTATCGGTATGCTGCTTTAGCTGGGCGTTCACGAAACCCGACTTGCTTGGCTGGTTTCGGCTTGGCTGCTTTCTGTTCAAATATTGCGTCAAACTACTTTACAGATCGGCCTTGTCCCACCAAGACGCCGTGCTTCCCAAACAGAAAAACAAGGATCTACCGTCACCGATTCGCGATTTCCACCACGCGCTTCGCAGCTTCCGCAAAGCCGTCGAAAGCCTCGAGACTCAGCCCTGACTCGGCGATGATTTTCTGCCCCTTTTCTTCGTTCGTTCCCCGTATCCGTACGACCACGGGGACGTTCTTCATGTCCACCTCTTTGAACGCCAGCAGGATGCCGTTGGCGATCATGCCGCCGTCTGTCAGTCCACCAAAGATGTTCACAAAGATGACCTTCACTCGCGGATCCTGGAGGATGAGTTCGAAAGACTTCTTCACCGTCTCGCTGGTCGCCTTCCCACCCGTGTCTAGGAAATTCGTTGCTTTGCCACCGTGCAGCCGAAGCGCATCGACTGTGTTCATGGCCAACCCGGCGCCGTTGACAAGCGTGCCGATGTTGGCTTCTGGATCATCTAGCTTGACAAACACGATGCCATCTTTCTCCGCCTCGACTTCTTCAGGGGCCTCGTTCTCCTTTCTCCGCAGAGCATGAATGTCTTCTTGCCGCTTGTTGCTCCGGTACGCAGCGTCGTCGAACTGCAGCACCAGGCTCGGCTGGTGGAGCTTGAGATTCCCGCTGCTATCAATGCTGATAGAGCCAGACAGCGTCACCGCCTCCTTCTCCTTGTACATTTTCGCCAGCGCCTGCACCAATGCCGTCACTTGCGCGCGTGCGGCTGGCGGTGCGGCATCGAGCTGAGCGTGCTCGATGGCTTGCTTAAGGTCGCTGTCGCGCGGTCCTTGCCGCCAGTCGTATGGGAAACGCCGAACGCGGCTTCCAAGCTTATCGACATCGGCGGTGGGCGACGTGGCAATACAGGGTGAGCGGTTGGTGCGGTCGACTGTGATGGCGACGTAGAAGGCGTCTCTTGGTGCCTCCTCGGAGGCTATGCTGACGCCCTCGGCTTGGCTGAGATAGGGCTTGAGCACGCCAGGAGCCTGATCTTTGCCGAGCAAGAGGCCACGGCGCTGCGACGGAAGCGCAGGTGACTGCCGAATCATCGGCGAGGGTCGCCTTCGCCACGTGTGGTATCCTCGCTTCTGCTGCGACTGCGCGTTCTGCGTGATCTTCTCCACATCCCGCCCACTCTGGCTGAGCAACGTCTTCATCACGCCGCCAAAGTTCTCTGGATGATCGACCATCGTCGCACCGGCATCCTGCAGGATCTTGTACTTCTCTGCCGCCAGCCGCTCGCCTCGCGCCGCCCATGCGCCTGCGTGGCCCATGATGCGGCCCGGAGGTGCGTGGATACCGCCCACCAAGGCTGCGATGGGCTTGGGGTTGGACACACGCTTCCGGTAGTCCTTGATCCATTCCGCGGCGTCTTCTTCTGCCCGCCCACCAACCTCGCCGACGATCACAATGCCCTCCGTCTCTGGGTCGTGTTCGAAGACCTTCAAGGCGTCGACCATGTTCGTTCCGGCGATGATGTCGCCACCCATGCCGATGCACAGACTTTGGCCGAGGCCTGAGCGAGTGACCGACGCCACAGTCTCGTAAGATAGAGTGCCTGATTTAGCGACGATACCGATGTGGCCTGGAGCGAATGTAGGGAGCGGTTGGAAGCCAATGCGACAGAATCCGATCGGTGCGATGATGCCAGGCGCATTTGCGCCGACGAGACGGGATTTCGACTGCGTATTGAGGATGCTCGATACCTGGACACTCTCAGCTTCACCTCATCGGCGGAAGACCAGGTTCTATTACTCTCATCATGTCGTGCAAGGGAATGTGCTCCGCCACGGAAACGATCAGTGGTATCTCAGCCTCGATAGCCTCCTCAATCGCCTTGCCGCATTGCGGTGCTGCGACGAAGACGGCCGTGGCGTCTGGTTTCAGTTGCTCCTTTGCCTTCTTCAGGCTCGGCAGGAGAGGCAATCCCAAATGCTCACCCTCCTTTCCAGGTGTGACACCGCCCACGATGTTGGTGCCATACGCCAAGCTGTCCTTCGCATTCCCCGTCGCCACTCGACCAGTGAAACCCTGGTAAATGACTCGTGTGTGCTTTCCAATCCGGAGATTGTGTACAGTGTCGTCGTAGCCAGCTCGCCGGGGTGTTGCTGCGGAGAATGTTCGTCTTGTACAAGTGGACAACGATAGCTTGGAGGGTGATGCGTACCGCGAGGCCTGACAGCGCCCGATTGCGGCCATCGTCCCGGATCCTGTTGATACCTAAGGTGGAGGGAGGGACAGTGCAGCTTCTGGCAAAGTGGTGAGGACGGGAGACGCGGATTAAGTATGCAATGGCGGATGAGAGGCTGGATTGTTGACTTCTTGAATCTAGCCGGCAATAAGAAATCAAGCTAGGGTCCTCCGATCATCGGTGCGCCTGGTTGCGATTAATTCCCGGCGACGGTAGCCTCTTGGGCCGATCATGGGCATAGCCAGTCGCTCCGGTGACTATGAAGACCGCACGGCCTCTTGAGGGCGACTTGTCAGGCTGTTCGCGACTATACCAACTGGCGCGCCTACCTTCCGCTCTCCCAATGCTTCTTTTCTGACGTCTTTCCATTCACTTAGAGTTCGCGGTGCATGGCCCGAGCTCACATCCCCGCAAACTGCGGAGATCACATGGAAAGGCGCGAGTCAGGAACAAGCATTTCCAAAATATCTCCGACGCACAGATCAGAAATCTAGTCGTGTCTTCACATGCCTGTGAGCCTGGTGGTCGGACTCGTCTCCCACCGCCCAGAGCCTTGAGACGAGATGGCACCGAAGTCGCCGCGTGATCTGGCGTCCTCACTCGAGCAGCTGAAGATCAAGCCCGTCCAAGATGAACCAGCGGATTCTTGGGAAGATGAAGCCGACGACGATAGCCCAGTGACGCCTAAGAGAATGGCCCCGAGCAAAGGCCTCTCATCTCCCGGCCTGCCCGGCCCGCCTCCACCTACGCCGTCCTCGCCCTCGTACAGCGCTGGCAAGACCCAGCTGGGAAATCCATATCAGACATTCCCACCACACGGCTTCGACGGTGTGTCTGCCGAGCGAGACGACGACGAGGTCCCGGCGACTAGAGCAGGGGAGGAACGCCGGCCTGAGAAGTCGACCGCGGTGGCTTCGCGGCTCATCGCGGCCGGAATCGGGCAGAAGGCTCCGAGGCGGACCAAGGAGCAGCGAGAGTATGATCAGGCGATGAAGGTTCAGGAGAAGAAGAAGCGGGATCAGGCGAAAGCTGATGAGGAGCGTAAGAAGGCGGAGAAGGCGAGGGCCATGCAGGCTATCTGGGATGACTGAAGGGTCCAGTAACTGCGATGACGACTGACTTTCCCAGATGGCGTACCGCTCAGCCCACGGATGGTGGCACGGAGGGAGGGCTCACGATAAGAGGCTCCACGTTTCAGGGTGACTACGATGGCTCCAGATCCACAACTTCCAACGTGACGTTCGACAGTGCAACGGAGGCGAGGGCCGCTGCGATGGCAGCTCTTGGCGATGGAAAAGGATCTGGATGCCGAGACCTATATGATCTTACCAGGCTCAATGGCAGAGACACTGCTGGACTGCAGAGCTCCGGTTGAGTTTGGTCGAAGACTGGGCCGTACAGCTACCAACCATATACTGTACGAGGTATGTTTCGACCTTACATTTTGGGCTCTCCATGCACTTCCTCCTCGCGCGCATCAGCCCTCTCCGTTCCATATGCTCCCTCATCATCGCCGACCTTCGCCTCCCAATCTCTCGACGCCGGATCAAGACCAATCGTCGCGTGGCCAATCTTATCGATGGGGACGCGGTAGTAGGGGACGAAGTTGACGCAAAGAGCGTACGACCACGCGGCGATGAAGAACGCCAGCGGCACGCTCATGGCGATGGCGGTGCTGTTGTGCATGTCCGCCACCGCGCCGAGGATGGGCGGCACGACCGCGCCACCGCACACCCCGCCCACGATGAAGCCTGAGCCGCGCTTGCTGTATTTCCCGAGCCCGCGCATGCCGAGGGCCACGATGGTGGGGAAGATGATGGATTCAAAGAAGAGGGTGATGTAGAGCATGGCCATGCCGGTGTTGCCGCGTTGGGTGATGGACGGTGCGATGAAGACGATGCACATTGTCAAGTACACGAGGAAAACGCGGCCTGATGAGTCGAGGGTCAGCCTCATTCCACATACCACGCTCGGCAGATTGCTCACGTGGTCTGATGTACTTCATCAGAAGCACCCCCGCAAAGCGTCCTATGGCGAAAGCTCCCTGAGCCCCAGCTAGAAATCGGGCACTCAGACTGTCCATCGTGTGGGGGCGTGTCTCGCTGACATAGTTGATCTGCGATCCATTATTAGCATCTCAGCCTCGTCCCATCGACGTCGGTGACTCACAAAGTACCCCGCGATAGCCACTTGGGCGCCTGTATAGCAGAACTGGGCGAAGGCGGCGTGGAAGAGGCGATATTGCTTCCGGAATGGCTGAACATCGGTTCCGGCATGCGTTTCTTCTGCTTGGAACGCCATGTCGGCGTCCGTGATCTCGGGGATCGGCGAGCTGCAGAAGGCGTCAGCAACGTCGCACACGTCGAAGGATGGCAGCGCTCACAAATAAAACACGATCGCCAGAGCGAACACAAACACAGCAATGGCGAGGTACACCCATTGCACGGTCTTCAACGAGCCGACATCATCCTTCGTATTGGTGAAGAAAACATAGCTGCCCAGCACCGGCGCCACGACCGTCCCAATCCCGTTGAAGGCCTGCGAGAGATTGATCCGCAGCTCAGAATACCTCGGCGGACCGCAGATGGTGATGTAAGGGTTGGCAGCCGTTTCGAGCGACCCCAGACCGTTGCCGATGATGAAAATGGATGCGCAGAAGCCGCCGAAAGATCGATGCAAAATGCACGGCCAAGCGACCAGGGCACCGATCCCGTATAGACACAAACCCCAGATGAAGACTGGTTTGAAGCCGTAGTGGCGCAGGATCCAGTTGGCGTGCCCGAGAGATGCAAGAGGATATGCGCCGAAGTATGCTGCTTGGAGGCCAGCGGAGCGGGCGCGGGTGATGTTAAGGACGTTTTGGAAGTGTTTGTTGAGGGTGTCGAGGAGACCGTAGGAGAAGCCCTGTCGGCGGTATTCATTCAGTCTTTCCGGTCCAGTCGTCGGGGGGACGTGAGTGCACTTACCCAGAGGAAGAACAGGACTGTGACCAGGCAGAGAGGATAGATGGATTGACGAAGCGTCAACTCTGCAGCTTTAGTCCGAGCCTGATTGCCCTGCTTGAGGGACATGCGCTTGAAGACAGCCATTCCCGTGAACGAGCAACAGCCGAGAGAAAGACCAACGAGACGCGAGGAGAGGACAGAGGTGCGCTTCCAGGCAATCTATACGAGAGCACCCCCAGATCCTTACCGGTCTGCCACCGATGAAAGCCAAGCACTTCATCGAAGCGCTGCAAGTTGCTAGGTAGGTTACATACCGACTCCAAGCGCCCTCCCAGACAGGGTCACCCGCATCTCGAGCCCTCTCTGACTGGTCGACACCGCACGAGTCCTGTGGCTAACGCTGACAGGTGGCCGACGGGACTCCGTATGGGGATGTCCCGCCGCCGGCGTTGCATTGGATGTGGGGATTGAAGGGCGGGGATGACGATGGACGCAGGACGTCGCCAAGGCTGCAACGCTGCCTTGCGCATGGTCAGAGTCTTGCCCGGGAATGGCCGCGCCAAGGGTGAGTTGCGGAGGATCTTCGACCCGGACGGTGTTGGCGCTGCGGGCGATGAATGGGAGATGCAGCGAGCTTGCGACGATCCGATTTGAAGTTGGCGTGGGTGGCTGCTGCGGGAGGGGGAGGTGAAGTTGGTCGGCCGGTGCGGGGCAGGAGCCGCAGACGTGATTGCTTCTTGCGCCGTCGGAATGGTGCGACAGTTCTTGCTGCGACGACGGACGCTGCTCCGGCATGCCGGAAGCATGCCTCTCGGGAATTGTGTCGTGGAGCCTTCTGAGCGGTGAAGTCGAATCTGGCTCGAGGCGGCTGAAAAGAAACGTCGCGACATCTTCTCCCAACGGAACTTCCCACCTCCCCGATGCACCGTCGGAGAGCGCAGCATGCAGGTCGTAGATTGGCAGGCGATCCACCAATGAGACGCCTGCCCCCCGCAGTCCCCAGGCGCGTTTCTCTCCTCAGAGCTCTCCCGCGCTTGATGTCACGAGCGAGACCCCCTGCGCAGGCTATGGAAACTAGGGCGAGAGCTCGTTGCCGTCCACTTTTGCTGAACAGTAAGGAAATCTGCATTCGGGGTATGTAAGCTCTTGCGTATCGGTACAGCACACTTCACGAACATGCATCTCCACACGCTGAGCCCACGCGACGCCCTGCTCCACCATGCTACTGCTCCAGCCTCCAGGACCGTCCAACAGTGGCGCCGCGAGTCCAGCGTACCAACCAAAATTCTTCCATTGCAGACGATCAGGATCGCGCCAGCTCCGGGCTTGGACATCGCTCGCCATGTCCCATCAGGAGCGGAGTGCCATTATAAGCACTGCGTCAGTCAATCCGCGCTCACGCAGCTGCCGTAATCTGCTGCGCGGCCCCGTTCCCGTAGCCCTGCGGCGAATGCCCATGAAGAGTCTGGTATTCCTCCTGATACCTCTTGGCATCCTCGTTGAACAGCGAGACGTATTTCTGCAAACGAGTCTCAAGTCAGCACTTGCTCGTCAAAGCTCTGCGAGACGCGAGCGTAGAACTCACCTTCCTCTCCCCCTCACTCAACTCCTTCCACTCCTTCGCGATCAACGCCGTCGTCTCCGGCAGCTTGATCCCCTTGAAGTCACCGCTCGCATGCCGGTTCACGGCGAATTGCGCGAACGCGCTCACAGGCCGCTTGGTCTGCCGCTCGTCGTCGATGGCCCTCCATTTGGAACGCTTGCCGGATTTGATCCGGTCCTTTTTCAGCTTTGTGCGGAGTTTGGCGCGCGCTTGGTTGGCCGTGTGGATCTCTTCTGCAGTGTGGGATTCGACCCAGCGTTTGTAGGCTGCGAGGGATTCCTCGCGGGCGTTGTTGGCAAGGTGGTTGTAGTGCTACTGTTCGTCAGCGAAGGCATCCACACATTGGAAACCCCCGGCCAGCTTATGGCGCGGCTGTGGGGAGCTCGATCAACATACCTCGCGATCCGGGGCACTGATGTCCTTCCAAGCGGCAGCAATCTCCTTTGTCCTCTCTGCAGCCTTGCGCCTGATTTCCGCGGCATCCTTGGTCTCCCCAAACATCCCATGACCTCGAGTCTTCTCGGTGAAAAAGACCGTCCATGCATTCGACTGGGCGACCAGGGGCGGGTCCAGGGCAAGCTTCTTGAGCTCCTTGATGTCCGCCTTCTCCAGCGCCTTGGCCTTGCGCGCCTTTTGTTCCGGCGTCAATTCCTTCTTCTTGGCCTTTGCTGCTTTCGTTTTGGCCTTGGCTTTGGCCTCCTTCTCGAGGTTCTTCTGTTTCGCTGCTGATTTCGAGGCGTCGGCGGCTGTTCCTGCGGCATTCTTCACCGAGCGCTTGACGGTCCTCGTGGGCTCGCCGACGGTGCTGCGCGGTCGGCCTGGTGTCGCGTAGGTCCGGACTGGCGGGCAGCGAGGGGCGAGGGCGGCGGGGTCAAGTTGGCATCGCAGCGCGCGGGAAGGGGCCGGGCGGAGGTGGAGCAGGCGTAGGGCGAGGGAGCGGGCGTACATTGCGTCGGAGGTCCCGTCGCGGCGACGACAGCGTGTGTGGTGCGTACGCGATCGCCTGGGCGCTCTGGGCGCGTCTTGCTACGATCGGAACGCTGTCGATATGGTGGTGTTGGCGATGTGGCATGAACGAGCAGCAGCTCGCGTGTTGCGGCCGACGATCGCCAGCGTGGCTGGGCTGGCGTGATCCTGGGAGCTGGGCCCGCTTCAAGCCTGAGGCATCCCCGCCATTGAGCTCCATGCTCGAGCGAGGCGAGTATCCACTTGGGCCATGACAGACAAGGAACAACGAGCCCACGGGCAAACAGACCGTCGTGATATACACTCGGCGAGCGACGAGCGGCTGAAGTCTACGAGCGTCTTGCCTTGCATTGCATGACAATTCCAGGTGGTCGCATCTACACTACTCCCATCTCGACCACGGAAAGCTGTTCGGCCGGGCTCCATGTCGCTTGCCCACCAGACACTTCCATATTGCACAATCAAGCGATGGATACCCTGTCGGCGGAGGGAAGCTGAAGCCGACGGGGGAGACGGCGGGAGGAATCCGAGCATGGGCAAGGGTGGGGGGTGGTGCTCCGTTCGCGCCACCGCCTCCACGACGAGGTCTATGATCCTGACCCTCGACAGCCTCGGAGGCCATGCAGCGGACGGTTGCGTCAGTTTGGTGATGGAGCAGCGGTGCCTGCGCAGAGTTGCGGACAACGGCTGTGCCGTCGCGGCGTCTCCAGCCACGGCCGCCGCCCATTGGCCGCGTACCTTGCGGCTGATCCGCGCAAACCACCCGTGGGCGCGGCCCAGGCGAAAAGCATCCGCCTCCCTGCTGCTCGCCCAATCGTGTCTTGGCCCCTCCCATGGGCAGCAGCCCAGTCCTTCCTGAGACTCGAGCCGACATCTGCCTCGCGACCTCCCATCTTGCCCTCGTCCGGGCCAGGCTGCAGTGGTGCAGCTGCACGTCGCCCTGTCCGACCCCCCCGCAGCGTGGGCACCTGGCGATGCGATGGAGAGCCTGCCCGTCGCATCCTACGAGGATGGCGGCCGGGAGCGTTGCAACTACACCCTCTACGAATTCCTCCAGCAGGAGAAGCCGCTGCCGTCCCTCCCCTCTCCCACGCTGACGAACCCGGACATGGTGCTGCCGGACGTCGGCGTGCCGGGCGCTCCCTCCCCCGCCGCGAGCATCCATGGGCCGCCGAGCCCGTCGTATCTGCGCCATGCATCGCTCTCGAGCCAAGGCCTGCCGCGCAAGAAGGAGAAGAGGGGTCTGATGAGTCGGAAGATGCTGCTGTTGCGCAGTCGCACCGGGAGCAGCACGTCGTTCGCCGGCGGCCACCACCACCACCAGCAACAGCAGCAGCAGCAGCACGTGCGCACCCCCAGGAGCACGCCGTCAGACACCCCTTCGGACTACCACTCGGCATACGCTTCTTCGCCCACCCTCATGGACGTCGGCAATCTTGCGCCCGAGCTCGTCGACGAGAAGAGGCTTAGCTTTGGTGCGAGTTCGTTCAACAGCGACGACTTCGTCGCTGCTTCGCCCAACTTTCTGGCCAAATATGCGCCGGTGGACAATGTCAGCACCGACGATGAGCTGTACGACAGCGAAAGCAATGCTCCGCAGCGCACCGGCTCTTCTGTTGGCATTGAAGGCGGCTTGGCGGAGACGCGGCGGCAGCGGGAAGAGGACGAACACAACTCTGCAATCCTCAGCGAGCGCGCCGAGCAGATTCTGGCGAATGCGAAACGAAGGCTGAACTTGATGGAGGGCAATCTGCGTGGTGCGAGAGACCTGGTAGCCCCCTTGACTGCCGCCAACCTCAAGCGAGCCACCTCGCTAGGCTCCGCACACCATTCGACATATGCCGCGCGCAGAGGTTTTGGACAGGATGACAATCCGGACGAGCCAAGTCGCCAAATACGCTTGCTGCATTCTCAGGCGAGCTCGCCAACCATGGGTCGAGACTTCACGGCACATGGGCGCAATCGCAGTGATGAGCTCCCGGATCGACCACATACTGCTCTCGCCAGCAACGCAGTCTTGAGAAATGGCAGGATACCACTGCGTGCGAATAACGCATCGCGGCCACAGGCTCTGCGTGGTAGCAAGAGCGTCGACTCGCTTGGCAGCGCACATCGGGATAGACTTTTGCATACTCGGGGATCGCCCGATCCTGCCCTGGGACCTGTGCCTGAGGACGAGGCCTCACCACCTTCTTCGATGTCCAGTGACCGTATGGACGCCGATCGTGCCGACGCACTGGACAGTATCCGGCCAACCTCCCGGACCGAAGGCTTGCGCGAGCAGATGAGCAGCTTGAAGGGTAAGATCTCCACGCTGAAGGAACGCGCGCGGGAGGACAATCTCCGGAGGCAGAGCATGCAGAGCTTGCGCACGGCGTCGCCTTTCAACAATGCTGTTTCCAGCCCGCCGGAGATGTTCTATACTCAGGCACCGAGCCATGGTGGGCCTGCGTTCGATACGGATGCTGGCATAGGACGGAAATCGTTTAACAATATCCCCGCCACGCCGCAGGACACTGATCAGACATGGGACGGGGCGCAAACACTGACCGGCAGCCGCAATGCCTTCGCACAAAGAGCAGGTGCCCTCGTTCAAGTCCAGGATGATGAGTCGCTCCACGAGCGTGAGGCCAGAAGCGGAGCGATGCGCAAGCTTGCCTCGGAAGTCGCAGCGGCGCCGTCAGACCAGCACAAACGGACACCTAGCGGGCGAGTCATCATCGCTGCTGCCACGAACCGCTATTCGCACCACCAGTACACCAACAGCCAGGATACGTACGATGCATCCACCGAAAGTGATGCTGAGGCGGGGGCGTCGCGGGCAGCCAACATACCGGATCCAGTCTACGACGACGAGGCTGGGTCTCCCGACGACGATCTAGCCAACGCGGATGACGGGGCGAGTGTCTACGCCGACGCGCCTTCCGAGCAGCCATCAGTAATAGCCCACGAAGACCGCGACGACGCTTTCGACTACGAGCATTTCTTCTTGCACAGCGCGATGAGCACTTACGGCGGACGGAGGGCCTCGATGTCCTCTCAGGAAACCACGTCGTCCGCCGAGACCGCTCGTGGCCCCGTCGCTGCACCGCACGACCTCAACTTCGATCCGGATTCTAGCCTCTTCCCGCCTCCTACCCCCGAGACACCTGAGCGGCTGAGGCAGATCGAGCGAGGCCTGCATCAGCGGACCCTGTCGGCTGACAGCGTCAGCACCTTCGCCACATTCGCTACGGCCGACGAAGGCATCACCCCGGGCGACGAAGTACAATGGCCCATCCCACCGACCGAGAGTCCCTCCCGCCCCGCCTCCCGACCCGGCTCCCGCCCTACCTCCCGCCCCAGCACAGCTATCAGACGCCCCGAGCAGCAGCGACGAGACAGCACCGACCGCGCCGACTCCGGCGTTGGCCTCTCCGGCCACTCAAGCAATGCACGAAGCAATAAGCGCTCGCCCAACTCCACCTTCGCGAGTCCGCCACTTTCACCGCTCGCCGTCGACCCGGCGACCGTGGCCGTCAATGCGTTACTGCATCCGCAGGGCAGGCAGCTGGGGTTGAAGGACAAGGCGGTCTTGTTCGGGCTGGTGGAGAGTCTGAGGAAGGTCGTGCGCGGCTTGCAGGAGCAGGAGGAAGGGCAGTACGAGGCTCGGGCGCTGCGGAGGCAATTGGACGAGGCGAGGAGGGCGTTGGATGAGGACGGGGCGAAGAGGCCGGGCAGCGGATGAGGAGCTGAGAGGAATTTCGGGAGATTTCGTGTCGAGGATGTCTCTTGAGTGTACGATATTGTAAAGTATCTAGATATCTACTACGGCGTGCAAGGGTCGCTGGCGGAAGCAGGGCTCGAGGAATTATATGCGGAAGATGACTTCCTTCATTATGATGACTCCCATATCTGACGCAGACGGTGGCATTGCCAAATCGCATGGTTTCAGGCCCGTAATCGGGTCATCATCTGGCGTGCCATCGACGCCAGCCGATCCTCCTTCAAGCGCCCGGCTTGATGTCCTTGAAGCCCAAGAAATACTGGGAAGCAATCAGTTTTCTGCGCCGTGTGGCGACAGCTGGATGGAAAACCACGAACCTGCTTCCGGAAGTCATTCAGAGCATTGGCCGACAGTGTCTTGCCCACATCATCGGTCTCGTCATTCAAGGCTAGCCGCGCAGCCTTGTACGCCGCTAGCTCGGCGCCGTCGACCTCGCGATCGGCAACACGGCTGTAGGTGATCAATCGCCGGGACCACTTGTTGAAGTCTTGTTGGCACACGCTGTCGAGCTTGAGCGCAGGGTGCCGCGGGATATCGTATTCCTTCTCGTCCGGCTCGGTGCCGTTTCCTCCCACAGCATCGCTGTCGGGCGCGCCAGCCACAGGCATCCACATGCAGAGCCTCCCGCCATCTACCAGTCGGTCGGCGGAGAAATCGAGGATGTCGTCCATCATGCGGAGGAAGCTGTACGGCTTCTTGGGCGGGATGTAATTGCTTTGCAGGTGGGCGGGCTTGCCGTCGGCGAGGTACACGACTTCTTGGAGTGCCACTCGTGTGCTACCTAACACTTTCAGTCCTTCTCGGACACCGTAGGGTGGATCGCAAACGATGCCGTCTAGATCACGCTTCTGCCGCAGAGGACTGTTGGTGACGTCCGCGACGAAACCACCGAGGTACTGCGAGCTGGTACCGTACTGCTTGAAATTGCCGAGGACGCTACGGCTGCCTTTGCCACGGATGCTTCGGCCATCCAGATCGCTTCCAAGGACCATGGCGCCGAAGTGCGCGCAACACAGTGGGAACGAGCCCGTACCCATGAATGGGTCGTACATCACTCTACCGGGCGCGGCCTGGGCGAGGTTGGCTGTGACGAGGGACAGCTCAGCGTCCATCGACGTGGTAGCGATGTAGCTGCGCTTCTTCAGCGTGTACTTGTTGATAGCCTTGCGATCGCTCTCGGCGACCAGTCGGCCGAAGAAGAGTCGATGCGGAAAGCCCACACTATTTCCCTGTTCGTCGAGAGCGTACTCTTCGAACACGACGAATTGGTGATCTGGCTTCTTCATGACGACTTTGCCTTTGAAGTCCATGTAGGCGAAGGTTTCGACGATGGCGCGTTGCTCGCTCATGGAACGTCTGCCTTGGTAGCTGTCCATTTCAAAGCGGAAGGTGGAGTTGCTGTGGAGCGGCCATCGTGATTCCGTGCGCGCTCGCACATCAGCATGCAGGGAGTCGTAGTCTTTGCCGGCACCCCAAAGCTCGTAGATGGCTGTGGCGAGGATGCATCTCGAGAGTAGCCGTCGCGCTGCTTCGGACGGACTTGCAGTGCCTCCGAAGCGGAGCAAAGCGAATGGGGACTGTGATTTCAATGAGCCCATTGAGATCGACGCAAGGGCACGGAAGATCGGGAGGACGAGAGGGAACCACAACCTACCGCCACCTACCTATTCCCAATATGAGGGGCGTTGATGAGAGTAGGGGTTCTCTCGTCCCCTCGATCCCGTGTTTGGAGAACGTACATCTTCAGAATAAGAGACCCATCGCAATTGCAGGCCAAGTAAGTCGGCAATGGCTTCCGTCTCGGGCTTGCGAAAGCTCTCATGCTGCTGTATGAAGCGGATGAGGAATTCCATGGCTAATTTCTGCGTCTTTCATGATCCTTACGCCATCGGCAAACCCTTCGTCGCAGTGTGATGCACTCGTCAGATGAAGGGCCAAGACATTCGCTCGCCTCTGACTGTTCGCGAAGTTCTACTGATCGGTAGAGGTTCTGTTCGATGGCGTGCATAGTAAAAAGAACGTGTGACTATTGCTGGCAAATCTGAAAGTGAAGTCGTTGGATGCCTCAGGTTACAGTCATGTGTTCTTGGCGCGGCTCTAGCTCTTGGGATTCCATCTATCCATGTACCATCGCTGGTTTTCTTTGCCGACGTTTTCCAAATCAGTGACGGTCAATGAGGACTTCGTCGCGCTCAAATGTCATCCGCGGTCAAGTCTTCGAAGATCTCCATCGCGATCTGCTCCTTGCACCGACTGTACCTCATCTTCCCAGCGCCCTTGCCGCCTTTGACCACCTTGCCAGGCTGCTTCAGCCCGCTCTGACTTCCAAGTTGCGCACTCGAACCTCTGTTGACAGCAGCGAGCGATGGCTGCAACACCTGGGAGGGCGCTTTGGCAGGCGACTTTCGCGGACTGTGAGCAGCCTCCTTCGGGCTTCTAGGAATCTTCTGCGGACTTGGAGTTAGCTGGAGAGCCAGGCTGGACGTACTCTGAGAGCTGAAGTCGAAGGCGTGCAAAGTATCCGCACCGTACGGCAGGTCGACAGCCCAGCCATTGCGGTCAACGAGGGTCATAAATTTTGCGAGCAGTTCGTTGTTGACCAGTGTTCTCCGGCTTCCCAGGACGATGAGTTTCGACCGTGCTCTCGTCAAAGCGACATTGACTCTTCTCCAATCTTTGAGCAGGTCTCCGACGATACCAGCTTCGTTCGATCGGACCATGGAAAGGATGATGCACTCCTTGTCCCTTCCCTGGAAACGGTCGGCGGAATCGATCTCAACGTCAGCACCGATGCCTACAACCTTGAAGAGCTGTCGCATTAATGCGAGCTGCGAGCGGTACAGAGTGATGGCCCCGATATCCTTGCCTGGAACTCCCAGTTTCAGCAGACTGAGGATTAGCTGCGCGGAGAGTACAGCCTCGAGCTGATTCGTGATGTTCTTGCCAGACGTCAGTCGCTCAAGAGCATCCTTGTCCGACGAATCAGTATTCGCGAAGACGACTTTGCGCTCCGGCTTTGCTAGCTCGGAAATCCAGCAGCGGCTGTTGCAGCCGTTAATACCGACTGATGGGGGGTGCAGTATTTGCAGCGGAGACAGGTCAGTGATGTTGATGGTCCGCTGAGCGACAGCATCGTTCCCGCAACGCAGCTGACCATTATAGATCAGCTCGTTGGACAAACTCATGATATCTTCACACATCCGATACTGCTTCCCAAGGGTCGCCACAGCCTGCGGCTGCTCCTCACTCAACTGTCTGAAGTACGAGACGTCGAGCCCTCCTTCGAGAGCTGCGCGGTTCTGGACGAGTGGCGGGAGCTGGTAATGATCACCAACCAGAACGAACTTGCGAGCATGCAGCAGCGGTCCTAGAGCTGTAGGTAGCGTGATCTGGCTTGCCTCGTCGACGATGCACACGTCGAAAGCTCGGCGGTTGAAGATGGCGTGGTTGGTGCCCATGCAAGTGGTCGCTACGATGCGACACCCCATGTACGCTGCCTCGATCTCTTCGATGGTCGTCCGAGCTGTAGCGGCCAACTGGCAGAATCGTTGAACCTCGGGATTGATCTTCGCAGGTACGCCTAGTCGGAGGATGCTATTGGGGGGCGCAATGTCGCGGACCTTGAGCAAGATATTGTCGACCGCGGTGTGCGTGAACGAGGTCAAGAGGATTGTCTTGTTGTCTGCCAGCAAAGCGCGGATGATATGCGCTATGGTGGTCGTTTTCCCGGTGCCAGGCATCCCGAGAATGAGCGCGTAGTCGTTGGCGCTCAGCACCTTGGCGACTGCTGCGCTCTGATCTTCGTTCATATTGCCAAGCTGCGAAGCTGGCATGGTTGGTAGCTGCGAAGGCGCGCCGAAAGTCGGAACGTCGCTGAAGATGACTTGTCGTCGCAGCTTGGTGTGAATAGGGTGCGACGACATCAGCATCACCAGATTGTTCCGCACCAGAGCCAGTCCATTGGAGAACTCATCCTTGTCCATCCGGTAGAGTATTGGTCGATCATCAGCACTAGGCTCGCTAGCAGCATCGCCAACAGCCATGATTCCTCGGAAGGCGTGATTTCGCTCCTCATCGAAACCTTGCAATCGCTCTCGGGCATTGCTCAATTTGCGATCGACCGCCACGGTTATGTCGTACTTGGTAGCGGCCACTACATACCCGTTCGCCAACGCCCATTGTCCGGCTTCAGAAGAAACCACTACCGGCTCGCCGACTGTCAACTGCGTACCTTCGGTGAACGAGGCGCCCTTGACATGTGTCGCGCGTTTGAAGACGTAAGCGAAGCGGTTGATCTTGCCGCCGCTGCCTTCGATGCCATCGACGACTGCTTGCGTAACCGGAGGTGCAGTAGTGCTCAACTCCTGTTGCAGAACGAGGTTGCCAAAGCATCGCCCAACAGCTTCGCGCTCGCTCGAAGACATGGTCCAGAGTTCCTTTCGATACCGACTTTGCTCGCTCTCCTCGAAAGTCAGGAGCCGGTCCCACTTCGCAAACCACGCCTTAAGCGCATCAGCTTCTGCGCGGTTCTTGGCCGCTAGCTCCAGGTGTCCGACGGCTTCGTGCCAGACTTGGCTGTGGGTCTTCTTGCTATCGTCAATCATGCCGGCGGTGTCCGCTGTCCCGTTCTCGACTAGCGCATGGTACGAAAAGCAAGATTGTTGAGCGTAACATCTGCCGCACTTGAACGGATTCTTGAGCAGAGATGGCAGGCCAGAGTCTTCGATCTCTTGGGTTTGAGGCATTGACTGAAGCTCCTCGTCGCCGGATTTTTGCAGACGCTTGGCACGGTGGATGTACGATGCCAGCCTGTTTCGCTGTTGTATCATCTGCCTGATCTCGCGCAGCGGCGGAGCGATACGCGACATCGATGAGCTTTCCAGGTAGTACAGGATTCCAGCATTGACACCAACATCGTATCGATCCAAGAGTAACAGCGTATACAATGCTGTCTGCGCCCGATGCGCAGGCGATTGCGTCGTCCTCCCAGTCTTGACCTCGAAAGGTGCCACAAGCTTCTTCGCCAGCTCCCGATGATGGTCGACAAGTGTGCTCTCGATCGTGGCATCGATGTTTCCTTTGAGCCCGTACTGCGGAGACCAAATATGTTCCTCAATAGCAATGAGCTTACTGATGCTCATCCACACCTTCTCGCCTTGTTTGTCGTCAACGAGCGAAGCATCGGAAGGATGGGCTGCAACGAAAATCTTCGCCCAGGCAGAAAGCTCGCCCATCTTGGCCGTCACTTCTTCGACAGCAAGTACTGCATCTGCCATGCCAAGCTCCCATAATCCCTCTACGTGGTTCGTCACGGTCCGCTGTACGAGCTCAGCCAGGAAGTGAGCATCCCATTGGTTGGCAGTGAGTGCTTGCTGGAAGACTTCATGCAGAATCTTGCCGTACACCATCGCCTTGTTGGTCTCGCCCGTAGCCTTGATGCGGTCCTGCAAGACGGCTTTGCGCAAACAGTCGAACGAGTCCGCAACCGTGGTTGCTGAGAGCATATGATCGGGATGTATGATCAAGAACGGGCTGTCGTCCAGGTCGGAGATCAAGAGCTGACCGGGTGGGCTCTGCAGATCTGTCGTAGCATCGCGCCTACTCTTCAGCTTTGATACATGAATGATGGTACCTGGTGAGATACTGGTGTCGACCCATGAATCACGGAGAGTGATAGCGACCGGCTTATTCGCTCGCTCATCATTGGCCAGCAACAATTTCTCAGGGCACCGTCGGCCTTGTAGATTGGTGTATTCGCCATCCACGACTTGCTTGACTCGATAGCGGTTGAGATGGTTGACACCGTCGTTGGCCACGGACGCAGTGCTGGACGCCATACCAACTTTGCGCGGACTACGAGACTTGCGCGGGCTCCTTTTTCGGGTTGAGATCTACATTCGTGTGAGCTATCTACTTCGTACAGGCATCACATTCTGCGCAGGATGACTTGCCCTATGTGCTTGAGTTGCAGAGAATTCCGCCTCCGCCAAGACATCCGCGTCCAGGTCGTCATCGCCGAATTCGTCGTCGTCGTCGTCAATTACAATCGCTTGTTGCGGACGAGGCATGACACTCCGCGGCGACATAGGCGCTGCCGCTACTGAAAGTGCTGCTGGAGCTGGCACAGGCACTACCTCGCTGTTCGACGCCTCCCTGGAGGGTCCTTGAGATGCTAGCTCATCGAGATCCTCCGCGGTCAGGTCGAAATCTTCATCAAAGTCATCGGAGTTGAAGAGCACAGGCGGTGGAGCCGGCGGAGGCGGCGGAGGCGGAGTGCGTTGCTTTACTGGATACTGTCGGCCTGATCCACTTGTTGATCGGCTAATCGCAGGTCGCTTATACGCCGGTAGCGGTGCCTTGCTCTGCAGATGCAGCACAGTAGGCTTGGATGGGTCGGAGGTGGACTGCATTTGACTTGGGATAGTTTCGTCTACCCTTGGGTTGTCGAACACTAGCGGTCTCGCTGGGGCTTCGCAGACCGCCTTTGGCGGTGGGCGTACTGAATCGCTGCGTCGTGGCAGCGTTGGTGCCGGCGGCGGCTGTCGTGCTTCCAGAGGACTTGCAGCCGGCGCAGCTATGAGGCGTGCGCCTGTCTCTGGTAGCGGGCTTGAGCTGGAGGGCACGTCTCCGTGCGCAACATCCATTACGGCAGACTGAGCAAGTTTCTGCGTTGCCAGTGTCTCCTGCAGCCTCTCCACCATCGCCGCGACTGTCGTCTTGCCCGCTGAGTCTGTCGCGTGCATATCGCGCCATTGGTTGATGTTTGCGCGTGTCTCCGTCCGTTGCCGCTTGCTCTTGCTAGTCGGCCAGTCATTTCCAGTACTTGCCCACCGCCTGAACCCCCCACTCTTGATCGGCGTCTCGATCGGTCTGGGTGATGCCTGTGCGACCAAGTGGCTGAAGTCTGACAGTTTCAGCGCGCTGCCAGCACCCTTGTCAAGGCCATATGTTTGCCACAGTGCGGCGGTCGGGTCAGCTTCGGGTGTCCGCTTCTCCGTCTGCGTCGCAGGCGCAGCAAAGACTGCGGATGCTTCCTGGCGCTCAGATGATGTGGCCGGGCACGAGGGTGACGAGCTTCTTGCTCGTTCACGCTTCCGGCGGTTGGGCGTGAGAAGGGTAGAGGAGCTATTCGGAATCCAACCAAGCTGCTCTTCTGGCGATCCTTCTTCCGCCTGCGGAACTCTCGGCGCATCGTTCAAGTTCCCTATCAGATCCTCGAGCGGCAGATGGTCACCCGGCGTGCAAGGAAAGGTATGTGCGTGGGGCAGTTGAGGCGTCTTGGTCGCCTTTCCGGCTGGTGCCGGCGCTGATGACGCTTCTGGCTGCATTGCCCCGGAGTCCGCAGGCGTGTTCACATGCGGTTCCTCGCGCACGTTTGCCGCCGCCTCAGATGGCCCATTTATGCTCTCGGACGCACCATCGTCGCGTAACTTCTCTGGCTCGGTTGCTTTCAGTACAAAAGCCTTCAACTTGGATTTGGCCTGCGAGGTGGCGGGTATTGGAGGCCTCGGCACAGGCGTGTTGGAGCTCTTCTCACCAAGCGGCTGTCTCTGTTTATCGAAGTCATTGCTGCGATGCCAATGAGCTGGTTTCTGTGTCACATGTCAATGTCTATGTCTATTTACCATCACCCTGCTGGATTCACCTTGCTCGTACTGCTCTGGTCGAAGAAGCTTTTGGTACGACTCGCCATGCCACACCGCGGTGGCTGTCAATCCGGAAAGGCTCGAACTGATGATGTACGTGCTATCCACGAGCCATATGGGTGCGTCTATCGTTGTGTCGTAAGATGTCAAATACCGGATACAGCCGTGTCAATATTCACGAAAGCCATGCTCGACGCGTTGACCAGACGCGTCTCCCGGCTGACACTCGGGTCTTCGGAGCGGCCCGTGTCCCGCTATCACGTGATTTGAGCAGACCTCGACGACCACACAGTGCGACAAACCTCGAAAGCGGTGTCGCGGGTGCTGGTGGGAAGGTGTTGTGTTGGTAGTGGACGGATGTCACTGCGAATAATTACAGACCAAAGCGACATCCACAGCAAGCCCGGCTCGTTGGCGGATGAGCGAGGAGGGACTTCGCTGACTTCACGTGAGGTCAACGCCCGGCGTCTCCAGCTTCAAGCTTGATGACTTTCGACGTCACTCTGCACTCTTTCACTTGCCAGCGATATCCGGGTATGTCTTTGCTGCAAGTCTTCTACACGCCATATGGTCGTGGCGCGCAGGCATCCGTCTTCTCCCGTTCTTCCCAAGTCTCTTAAATTGAACACATTTTCCATTAGCTGTCTTGTCAGGCCCACACCCCGGGGCAATGTCCTGTGCCAGACGAACAAACTGCTGGAGAAGACGACTGGTGTTGCAGCCATCATACTGTACCCATCTACGCTCCGCCCACCATGAGGTTTCCCGGCGCGCTTCAAACAGAGGGAGGCGCATCCAGGGTTCCCGGCGCAAAGTCGCCCAAGCAGCGCAAGCAACGCTCGCCACGCGACCACGGCTTCTTCCCGGGCCGGACACTTCCAGTTTACACAGGACCCTACTTGGTTGGGACGATGGAGATCGAAGTACCAGTTGAGAAACCGAGGCAGTTCTCACACATCAAGCGGAATGGCAAACACATTCTCCAGCTAGAGACGGTGCTCATGACAGTATACTATCCAGCTTCGTACTCCGATCGCAACCCGGACATCCGAAAGGGAGACTCGAAAGGCCTCTCGCGGCAGCTATGGCTCGGCCGACCGCGTGTAAAAATGGCTCAGGGGTTTGGCCACTTCGCTGGCATCGGCAGCTTCGCTCTTCCATTGTTCCTGCCCGTCTACTGGACCAAGCTCCCAGCGTGGCGAAACGCTCCCGTTGCTGAGTACTGGGCAACTCAAGTAGACACCAAGTCACAAGGCTCGGGCGATGGCGAGATAGCAGGCGACAAGCCAGAAAACGCTCCCGAAGAGCCCACGTTCCCGCTCATCATGTTCAGCCATGGGCTGGGAGGTACTAGGACGATGTACTCGTCGGTCTGTGGAGAGTTCGCTAGCTACGGCTTCGTTGTCTGCGCCGTCGAGCATCGCGATGGCTCGGGTCCGCGGACTTTCGTCAATCACGCCGAGCATGATGGTACCGCCGGCGGCATGACAAGTGGCGAGAGGAAGGGCGAAGTCGACCATACTGCTGATGAGCGTAGGCGCGGCTACGATGTCATTGATTATGTCTTTCCAAAATATAAACCGCTGGATACCTCGCCTCATAACGAAGAAGGCCCAGACACTGAACTCCGCAGTGCTCAGATCGACCTCCGTGTGGCCGAGATCGACGAAGCTCATCGGATCATGTGCCAAATCAACGATGGAAGAGGCGACGAGATCGCTAAGAAGAACAGGCGCAGAAAAGGCTTCATGGGGTCTTCTTCGCACGGTTTGGAAGGCATCGACTGGGCTCGCTGGAAAGACCGCTTCTCGACCAATGACGTGACGGCTTGCGGCCACAGCTTCGGAGCAGCAACAGTGGTCGAGATGCTCAGGCACATCGATAGATACGATTGGATTGGTCAAGGGATTATCTACGATATCTGGGGCGTGGGCATCAAGCCACTCGAGAAGGAATCGGAGAACCATCGAGTCCACACGCCCTTGCTCGCGATCAATAGCGAAGCCTTCACATACTGGCCCCAAAATTTCGACATCGTGCAGGAAATCATCCATGAGACACAGGACGCACCGGATGAGTCGCCTTCCTGGCTCCTGACTCTTCGGGGCACAATCCACGTCTCACAATCCGACTTCTCGCTGTTGTATCCCAAAATGTGCGCCCTGGCCCTGAAGATGCTGGCGAATCCTCGCCGAGCCCTGGATCTCAACATCAACGCTTCCCTGGAGTTCCTGTCACATGTCTTACCGGCCGAGCTAGCGAGGGTGAATCGCGCGTACAAGAACGAAGGCTTGCTTGAAGCGCCGACGAGGCCTCTCGATCGCATCCCGAGCACCCAGCTCCACAGACCGAGCGATCAATGGGTGGCTGCCCGGCTCAAGATTGAGCATGAATCACTCTACCGCATCTCGCCGAAACTGTACATGAAGCGATTGCGGCGCAAGGCGAGGAAGGAAGGCCGGGCCCCGGAAGAGGGGCAGGAGATATGGGTCCATGTGAAACCCACACCGGAGTCGATCGAAAAACATTTACAGAATAACAAGGGTCGGAGCAACGTGAAGAAGGCGAAGACGGAGGGCGCGTTGCCGATGGCGGCGGATGCTGCAGAGCAGGAGAGAAGCGAGAGTGTCAAGATGCCGAGTAGCCCGCCGGCGCAGGAGCACACAGTCTTCAACCACCTCGAGTCGGAGCAGGCGGGAGCCGGGGCTGCACAGGCTTCTGCTGACGGGAACCAGGGGGCCTGAACGCGGCCTTCCTGCCGCGGAGAGTGGCCTCAATGCTGAACATGAAGTAAGCCGAACTGGAATTGGCTGGTAATTGATCGGGTTGGGGAGCTCCTCAGTCAATCTCCATGGGATCATCAGCAAAGTCCGACTCATCATCCACATCCATAGGATCCCACTCTGCATCCGCCGCATTCCTCTCCTCTGGCCTCAGCAACGTCACCCGAAAACACCGCTCG
The DNA here is from genome assembly GCA_019670975.1 of Acidiella bohemica. Lineage (NCBI taxonomy): Eukaryota > Fungi > Ascomycota > Dothideomycetes > Mycosphaerellales > Teratosphaeriaceae > Acidiella > Acidiella bohemica. Next base: position 63,467 of record JAGUCJ010000031.1, read on the forward strand.
AGGACCTCATTAGACTCATCCCACGGACACCACTCTCTCAGTACCTTCCAAGCAGTAGACGCTGTTTTATGCCGCGCTGCGAAACGCTCGGCGCCTTCGCGGAGGAGCTTGTCGTACTCGGTGTAAGCGTGCCGGACGTGCGCTACGACTATGGATGTTAGTCGCCGTGCATTCCAGAGTCGGGATTGGGAAAGGTTGTAGGTGAAGGGTTTAGAGATGGCGATGTTGAGGATGCGCTCGAGAGCTTCGGAGGGGATGCGGGGGAAGAGGTCTTGAAGTGGGCCGCGATTCCATTCGCGACGGCGGGCGTGTTCTTCGAAAGATAGTTCTTCGGGCGGTGGCTCGGAGATAGTGTAGTGTTCTGGCATTGCGCGCCATGTGTGTTGTTGAAACCGTTCAAGGCCGTGACTTGGATGGACTAGAGGCAAGTGCTGGACATGGTTGCGTCAATGCGGTGAGAGTTGTAAGGGTATCCGGTCGCCACCTGGTTGGCTTGAATTGTCTTGGAGACCTAAGATTATTGTATGGTATAGATTGCGCCACTGTATGATATGCGTCTAGAAACAAATGTTGTGAGACCTTGTATACAAGTGTCTGACGATTGAGTTAAGGCCGCTTGGCTCCATTGCCTTGCCACAGCAATTGGATCTTACGGGCCGGCCCGCGTCCTCTGCTGCCCCCAGCAGAGCTCAGGGCAAGGCTGCATCCTTCCGTTCACTCTTCATGACCATTCAGCGTTAGAGAACACGCAAAGAGATCTACGCTCATCTGGTAGCTTACCAACATCCTATTCGACGATTATTTTCAGGAGATCGTCATCACTGATAGATTGAAACGATCATGTTGGGAAGACTCTTCTGATCCCTCAGTCTTCGCACCTTACCCTCTCTACGTTCTATACCCAGATTTTCTTGACTCCACCTTCGAATGAAGTTATTGTCACTTCAAGCTAACCATACAGTCACCTGTCTCCTGCCACAGTCCTTCGACACGTTCTCTAGCCTTGCCCCCCGTCGTCAACGTCAGCCCCATGACCACTCCGCCAGCCAATGCCGAGCCAGCGAGCGAGTGTTCTGTTGATGTTGCTAGCTCAGAATCGCTACCAATTCAAAGACAGTTTGTTCGCTGTTCACCGCTCAAACCGATAGCACCAGACAAAGCACCAGCAGCTTGAGATGCGGTCTGCTCGCCACTCGTCCCTCCGCCGGTATCTCCTGATCCAGAGGCGCCAACTGGGTCTGTCGGGGTTCAGCCGAATGAGCTACTCGATGCCACTGCGGAGCTTGTGTGGGAAGCTGTGCCTATCATTTTCGAGGTATATGTAGTTGACGACATGCCGCTTGTTACATCCCCAGCGCTGGGGTATTGCGCTTGCGGGTCGGATTGTGCCTATGCGTGTCAATCCCTATTGGTCGTAGCGCTCGAGATGGCAGTAATCGTTGCCCATCCAGACGTTTGCGATTGAGCAGAGGTGAGCGCGGCGGCTGCCCGGATGGATCTGGGAGAGTGAAGTATGCGGTACAGGGGTGGCGTAGGCGCAAAATGCTGATTGTTCAGAGAAATCGTACTTTTGTCCCGGAGGCGCGGGCCTGCTACGCATATGTGGTAGATCTACTCAGCTCAAATCTGCATCATCGCGACGTTCGCTCAAGAGCCGGTATGGTTCATTGCTCTCTGTCTATCCGAAAGCGGCAGCATAGGTTTGGCATTTCGGCATACAGATGCACTTCAAGAGGTAAAGAAGGATGCTCTCAGCCACCATGAAGTCAAGAGACAGCAACGCGCTTCGTGACATACAATACCGAGGTCCGGAACATGATGATATCAGTATTGCAGCCTGCTGGACAGGCCGGGTTTGGGAGCGCTGGATGTATCTTCAACCAGGAGGCGAGTGCAGATAGTTGTGAAGGGAAGGAAGCCTGAGAAGCGAACAGAGTCGTCATCTGCTGTACACGAGTCATGCAAAGCTTCCATTCATGTGTCGGAGCTCATCATTGCGCTTCTCTGCTGCGAGTAAGCAACCACAGCCTTGATCGATCAAGATCGTACGAAGGGCCCCGAAAAGAACGAACATGGCGAACCGTGAGCCCTTTCCGACAGAGCCCGAAGACTTCGACGCCGACCCGCGCATTTCCTTCTCCAGAATCTCATCGACCTATGTCCTCGAAGACGAGAACGGCGACGAATGGGAATGGCTAGCATCGAAGCACAAATGGGTGCCCGTGGTACGCAACCTCCCCGAGAACCTCGTCTGAACAGGCTCTCTGGGCCTGCGTAACTGGCATCATTCAAGAACCATTGCAACGACGAAAATGGCAAGTCGCAGACCTCTAACACATCCCTTCTGCGGGGCAACAGACGCACGAGGACGAGTTGGCCCAGCAGCAGCAGGCGTATAAAGTCGCCGGCGTGGACGAGGATGCGCCGGCGCTGGATGCGAGGAAGCGGAAGGCGCAGGCGCAGGAGGATGTAAGTCTTGGCACTGTGGTATGGCCTGGGGAAGAAGCTGAGTCGTGGTACAGAGCGGTGGACAGGCGAGTAAGAAGCAGAAGCCGGAGAGTGAGGCGCCAAAAGAGCGTAAGAACACAGCCGTATACGTCACCTCTCTCCCGCTGGACACGGATATGGATGAGATCCATACCGTCTTCTCGAAGTATGGCGTCATTGCCGAGAGTCTCGATAGCGACGATCCGCGCATTAAGATGTACACCGACGATAAGGGCAAGTTCAAGGGCGAGGCGCTGATCGGTACGTATGCCTTGAAGCCTCATGTCACCCAGCAGCTGATGTCGCAGTTTACTTCCGGCCTGAGTCTGTCCAGCTCGCAATCAACATGTTGGACGAGACCGACTTTCGTCTCGGTCAGCAACTCTCGACAGGGCCTATGCGCGTACGAGAAGCCGAAGCAAGTTACAAGGCACAGAAGGACACGCCACTTGCAAAAACGCAAGAGGCCAAGAAGAAAGGCACAGGCGCAAACCGAGATCGCCAGAAAGTGATCAAGAAGACGCAGGAGATGAACAAGTACGCTACGGCCCTCAGTCTAAATCTTGAGACCAATTGACAAGTGTTCCGCAGCCGCCTAGCAGACTGGGACGACGACGATCCTCAAGCCATCCCGGAAACCTCCTCTCGCTGGGACAAAGTCGTAGTCCTCAAACACATGTTCACCCTCGCTGAGCTCGAAGCCGATGCCGCTGCCGCCCTGGACATCAAAGAAGACGTGCGCGAAGAATGCGAGAAATTTGGCGCGGTCACCAATGTCGTTCTCTACGACCGAGAAGAAGACGGAGTCATCACGGTACGCTTCAGCGATGCGAGGGCCGCGAGCGCATGTATCGATGTCTTTGACGGTCGGTGGTTTGATGGGAGGCAGGTCGAGGCTTATATGGCGAACGGGAAGGAGAGGTTTAGGAAGGGCGGAAAGGACGTGGGAGGGGATGAAGAGAGACTGGAGAAGTTCCGGAGAGAGATCGAAGGGGAGTCTTGAGGTGGGGCGTGGCGGCAGCGGGAAGGTGGAGGCTGCTGTAATGGATAAGAAACGATCAGGAACATGTATGCACACGTCACACTATGCAACGCCTTCAGGCCAAAGACTATGGGCGCTCGTTCCGTCCGAAATTGCACGCCAAAATTCAGCGTAACACTCGTACAACCAACTCGTTATCGACACACGGGGCTCACGATATCGACCGCCAGGCGAGCTCGTCATCGTAGGCTTGTATTTCATGCTCTCTCTTTCATTCTCGTCTTCCGGCCCTTGGCCAGACTGCCACCAGCTCACTCAGAAGGCAACCGCAAATGACTGCCCGCCGTGGCCGTCGGCAGCCCGGGCACGGCTAGTCACGACGCAGTCCCGATCGGCGCTCCTCCGGATGCTCTCACATCATAATACGCGTAACCATTCCCACCCCTCCGATCCAACTCCTGCATCTGATAACTATTTACATCCACGCCTTTGTCAAAGTGGACGGGGTGTCCCTGCGCATTGTTCATCATGGTCGCCTGGCTATGGCTACGCTGCGACGCGCCGTCTTCGACCTCGTCCACCCCATCCATCGAATACTCGCTCACGTCTCGCAGAGGATCGCGGCGCTTCACGTCCCGGATGAGCTCCACGTAGTCGTAGGCGAATTCGCCAATCTCGACGTCGTCAATGCCGGCGTCTTCTTCTTCTTTGCTTGCTCGCAGGCGGAGGGCGGGGATGACGCGGCCCAGGAGGGAGATGCAGAGCAGGATGAGGCTAGAGACGATGAAGGAGTAGGCTGCGCCGGCCGCGGAGTCGGCGAGTTGGATCGCAAGTTGGATCCAGTGGCGGTTCAGGAAGCCGCCGGAGATCTTGGTGTAGCCGTCGAGATGCGCGATGTAGTCTGCGGCGAAGAGGCCGGTACAGAGGTTGCCAATGATTCCGCCGATGCCGTGGACAGCGAAGATGTCGAGGGCGTCGTCGGCGTGGATCCAGTATTTGATTTGAGTAGCGAAGTTGCAGCCGACACCGGCACAGACCCCGTACACTACGGCGGACCAGGCTGGGACGTAGCCAGAGCCCGGGGTGATGGCTACGAGTCCGGCTACTACGCCACTGCAGAAGCCGACGGTGGACCACTTGCGCTCGAGGCGGAAGTCGACGAGACACCAGGTGATGCCGCCCACGCAGGCAGCGAGGTTGGTGACGATGGCTGCCATGATCGCTCTTAGGTTGGCGCTCAGAGCGCTTCCAGCGTTGAAACCGAACCAGCCGACCCAGAGGAAGACCGTCCCAATCACGATGTGAGTGACGTTGTGTGGCCGAAAATTGACCGTTTGCGTGCCATATCCGGTTCGCTTGCCCAGTACGTAGCAATACGCCAGCGCTGCGAAACCGGATGAGATGTGGACCGGCGTTCCGCCAGCAAAGTCCAGGCCGCCGAGTTGGTACACCCAACCGGCTGGGTTCCACGTCCAGCATGCGATTGGATCGTAGACGACGGTCGCCCAGACGAACATGAAAACGACGCAAGGAAGCATGCGGCCACGCTCAGCGACGGCACCGACTGCTAAAGCGACCCTGACGAAAACGGTCAGCATAGACGGAGGCTCATCGACGATGAAGCCGACTTACGTGATAGCGGCGAACATGCCTTGGTATACTGCGAACATCAGATCAGGAATCCTCGCGCTGCCTACTGACGGCTGCGCGAGAACATTGTGGTACCCGAAGTTGTCCAGCGCACCGATGAACTTGCCCGCATTGTGCGAGAAGGTGAGCGAGTAGCCCCAGAAGAACCACTGGAAGGAAGTGACCGCTGTCGCCATGACGGACAGCCATATCAGCGATAGGGCAGACTTTCGTCGCGCGAGACCGGAGTAGAAGAATCTATTCGTGAGATGTCAGTCTCGTGCCACGTATTGCATTGGAGCAGCGGCTCGACTTACCCAACACCAGGAATCATGAGCAGGACGAGCGCGGTGGCAGTGATCAGCCAAGCGATGTCGCCACTCTCGTAGAAGACATTGAGGTTCTCGGTGAGTGAGTTGCCGCCCGTGGGCTCGGTACCGTTGTATGCGACATACGGGACGTATGGTAGATTGTCAAGCTGGCTGATGTCCCGTGCCGCCATGTCGCTGAGCCGCTCGAGGCGGAGGAGCCGGTGTATGCGTCAATGGATGGCCGGCCTGGCTGGGAAGATGCGGTGCAGTTGGTGTCAGCCGTGAGTGAGGTGACGTTGGAAGAGCAGTGCTGTCGAGTCAGAGCAGCCGAGGGCTTGGGTCAAGCTCGGAGGGCCTGAATGCGAGGTGGGAGCATCGGCGAGATTGACGTGAGATCGCCAATGGTCAAACCAGGGTGGCGGCAAGGATCGAGGAGTCAAGGTCACGGGTGTCGCAGTGTCACACAGCGGCAGCAATCAGTAAGGGATCAAGTGCGGATGGACGCGGCAGCAAGCTGAGCCTGTCGAGCTTGCTTGGAGTCGTGCTTCCGCCACGATGTCTCGGGGACCCCAAATGAGAGAGGGTCGCAGGGAGAGGACCAGGGATCGAGGGACCAGAGCCATGTCCTCGCGACTGCAGACAGCCCTATTGTACCTGATGAGACGGCGCTCGCGCTGCAGTCGCTGTGGACCCGCGGGGTCGAGAGCATGGTGCTTATCGCGAAGACAGACATGACTCCCTGCGATGCCTGAGCACGGTGGGCGAATGGGAGCACAGTCCCTGTCCCACGCGAAGGCGCGGGCCGTTTCTCAGCACAGCATCTGGGCGTGTCTTCCGCGATGCGTTCTCGGTGCGCGCAGGCGACCGGGACGGGGATGGGAGTGTGATGGTGGACGTCCGCGGGGCGTGGCCGCATCTCGGTAGAGCTGATATTCCTGCGTGCTGCAGAACTAGCGCCCACCGGGACGGCATCCCGGGCCTCTTCGGGCAAGAGTGGGTGGCCGAAACGCACGTGCCGAGCCTCGCCCGTCAGATTACCGGTAGCCTTATCTCCTGCGCAATTCCTCCAACAAGGTCAAAGGCTTGACTAATGTGTCGACCGGCCATTTTCGAATACCGCAGACTTGGCCTGCGTGGTGGCTCCATTGTCGAAGTAGATATGCCGGCAACCTGTACCGCCACAGAAAGCTCCGGTCAATCCGCCGCGCCACACCGGCACCAGCTCTCCGGATCCCAGCGCGTGGGTACGGAAGGCTTGGGATGTGCAGGGCTAGTCTCATGAGGCAAGACGACTGCCAACAGTGATAACCGTTCCACAATGTGATCTCCGTGTCGACTCCAGCCAACAGCCATCGAATTGTGCAGCATCCCACGACCATCTGCTACGCCCATGCCAGCTGCCGAGTGCGGCGTGATCTGTCCAAGGCAGCATTAGTATTACCATTCTACGGTCTACACAATGTTTGGGTATCCGCCAAAGCACTCGAAACAACAAAGATTCACTCCGATTTCCCTCCACGCTATGCCTTGGTGTACTGCTTCCCTTCGGTGATGCCGGGCATCTCGCCGAGGAAGTAGTCCCTTCCCTTCGCAAATGCTACGGCGAACCCCGGCATGCCCCAGCCGTTAAAGGCGCCGACGCCCGTCTTCGCGCCGATGGGGACAAGCTGCGTCTCGTCGTCTTTGCGGACGTATGTCTTCTCCGGCACGGCCGTGAGGCCAGCTTCGCTCAGCAAGTCGTGCGACAGATTCGCCCCCAGGATTGGAGTCGAGCCGTGGATCTTCAGCACGCCGCCAGCATTCGTTCCCGACACGTCGCCCGCGGAGTAGACTCGAGGGCCCGCGGCGTCGACTCGCAATGTCTTGCCGTTCGTCGCAACGTAGTCGTTTTCTGACTTCAGTTCTGCCGGAAGCCACTCCGTGTTCGGCTTGACTCCGTAAGCGGGGAGGTAGAAGTCGACATCATCCACCGTCTCGCCATTGCTGAGCTTCAGCACCGTCTTGCCGTCGGGACCCTTCTCGGCGCCCTCCACCTTGACGTCGAAGACGACCTTGATGCCCTTCTTCTGCAGCATGCTCAGGGCTTTGCTGGCTCGGCCTTCGGCAAGTGAAGGGAGCAGCCTCTTGTCTCCAGTGATGATCGTGATGTCCTTTCCTGGAAAATGAGACACAATCTCGCCCGCCGTTTCGACTCCGATGGGACCGCCGCCAGCTATGACAATCTTCTGGGCTGCTAGAAGGGCCTCGTTGGCGCGTTCCAGGGCCTCGATTGAGAGGGTGTGCTCGCCTTGCAGCGTGGTCAGCGGGCTAGGTGAGCGAACTCCAGTGGCGATGACAAGTGCATGGTAGTTCAAAGACTCCTCTGACTGATCGGGCTTTTTGATGGTCAACGTGCGGGTGGTGGTGTCGATGCCTGTGGCGGATCCCTGGTGGAAAAATAACAAGTCCTGGAGGTCACTGTATTGCTTGAACCCATCCATGCAAGGTACAAAGCCTGCGCATACTCGTCAGCAAAGATCAAGGGGACGGTCTGGCGGTAGTCTTACACTTGGAGTGCGGCATCTCCTTGATCGACACCATCTCGCGCGGCGCTGCATTGTGCCACCAGAAATGGGTCGACGGGTCGATCAGGTGCAGCTCGTATTTGGCGTCTTTTGCATCCTTCAATTTTGGCAACGTATGCCGGCAAATGTAATGAGCAATGCTGAGGCCGCCAAAGGAAGCGCCTACAATCACAATGCGCCGAGGCTCCGACATTGTGATTGAAGCTACAGATTTTCGTGACGGTCAAAGATGAGCCAAACGACGAGAGCGCGTCTTCACGGCAGCAAATCCTCCGCACGAGCCGACGACGAGAAGTGTTTCGACGTATTTGGAAGGAATCAATATCGACGATGACGCGGGTTGTTTGGGTGAGGAATGAGCCGGCCTCGAGGAGCTGAAGAGACCGTGGTGAGACACGACAGTGTTCCGGATGAGCAACGAGCAGAAGAAACGAGAGGCTTTATAGCAACAGGATCGCTGGCGATTGTGTAGCTTGACGGCGCTGTTCAGCGAAGGTGGAATTTTAACGTGGCAAAGGAGGTTGAGGAGCGTTATGCGGGCGGATAGGGTTGGTGCATTGCTTAGTTTGGACTAGCTTACGGCAGCGCAGCCTCGCGACTTCCGATTTACAATTGCTATCGCATCATCATCGCAAACGTGCACTGGGGCAGGCCGCGAGGGAGAGCTAAACCTGAGTAACCAGGTGCCAGATGAAACCTGCGGCGGCCAAACAATACAGTATCGCCTTGTCACACGCCAATCGCAAACAGTTCGATTGTCCTGCTGAAGATCCGCTCAACCGGAGACCCGAGAATCGGAACATCTATTTGATGGCAACGCGCGGGCAGTGAGACAGGATCGAGACTAGTGATTGCGTCTCAAACGGGGTTCAACCACATCTGCCCCAGATCGGGTGATAATCTACAGCTATCTTACAAGGACGGCGAAGAAGAGACATCCCTCCAGCCCGCAACCTCCGCGAGGCGATTGAGATGGCTCGCCGGGCTCCAGAGAAGTCGATGTTCAGACCAGAACCTTCTCCGCCCTGCGTATGAGCTCCTCGTAGACGGTCCAGGTGAAAGCACTACTGACAGCTTTTCGCCCGATGCGCATGGTGAGTCCACTGAACATGCTCTTGACGCCCTCTTGCTGAAGCATCATCCTTGCCGCTCGAAACATGTTGCCGTACTTGGTGGGCGCGATCTGCAACCGGGTCTTGATCGCATCGAAAGGGTTGGTCAAAGTGGTTGCGGATACTGCAGCGATGACGCCAGAGACGAAGTTGACCGAAGCCGAGTTGCCAGCCTTGAGCTCGCCGCCAGACGTAGCGAAGCCGCTCAAATGCGACTTCGCTTGCTCGTAGATGAGCACGTAGAGTCCGGCATATGGCGCGTCTCGGACGGCAGTAGCTCCGAAGCCCGCAAAGAACCCACGGGGACCTTCCCTTGCCAGGATGTCCCGCGCGGCGCCGAGCAGAGACGTGTACGAATAGTGCGTCGACTCGTACCGGACCTTGAGTACCGTGATGGGGTTAACGACAAGTCCAGCGGCGACTCGCGCCAAAGCTCCGGTGGTAAGATTGGCCACATTACCCAGCTTTGGCAATGCAGACGAAGAGCTCGCGACCGCCTGCTTTTCTCCCGCGATGACCGGCATGGGGGGCAACCGCGAGGCATACTGTCTCATCTGATTGAGCATGCCGAAGTACAGCGCTGAGCCGAAGCCTGTGCGAAGGACGGAAGGCGTGACGCCGCGCCATAGCGACCGGATGGGACGAGGGCCATTGAGAACGTTGCGCAGCGCGTGCGTGAGGCTGCCGCCGCCTGACTGCTGGACGCGTGTCTTGAGTAGGTCTGCAGGCTGTAGCAGAAAGGCGCTCGCAGCACCGGACCCCAGCCCGGCTACGAGGTGAAAGGCTAATTGTTGGTCAGCCGTGGAAGCTCCTCGAGGCACCAGATGGGGAAATTGCGGTCTTACCTGAGCTCGCTTTCTGCTTCTGAGGGACATTTGACATGTCATACAACCAGGTGTCGTGGCTCTTGTCTCATCATTTGGCGTGGATGAATTGTCGTGATGCGGGCTGTGTCGCGGTGGATGGTGTTGATGAAGAGCCCAATGCTCATGAAGTCATGAATTCGAGGAAGCACAGACCCCCGGCGGAGAGAACCGGGCTGCGAGGCTGCGCGTTGTAAACGTGAGTCTGCAGGCATTGCGAAGCTACCGGTGTGACGGAGCATTTTATGGCAAGGAAAGTACGATTATGCAGTGTCTACACTATTACTGTATTTGACTGTGCCATTATGTCCCAAGCAAATCCAACAGTATCAATCTGGGATTGGGTATCATCGATTGCTCCAGGAAATGCGTGGAACGACTGTCGCGGGTAAATCGCGAGCGAATAGGCATCTCCGGGAGGCCCATTGCTCGGATTCGCAGAGGAGAAATCTACAAGAAGGAATGAGGTGAGTGGAGAGCGCTTCCTCTATTGCTCCGGACTGAATTCGTCCGCAGCTGATGTCTCAAGCTCAGCCTCCAGACTGCGGAAGGCAGGAGCTTCGTTGTCGGGTACGTCTAGATCGTCATCGTCGAAGTGGGGCAGCTCGACGTTGCTGTCTTCCGCGTCGCGGTCGTAGCTTTGTTCGCGGAACAGGGGCGTGACAGGTTCATGGCTGATAGCCGGTGCCTCGGACACCTGCCGCTGCATGGCATCCAGACGGCTGGATGAGGCCTTGTTGGATGATCTAGAACTCAGCGGCCGGGACTGGAGGCGCGGGGGCGAGAGCGAGTTCACATCAGAGCTAGGCGTAGTTCGAAGATTGCTCGCAGGCGGAGTCATAAGGCCAGCGAGATAGCCCGGAGGCACTGAAGATGGGGCGGCGGGTCGTGAAGGCGTTGCTGACCGAGCAGGCGGCGCGCTTCTCGGTGCGCTTTTCAGCGCAGAGCTTTCCATGGTGCTGCGCCACTTGTTGAAGGCAGAGGTGAGTGATGTGGCTTTGGGCGTAGCGAAGCTCGAGAGGCTGGCAAGCGCTTGCCCTCCCAGCGATTGAGGACCATATCCAAAGCGTTCCTTTTCCTGCTGCTGCATCTCCAGATTGGCGCGGATGCGGATCGCAGTGTCTCGCACGGCATCCCGATCGAATACTGGCTTGGCAAGCGTATTGACGAGCTCTGTAAGGTCTTCGCCTCGGACTGCTAAGAGCTCACGGAGCCACAAGATCTCCGCGTCGCGCTCCTTCAACTGGGCGGGACCTTCCTTGTCAATCTGATTCTGAAGGCGCTCAATGACGCTCTCACGCTCCTGCAATTGTTCTTGAAGAACAAGGATGGATTCGCGAAGCGCTTGAGGCGAGATCTTCTCGGGCCCTGCAGGCGCAGAGCGGGACGGAACTGACACGCCCTTGTTCTGTGCGCTCATGACAGCGGCTTGCGCGGCGGATTTTGCGACCTCGAGGCGCTCTTCGAGGTGCAGGATGCGGTCCTGGGAGTGTTGCAGCTTCGCCTCAGAGAGCGCCAGCTTCTCGTTGAGGATGTACTCCGACCGGCGCTTGTCTTCGACAGCATGTTGGAACACACGCTGGTGCTGTGCCGTTATCTCCTTCAGGGTAGCCTCATGCTTCGACCGTGCCTCCTCCAGTGCCATGCTAGCAGAGAGGTTGATCTTGCGGAACGCGTCCGCCTGCTCGGCTTGCTGTTCTTCAACGAAACGTTCATGCTTGGCCTGAGCAAGCTCCGCATCTGCCTTCACCGACTCCAGTTCGGCGTGAGCTCGGTGCAGGTCGGCCTCGAGCTGGGCGCGGACAATGTTGACCTGATGGTTGGCGTTCTCCACGTCAATCTGAAGACCCATGCGCATACGTTGGACCTCTGCGCGAGCGGTCTCCTTGGCATCCAGGAAGTCTCGCTCAAATCGTGCAGCGAGAGACTGCTTCTCCGCCAAATCAGCCTGCAATTGACGCACAAGGCCCTCCATCGAGTTATGCGAATTTTTTAGATGACCAAGTGCAACTCGAGCCTCCTCGCCCTCTGCTTGACCGGCGCGCAAGAGACGCAGTTCCTCCGCCATGTTCTCCTGCTGGCGAAGCATACTCGCCTGCTGAGCCTCCAGAGCATCGCGACGAAGTCGGTACGCCTCCTCCTTGGCCCGCCAGCTCGCCTTCTCACCGTCGAGTTGACCTGCCGCCAGAGCCATGTCTCCATGTAGCTTCTCGAGCCTCCGTTTCATCGCCGTACCAGACTCCTGAGCCTCTTCAAGTTGCCTCTCAAAGGCACTGACCGCGTTCTCGAGCTCCTCTCGCTCCCGGTTGCCATCATCGATCTCCTGTCTCCACTTCGTGCTAGAGGTGCGATATTCCTCCAAAGTCGCCTGCAGAGCCTCGTTCTCGGCCTCCATTTCCTTGACTCGGCCTTCCGTCTGAAGCTGGTACGCTTCGGCTTTCTCAACGCGCTCAATCAGCTCTCGCCTCTCTTCTTCCATAGCAGCGAGTCTGCCATCATCATCCGAAGCTGACTCTCGCAATAGCGTGAGCTCCTCCTCAGCTAGCCGGAGCAATCGTTGTGTTTCGGTCGCCCGCTCTTCCATGTCGCGGCGCTGATTCGCCTCTTCCAGAGCCCCAGCCAACGTTTCGTTCAGTCGGCCGTGGAGCTCTGACAGCTCGCGTCTGTGACCTTCATGGCTCACGTCGCTTGCCGCCGGAACCAGAGCCTGGCTCTGCCGTTGCATAACCTCTTCCACGATCGCGCGGATGTCGTCAAGGTCAAGGCTCGCAGATGCTGCGCGTGCAAACGAGACCTTCATGTCCGCAAGTGCAGAGTGGAGATCTGCAATATCATACGATGATTGCGACCTTCGCGGACTCTGCTCGCGTAAGGCTTCCAGTACAGCGGCCTTAATCTGATCGACACGCTTATCGCGGCCGCGAGAGATGGGCCGGTGCTGATGCTCGTCGGCAAGATCGTCTTCGTCGTCGGCGTCGCTTTCGACGGTGGATGATGTGCGCTGAAGTCTTGGCCGGTCGGGGGATCGTTCGCGAGCAGTGAACGTCTGCTGAATGGAACGTAGGCTCTCCTCCAGCGGAAGCAGTCTCTGCTCAACAGCGCGGCCAACAACGTCGTCGATGTGACTGTCGAAGAAGGCACTGCGCTGTTCCAGCCTTGCTTCATCTGGTGGAGACAGGACGCCTGACCAGTCGCTTGCGGGCACGTCCTCCGCTTTGTTGAGGCGAGTGACACGCGCCCATCCGTTCATGAGCCTCTCGCCACTATCGGTGTCGAACGACGGGTCAACGAAACCTTGTTCGAGAACTGGTTTCCGGCGCGGACTTGGGCTTGGCGCGTCGCTGCGAGACCAAGAGGGGAGGTAACTCACACCCTTCATTGGATCCAGATCGTCGAAGGCCGGGAGGGGTGACGATGCGCGCGAGTCCTGCACGTCTTTCTGGGCGCCTGTGGTTGTGCTGTCATCAGCCTCATTGAGCTGGCGCATCACGGCGTCAATCTCGTCAAACGACGGCTCAGGATGTGCGACTCTGCCAATGCCCTCTCGCGCGTTGTGGTCCTGGAGAGGTGGCGCCTCTGAAACGGCAGGCTCGGAATCCTGAGTCGGCAAGCGTGAGATCTCGGCCTCCTCATATTCTCGAATCTCGCCTTCCTCAAGATCGCCCAGTGAGTCACCTGGCTCGTCCTCGTGTGGCTCAGGATCGCTTGCAGCCACGCGGAGCGAGGGCGGTTCGAACGGTTTGGCCAGTGCTGACAAAGAGCTAGAAGGCTTGTGGCCGTGCGTGCGCCTCACAGCGGTCTCCCGAGTGTTAACGGGCGACACGTCCTCTTTGTCGTCCAGGGCAGGCTGGAAAAGCTCTGCGGAGCTGTGCAGTTCGGAATCCTGCGGCTTCGAAGGAGCACCGTTCGTGGGAGCGAAGTCAGCCGGATCAGGCATGGCAGCAAACTGTGGCACATCATCGCCATGATCGCCGCGGAACCTCTGCCGCTTGAGGCGGTCCCCGCTCTGCGCGACACGACCTTCGTCATCCTCGTGCTCCTCGGAGTCGTCCTTGGCTTCGTCCGGTCTCACGATGGCGACGGCCTTGGATCTACGAGCTGGCTTGACGATGTTTGGGATGTTGAGCTTACCGAAGATGCTGGGGAGCTCGTCGACAACTGTCTTCTCCGGCGACTGAGCCCTGTTTGGCTTGAAGACTGGCGCATCTGGCTTGAACGTTGGACCGCTGGAGAAGCTGAAGTCGGACGTAGGCATGGTAGACATGTTGGAGGGCTTGAAAGCGGGTGCATTGGCGTTGAAGGTGCCAGACGACGCTTGGCGTTGATGTCCCTTTGCTTGAGGAATCCTCGGCGTGAATGCAGGAGCGCTGAACGTGAAGGCGGAGGCTCCAGGTTGGAAAGACGCTGTTGGGTTGAAGGTGAAGCTCGATGCGGTGACGTTGAGGCGCGACGCCGGTTTCTTGTCAGCGTGCGTAGCGGGCTGTTTCGGGAAGGCACCACGGGCGGACGCCGGCTCTGCGTGCATATTGTCATCGTGTGGTCTTGGCTTTCCAGAGCGCGTTTCTTCACTCTCGTCCGACCGCTCGGTCGCCTCGATCCAGTCACGTTTCTCGGCTTCATGCCGCTGTTGCGCCTCGAGAATGTCGCGCTCCAACCCTTCGCTGATGTTGTGGCGGTGCCCACGGGTCGGTGTCGGCACAGCTACGTCGGCATTGAACTGTGCACGCTTGTGCGGCGGCACGTAGGCTGGCGGCTCAGGAGCGCTGCCCACAGGCGGTGGTGCTTCTGCCGGCGGCGCTGGCTCCGCGAGCTCCTCTGCGTCATCCTCCTCAGGAAGCTCCGGAAGAGTGGGCGTCTGCTGCATGCTTAGCGGTTGCGGGAAGTACCCATTCGGTCCGCCCATCGAGAAGTGGCCAGGCATGAATTGCACGGACTGCGAGTAGCCATGCTGCCTGTGGCGCTGGTCCTGCACCATCTCGCGAGAGTAATCGACCGGAGACGGTGCGAACATTTGCTGGCTCAGTGGCGAGCCTGGACCGCGCAACTGGCCAGAGTCTTGGCGGAGCGCTGCAAGCTGCGCTGGCGAGCCGCCCCGAGCGCCTCCGGGGAGTGTAAAGGCCTTCTGTGGCGAAACAGCTTGCATTCCGCTCATCGGCGTCTGTTGACCTGGCACATTCGGCGACAGGGAAAGCTGAGTCTGCAGTTGGGGGAAGCCCATGGGCCGAGAGAACGTCGAATGCCGGTGCATGTGTCCGAAGGGACCATTGCCCGGAGACATAGGTGATGCCATCGACATGGTGTGGGAGTGACCACGGACCGTAGGCGGCCGGCCCATGCTGGCACCCGATCCAGGCGGAAGTGGCGGCGAGAATGGTAGGGACGGGTACTGCCCTGACGATTGTCGCGACAGGTCATTCACGCCTGGGAGCGGCGCCGATGCAGGCGAAGGAGAAGCCGTCTCGCCGCCCAGACTCACCCCCAATGCTGCGAGCTTCTCTTCAATTAATCGCTCGGCCTCCGCCTTCAATCTGTTGAGATCCGGCAACAACACTTTTGGGCGCGCCGCACGAGATTCCGACCGCAGCTCACTCTCGTCAGGGTATATCGGCCTGCCATGTGCTGGTAGGCCATCTTCGCTAAGGTCGGCGGCCAAGGCAAACCCGCGAGTATCGTAGCCTTCATCCTCGAAGCTCTTGATACGCGCAGCGACCTCACCAGAGGTCATCGGTCGCGCCAATCCCAGGAATTCGAAGTCGAAGTCTGGAATGTTCACCACGCACGTCTTGCCCCGCCAATTCACACGCGTCCGAATGCGCTGGGCCGGCAGCCGGGTCGCCTCTGTCAAAGGTTGAAGCTCTCCAGCCTGCGCATCGTCCGCAGAGTCGGCCACAGCGCTCTCTGCTGGTGAAAACACACCACCGCGGCTCACATGTGCGTCCGTCGGCTTTGCTTGTCCTGGCGCGATGGAGTATCCATCCGCTACGGGCAAGCCGGCCTCTGCCCCCGCTTTGCCGGAATGGCCCTGAGTGCTCAAGTCTTCTGCGCTCTGCTCCCCTCCTGCCTTGGGCGACTGCCCATGGCCTTCCGGCGGAGGAGTGTCGGCCCACCGCGAAGCATACAAGCTGGACATTTCTTCCGGCTCCTTGCCCCTGACGAGTTCCAGGAAGGATTCCTGATTGAGTGTGCGGTTCTGTTCCCGCGAATTGTGCGCCTTCGCCCTCGCTTCGGCTGGACCGCTTTGACGCTCGAGGTGCGCTGCCCTGTCAATTCGTCCCTCCCCGTCCGAGCCGCTACGCGACTCTTCCCTCCACCAGTGCGGATTCTCCGACCGCGGCGGCTGCGGCAGTTGCACCCAGCGTTTCGTGCGCGAGCGAGGTGTATGCGGGTCAGCTTCGTCGTCCTGATAGCCTGAAGGCACTCCCGACCTCCCGATCGCCTGCTCTGGAGCTAAGAATGCAAAGTTGGTGAGCCGGCTGGTGATCAAATGCTCAAGGCCGAAGCTGGGCGGCGAAGACCCAAGCTGGTCTTCGGTCAGAACTTGCTCGGAGAGAGCTGTGCGAGCAGATGCGGTTGGGGAGAGAGACCTGTCGTACGGCGAGCCCCAGACTGCTGTGTAGTACTCCGAGCTGTTGTCGCGAAACCTACTTCTCGTGCTAGCGGGCGTCCGCGGTGGAGGCAGACGGACAAGGTCTGGACCGGCAAACTGGGCTGTTGCTGCTCGGACTCGGCCACGAGGCGACGAAGAGGCTCCTGATCCTACAGGCGGATCATGCTCGGGGGCTGGCGGCGATGATGGAGGGATGTTCTGCTGCGCCGTGTTGGCTGGCCGGTCGTCAGCTCGGTGTGCGGCTTCTCTTCCGATTTTCCCTCACCCTCCACTTTATCTGCGAGCCTTCGACGGCCAGACGAAGCTTCAGCGTCTCGGACAGTCCGTACGCTGACCTCGCCGCGATCTGTCGGTCAATTACGCTCCGGGAGCTCTATGGGTCTGTATACATATGAGACACGAGTGCAGCAAGATGACAAGGAGTGACTATCGCAATTCAGAAACCAATCGCAAGTAAGACCATAACGCAGTGAGGATGCCGTCTCCACGAGACAAGAGGGATGCAGCGGGAGTGATCCTGCTGGAGAGACGCCAGAGGAAGGCGGAGTGGAAGAGCTGGCGATGCGCTGGTGAGCTTCGAGGCTAACCAGGGGCCAACGAACTAAATCTTAGCCCGAATTTCGCGTGACACGTTGCAGCCGACGAGGGCCCGGCTCGCGAACACGTCATGTGAATGGAACTCGGGGAGTCGATGGGAGGCAGAATTGACAGGTTGCGTGCGCTCCATAACCAAAGCACCAGAGCATCGTGGATGTTGCAAGACAGTTTCATGCAGTTGCACATTACAGTTCTCTGCCAGAGCAAGAAGACAGCCGTCAATGGCTGTGGAGCTGCTGTCACAGTCACGTGCTGACGCGACTGTCCCCAGCGCTGATCCACGCTTTGCATCGTGAATCATGCCGTCACGTCGAGTCCCCCGTCCTTCATCCCTCGCATCCAGTCCATGTCCATCGCGAACCCGCTGCTCTCCCCGCCCTGCATCGCCGCGTACGCGCCGTCATCCAGCAGCCACGTGTCCCCCTCCGCATCGAGGTTCACCATGGAGTCGAAATCCGGCTCCATCAGGTCCATCGGAATCTGGATGGCGTCGTCCAGCATTGCAAAGTCGTTGCCGGGCTGGTGGTCCGAGTCCGGGGGCGTAGACGCTAGGTAGGAGTTGAGCCGGCGCGCGACCTCGTCGTCCGAGATCTGCGACTCGGCCTCGGCCTCGACCTGGTTCCGTTCGGGCGGCGGAGTCAGAGCGCCCGAGTCGGGGAGCACAGCCAAGCGCCTGCCGGCTTCCAGCAGGCCCTGCGCGGACGTGATCACGTTCCGTGGCTCCTTGACCTCGTTCGGACGCTGCGGGAGAGTGATTTCGGCTTTGCGTATGGCCGCCTCGAGGAATGCAGTCGAGTAGTCGGCCGCTGCATAGATGTCGCGCAAGCGCGCCATGATCTGCATGCACTGGCAGAAGCCTTGTAGGCTCGCCCGCCGAGTCGGTTCGTCCGGCGCTTTGATGTCCAGGAGGTGGATGATGATCGCCGGAAGCAGGACCGTGATTCCGGGGGTCGGCAAAAACCGCACCAGATCCAGGTGGTACAGGCGGTATGCGATCTTCGTGATTTCGGTCGCTGCGAGCCTGACGGCTTTGCGTGAGATTTCGAGCTGCTCGGCCTGCATTTCGCGGGGTGGCATTGCCGTTGACGGCAAAACCTGCGGGCGGTGCAGCGCCGACAGGGTCGCATAGTACACCATGTGGAGCAGCGAGCGATTCAATGCAAGGTCCTGGTTGCCGCTCTCGATATCGCGCCAAGAAGGCTGCTTGTATCGTGCCTCGTGTGCCAGATTTTCCTGCCAGTCCCGCAGCTCGTTGTCGCAGGCCTGTACGACGTCCACCTCCGGATCCAGCTTCTTCGCCACCAGCATCATCGTGGTTCTGGTGGTGCCTTCGTCACTCACTACGCCATGGTTGTTGTGCAGGACGGAGTACTGGACTGACAAGACGTGGCTGACGCAGACGCAGAGCTTCGCCTTGGCGATGCACATGACCGCAAGCTGCCTCTGCTTCTCGACGTCGCGCAGCACCGTGCAATCGGCGGGGATGCAGGATGGACCGTCCGGGATCACATCGCTCTCAAAATCGTCGAGCTCCAGCATCGGCACGTCGAAGTCGGCATCTTTTATGCGCGTGGGCCTCCGCATGCCGAGTGCCACCAATCGGTCGCGCATGTAAGTACTCCACCAGATCCTCTTCCACAGCCGGCGTCTGGGCGCATCCATCTGGAGCGAATTGTCCGGGTTGCGGTGGAGTCCAATCGTATGCGAGAGTGAGACCGCGATCCCCATCCAGTGGTGGCTGTCCTTCTGATCGTCCGGAGTCTCATACCAATATGTCATGAGCAGCAAGGACTGGATGATCGAGATCCTGTCCAGCTCAATGTCGAAATCGTAGAGTAGTCTGACTTTCTGGAAGAAATCTCTCCGCGCGTCTCGCCGAGAACTGTACCCTGCAGCTTCGAGATACTGGATATCGACAGTGGCGACCCCGGAGAACATGATTGCCTGGAAGAGCAGCAAGCTGACTGCGTGCGTTCCGTCGCTGGCATCGATCATCCGCACCAGATCGTGCAGGTTGAGCAAGGGCATGTACGGGTGGACGAACTGCGCAAAGCACTTCAAGAGCTGGTCCCGAAGAGGTACCGCGGGTATAGTCAATGCTCCCTTCTTGTCGAGATATGCGATGTCATCGTTTGAAAGGCGCGACGGCAGCGGTTTGATGAACGGCGGCAAGATCTTCGGCGGGGGCGAGGGCGTGAGCAGGCTCGACAGTCCTGGCATGGTCTCAACCACGTTGCTCGTTCTACGACCGAGCCTCTGCAAGTTCATGAGCATGCTCGGGGTGTAGAGAGACGATGCGGCGTTCGTGGTCGGCAGTTGTGGTTCGCGTTCGA
This sequence comes from Acidiella bohemica, assembly GCA_019670975.1. Classification (NCBI taxonomy): domain Eukaryota; kingdom Fungi; phylum Ascomycota; class Dothideomycetes; order Mycosphaerellales; family Teratosphaeriaceae; genus Acidiella; species Acidiella bohemica. Next base: position 82,952 of record JAGUCJ010000031.1, read on the forward strand.
GATCTTGATCTGCATTGCACCCTGTTAGTGGCCGTGCAATTGATGGCCTGCACACCGGGCTCTTACACAATGCGTGCGGTTTGTGTTCGACAGGTTTCTTCAAAGGAGCATATGGCGGGCGGGCGGACATCGGAAGGGGAGCGCCATTGGCCAACGCGTCCACGTTCCTCGGTTGGGATGCGAGGTCCGGAGCCTCGTTCGTCGACCATTTCCTGGAACTCCGGGTCAGTTCAACGAGCCCGTGTCGACCTTCTGCGAAGACTCACTTCTTCCGCTTGCTTTCCGACACAATGCATTCCACCTCGTCGAGTCGGCAGTTCGTGCAAGGCGCGCCATGCTCGACGACATTGCACCGCACCTTGCGGGAGCGGCAGCACTGGCATGCTTTGGAGGCTCGCCTTTTGACGCTCTTGGCCGGCCGGTTGCTGTTCTTCAGCTCGGCCGCGTCTGCGGATCGCTTCGGTGCCTGGGTCTGCAGTGTGACGGAGTCGGCCGGCGACGATGAGCGTTCGGACATCGGAGGGTCTGGAGCCTCCGAAGCCATCTCTGCGGCGAGAGCAGGGTCCTGCCGGTGCAACACAATTCCTCAGAAACGGGAGCAGCAGAGCTCAAAGTATGTTTCAGACAGCTTCCAACCGCCAGCCACAGCAGGCCCTCGCGCGCTCGCGGGACGGAGGGGCAAGGCCCATGATATACACTCCCCGGAATCGTGATGGTGGAGCGCGGACCCTCACGCATGACCGAACGCGACGCACGCACGAAACGCAACGGTGCTAGCAGAAGCGACAGGACGCAAAAAATTAACTCCGGCCCAGGGAATAATTGCGCGCGCGGAATCGGATCCGAGCCGATCGTCCGCCAGCAGCGGGCCCTGGAGGTGGTGGTTGTGGGGCAGCGACAAGCGTGGCAAGGGACGCAGTCGTGCTGGGACCTCCTTCCCCTCCAATTGTCTGTCGCAGTCACGGGGCGAAGGCGTGTGTGATCGTAGGGACAGTCGTCGTGCCTTCGTGGCTCGTGTTGATCTCGAGTCCTCGTGGGCGACTGCCATGATCCCTAGCCGGAAGCGCTCACGGGGCGTCTGCTGGGCTGAGCAATTCCGCACGACGCCAACGAGAAAAAACTTGAACGAGCGGGCGCGATCGTGGGGAGCAAGTGGAGCCCCAGGGCGCTCGAGGGCGGCGCCGTTGTGGAGTGAAGGGACAGCCTCCTGGGAAGTGCCGGAGGCTTCACTTTGCATGAAAAAGAAGGAGAGCTAGACCGTATCAGCCCTGCGTGGCCGCGCCCGAGTCATTTTCGTCTCTCGGCGAGCTCCCACGTTTTGCGCGCTCCGAGTCGCGCTCGGCTAACGACACCCGAGTCAGACGGCATCGATGCTGACAAGAGTCAGGATTGAGGTTCCCGGTGTGTGGGTGTGGGTGTGGGTGTGGGTGTGTGTGTGTGATGCCTTAGAATGCTCGACTGCAAGAGGGAAGCCCTAGTCTCACTTTTGCGGGCATAGCGTGTACACACAATGGAAAGAAGACCAAGCCCGACACTGCCGCTGCCACGGCCACTGCCAATACCACTCCAGTCGAATGAGCATGTCCGGGGGCCCTCCGAACGCGGACTGCGTGCACAATCTCGCAAGACCTTCTCATCGCGCTCGCAGCCTGCGACCACGTCGATCTCCACCCCAGAATTCCCGTATATGCAGCTAGCAGGTCCTGCCGCGGCGCACGTTGTACAGGGCACCTTATCTCCCGCCGCCGCACGATCGTGGACCGGACGAGCGGCGTCAGGGTCAAGAGGCGCGGTCATCGCCTGCGAGCTTCGCAGTGATGACCGCTACGACCCAACAGCATCGTAAGCGGCATTTGCGCGCTCGCGTCAACCTCCATATTCCCCGAGCACATCCTCGACCACGAGGGTTCAGCAGCTGTGCATCGCGCAGAGTTGCGAGCCCGTCGAGGATCCCACGCATCAGCTTGGAGACAGCAGTCGATGCCGCAACGCATCCAGCGTCACCTCTTGTGCCGTCCGGGAATGCCGACTGCTGACAGCTCCTGCTCCAAATAAAGTTAAATGTATAGAGGTCTAGCCCCGCATCCCCACGTGCTCACGACGCTACTCGCGCCCGCAGCTACTTCACCAAGCCTGTCAGGGCAATTGGAGCACGCGAGGACGATGGCTTCCGGCCAACCGTCTCCGGCCTGAAGCGAAGCCGCGATAGTCAGCCGGCACCTCTCCTTGACTAAGCTCTCGAGAGAAGGCACAGCCTTGGCGAATGCAAACCCTTGAAGCCTTCTCGATTTGCGGTGCGCTCCTGTGCCCTCGCCCGGTGCAAACACGCTCAAGGTAACATCTCTAGTGATGCTGCGAGACAGGTTAGCAAATGCTTTGATCGTTACTAGCCACGCAGTCTCGAGATAATCACGAGGCTTGTTGCAAGTTCTATGTGCTGTATCGCTCTAACATGGGACAGATCTAGGTCGCGTCACTCCGAACGCTGCAACTCCGCGAGCATCACTGTGCTTTCTTCACGCCGTTCATGCCACGACGTTGCCGTCGGACAACTTGCGGCATCGAAGTGAAGAAGCTCGGCCAGACAAGCTCGTACTCGTCTTGGCGGCCGTTGAGGCAATGCCTCAACCATATGCCCCAGACCTGTAAAGTCAGCGAAAAGATCCCCAGCAGACAACAGTATGCTCCGTGTGGCACTCACAATGTACAGATAGGCTCCGTAGCCCGTCATCAGGTGCCACCACCCATGACCTTCGAGGAGAACGCCCCACGGGAGACCTATCTCGTGCCTCCAACGCCGCAGCTTCGAACAGTACATGTTGTCCAGCGTCCAGATCCCGAAACCTCCCAGGAAGATACTCAGGCCTACCGCGATCATGAGCCACATCCGTCGAACGATGATGGCGTCCCGAACGTCGATCCTTTGCTGTTCCTTTCGCTCACGGATGTTGTGGCTCCCGTTGTCTTCAACCTTCAGATGATCTTCGTGCCGTTTTCGAAAGTACGGGCGGATGTTGAGCTCCATCACGTACATGCTCCGGAGCAGGACTAGGGCAGTCAGGATGGCGTAAGCGTTCTGATGAAAGCTTGGGTCCTGCAGGTAGTGGTAGTAGCCTGTGATGAAGAGGGCCAGGGACGCTGTGCACAAGGCCAGCACGACTGGTATTGGATGAGGTCGGTTATGAGAAAAGGTCGCCCAAAACATCAAGCAGGTAGTGTAGATCATGGATAGCTCGTCGACCAGCTGCATTGGATCTGTTAATGATGCGGGTCAGTGGGCTGTTCGACAAGTGACGAGGCGACTGACTAACACTTGAGGGTCGAGTGGAAAGCAAAGCTGCCGCTACCAACGACCAGATACCCGAAAAAGGTGATGAAGAAGATCTAGCGAAGAGGTCAGCATTGCTCTAGGCTTGGATACATGTGGGCGTCAAAGGCGGATCTGACTTGCCAACGCTCAACTGACCTTGTCATGGCCATGAACATAACAGTTGCGCATGCCTTTAAATGCCAAATAGATGAAAGTCAAATTGGTCAGAGTGTTGATGAGCTCGGCGGAGTACCGTGTAGCGTAGTAGTTCTCTTCGCACCAATCAATGGTCGATGTAATCGGCGCCCAGTAGCCATCTCCAGCCGGTGGGTAGTCGATGGCCGGCAGCCATGAGAGCATTGTCACTGTGATATGAAACCCGCCAGTGCAATAACTCGTGGCTGTCGCAGAGATCTGATGAATCGCTAAGACTCGCTTCGGCGTCTTGAAAGTCAGATCGAAGTGCTATGTACTGCAGACAGAACTTGTTTTCCCGGTGCTGCGCGGCAGCTTGCTAAACAAAGTGAGCCTGCACCTGCAGAAACGTGCGTCACTGGCGGAGCCGAGCGCGCCTTCCGCAGAGCCGCACGTGCATCCGAAAGCTACGTGATCGTGCCTTCCTAGTCTGCTTTTTCACGTACACATATAACACCCGGATTCGGCGATGGCAATCCCAAACGAGAAGTTGCAGCAGGTATGGCGACGCCCAGAGACGATCATCTGGACAGCGCTGACGGACTCGGCAGCTGCTGCAGGAAATCTCCTCTAAAGCTGCCTTTGCCGAGCAACAGCTGGGCATAGTGCGGGCCCAAATCGCGTCAAAGAATCGGGAAAGTCGGATGCTGCAGCTTTCCGATACGGAGATGGATGGACTGCCAAAGGAGACTCGGGTATACGATGGTGTGGGGAAGATGTGCGTGAGGCATCAGCAGTTCCGTGCCGGTTACTTGCTAACGACTGTAGGTTTGTCCTCACGACCACCGAGGACGTCAAGAAGAGGCAGGCAAAGGAAGCTGAAGACGTCAAACAGGAGCTCGCCAACTTGGACAAGAAATTGAACTATCTCGAACAGACCTACAAGAACAGCACTGAGCACATGGAGCAGATCTTGAAGCGGGGCGGATGAAAACGCCCACAGCCGCTTCAGACTGGTGATCTGCTTGGCTTCTCGTGAAAAAACGGTTGGCTCTCATAAATGCATTCCGGTGGCCTGCAAGTCCTGGTGTGCCGAACAACTGGACTCTCATCTGGGCTGCGGCCACTTCTGGCGTAAAGTTGCTCCTTCTGTGCACAGGAAGAAGGATGGCCGCTTGACTGCCCACCTCACCGGTCTGCTGCTGGTACAACAGACCGAGCGACGAGATTGGAAGTAATGTGCCAGTGAAGCACTTGCCGATGCTAGACCTGGATACAGACGAGACCTTCGCAGTGCCAAGATGTTGCTGGAAATTCACACTTCAGCGGCCCACGAGTACTCAAGCTTTCACACGCCGGCGATGTGGATCTCAGACTAGCGCGAGGTTCGATGGCCACGGTCGACCAGCCCAAGTCACGATGCTCCTTCCACGCTTCATGCTTCACCACACCATGCGGAGGTATGTCATGGTGCGTCAATGGGCTCCCTAAACACCATGATCGGCCTCAGCTCGTATGATTAACGCTTGGATGCTGTACAAATTCAAGTTCCTCTGACCGTCCTCCTCCAGCACCATCACAGTTCACTTCAAGCTTTACAACCAGCCAGCATCATCGTAATGCGTACTGCCATCCTTAGCGTCGCGACGGTTGCTTCTGCGCAGTGCTTCGACACTAATGACAGCTTTTGGCCTTTGGGTCCAGGCTGCAATTACGGAACATACTTTCAAGACTTCAGTGTCGCCGGACCAGCGCTCCAGGCTGTGCACGATAGCCAAGATCTCCCGACCGGGCTTGCAGTAGACGCTTCGCTGAATATCTACCTCACTTATCCGCGGAACAGCGGCCAAACACTCAACAACGCTGTCAGATGTACCAAATTCATCTCCGAAGAGCCCTGGCCCACGGCCGAGATTCAGAAGTGCACAGAAGGACAGGATCCGTTGACCTGCTTCATCAATATCCAGAATGTCTTCCTTGACCCGGTTGGTCGGATGTGGGTAGTCGACAGCGACGTTTTCGCGTGAAAATGATGAAGCGTAGACTCGGGTTCATCAGATGGATGAGATTGTCTAGCGCTTCCCCAATGCTCTAAAACGACGCTGGCATGATTTGTGCGGGCTTCCAGGTATAATTGTGATCTGAGTCAAGGTCGAAAAGCGAAGTTGGCAGGTCTATTGGTTGGAAGAATGGTAGAATCTCGTCCACCAGGACGTCGTTCGTACTTTGACTGCTGCGGCATTCTCTCTCGCCAATCTCGCAACACGGCCAATGTTGATACCACTTCCTTAGTGGCCAATGGTAGAACATGCATAACCGCGCGAACACTCGAGGCAGACGAACAAGATGCACGCCACCAGCGTTGTCTCAGCTTCTAGGCTCGATGATGATGCTCGTCTTGTCAGGGCCTTGATATATTATTTGTATTGAGTGATGACAAGAGGATCATCGTCTCGGATCGTTGAAAATGACCCGGGCGGGTTTCCTTCCAGCAGCCGGTCCGTCTGTCCGATTGCAGCCATAGCATGCACTACCGCAGCCTCCGTATTGCCGACTCGCAGCACTAAGCCCTTCCAGAAACTGACACCGAAGAAAACCGCAACATGCAGCACTGTTCAGAGGTGGAAGTACTCAAGGGCAACCCACTCTGCCGGAGTAGCTGACAGGACATCGAGTCGCCGCTCCAGATCCGGCGTACTTGACGCTGACGAACCTTGCCTCAGAAGCGACAGCAGTACGTGCAGTCTTTCGTGGGAGGGGTAGGGTAGCCGTCGCATCTCCGTCCCGTACTTACGCTGCGTTCGCCGGCGAGTTTCGTCCGTTGAGCTTCGGATCAGTTTATGTAGTTCTACTGAAGTCCCTAGACCGTATAGCAATACCTCATCATCCTTGACACGTCTGATGTAGAAAACCAGCTCGTTGGATCAATGCAAATCGAGAGTATGGTGCTGCCGACTCATCCTGCAAGTAACGCGTATCGTTCGAACCTTTGGCTTGCTTGCACGCGCACGCGTCGGTCAGTCGGTCGGTGTCGTGTGCTCAGGATCGGCAGTGTCGCTAAGGTGTAGACTCGGGCCGCCTTGTCGCTCGCTTTTACGTCTCAAACATTGGATAAGGACTGGAACAGCCATCTCGAGATAGCTTCATTGCCCGAATCGAAGAACGGTAGCAGGGAGCAGGGCAAAGTCGGTGGAGACATGCTGGCACACGTATCGCGCATCGACGGCGAGGCTGACGCCTAGTCATGAATAAGTCGCCGCAGCTGATGACTAGGCAAGTACGTCTGCAGTCCACCAAGCAAAACCCGACAAATAATACGTGTGGTTTAAGGGTGCACTGCGGTCTGACCGCAAGGGGCGCAGGGCAAGTCGTGCAGCAGCGCTATCACTGAGCGATTGCACGGGTGGAGCTGATGGCATGCATCTCGCATTGCTAGGCGGTGTAGGAGATGATGTTAAGCAAGGCTTTCTGTATCGACATTCTCGCCTCGCCGTCTGGCGAGATACACTCTCCCGCTCTCGTAGACGCCGAGGTACAACCCACTGCCAAGCATCGTCCAGACAGCTCTGAGAGCTCCGCCTCGGAACAACCCCTTCACGCCCTGCTCATGCATGATCTCTCGTGCGATCTGGACGCTGGTCTTCCGACTCGGGGGCGCCGTCATCGACTTTACACCCTGCTTCAATTGATCCTTGGCAGATTGCACCGTCTTGCCCGTTGCATCCACCAAGGTATCCTGCGCCGACTTGGCGTTGCGCGCTGAAGGTGCCTGGTCCTCCGCGGCGCTCTGAGCGGCCGACAGCATGATGCGAGTCTTCACTACGTCGATCGGCGTCGTGATGATTGCAGAAATGCTCCCTCCTGTCCCAGCGCTGGCCGCGGTGATCAAGCCACTTTCGAGAAGCGTATTAGTACGGATCTCTCGCTCGTCCCTGTATCGTCCAATGCTGAATTTGATCCGCTCGAACATGGGGAACTGGAGAGCCGTAAATGGCAGGTTGCGACCGGCAAGGGCAGTGTAGCCACGCCACAACGCCAGAGGATTCGAGCGAAAGCGCTTCAGGGTCTGAATTGTTGCATTGACCTTTGGGCCATCGTTTTTGGAGTTGTCCACCATCTGCGCATTCTGCTTAATCACCTCCGCTGGGGTGAGAATGGCGCAAGATACAAGCTCGGCGGTCCCTGAGGCCATGGAGTGGATCATCGGCTGCGGCAATACATTGCTGCCATGCCATTGTGGGTTGCGGCTTTCGAGTCCGGACTTCACACCCTCGTATGTGGTGAAGAAGGCGCCAGACGAGGGCAGGGTGGCTATTATGACGCTGCCCACGCCCTGGTAGACGCCGCGGAAGAGGTTGCGGGCAACAGCATTGTTCGCACCGCTGGTATACAGTCGCTTGTAGTCTGGCGACTGCAGTCTAGTCTTGATTGTGTCGAGGGGATATACGATCAGGTCGACCGTGAAAGCTGCGGAGGCGCCTGGCAATGCGGATATCAGCGGAGGCCCGGCGAGCGGACAGGGTCCAGCGTCACGTACCTGCGATCCAGATGTCTAGCTACGGCGTATCAGCATCTCGTGCAACACGGGGCCATGGCGCAGAAGACACACGTTCTTGTTATCGGACATTGGCATTCACAAGCGATGATGACGAGACGAGTCGACGGAAGGCTTCACGGCGCATGCAAGTCCATCAGATTTGCGGGAAGATCCGCGCCCCCTTCCCCCCCCGGGGCCCCCCTCATCGCTCGCCACACCGGCCGCCAGATGCGACCCACAGCACAACAAGCACGTCGAGCAACGCGTACCTGCAGCGGTGGCGAATATGGGCATTTTCGATACTCGCGGGGCTTCTTGTGGATGAGCCAGGCGAGCAAGCGAGCCAAGCCCGTGACCGAGGCCTCGACTATGGCACACGCCACTCGAGCCCCCGTCACGTTACAGTACCCTTGCCCATGCCTAACGGCCCGCAAACTCTGTGCCACGGTCGCCAAATTGACGCGGGTCATGCTCCGGAACAACCTCCACAGACATCCACCGCGCGCTCATGGCCTCGCCACCCCCTCCCAGGGTCGTCTGACGCCCGCGACATGAATGTCCAGCAAGCCTTGACAGACCAGCCATGCGCTGGCGCCGACTCCTTCTCAAGCCTGGGCTTGAGCGACCAGGCGTGCAATGAGTGCAAGCGAAGGAAGGGTGGGGCAGCCCTCAAAAAAACCTAAGCACCAAAGTCTCCAGGTGTTGACGAGGTTCCAACAGGGCGTTGCGATCGACAGCTGCCAGAGTGCGGGCCTTGCGCGAAGAACAAGCGGCATTGTCTATACGACAAACACAGCCGGACCCCGTTGACTCGGAAGTATCTGACTTCGGTAGAGGAGCGTCTGCGTCAGGCCCTGCGCAGAGCGCATATTGCGGAGGCCAAATTAGCAGAGGCCACCAAGGTGGAACTCTCCCCAGACGATGCTGCTGCGGCACAGCCGACCGCATCCGCAAACCTCGTCTCTCCCGGAGGTCCGAGCCCCGACCTCGCACTCACGACATCTTCCACTCACGAATCAGAACCCTCGCGGGCGTACTCTGTCCAGGATGATGTCGCCATCAACCTATCAGCCTATCACCCGTCAGGCGACTTGCCGAGCAGTGACTGGCAGTATGATGGAGGCGATCGAGCACCCGGATCTGACAATGCAAGTCCATCCACCTTGCCCTACGCGCCCGCGCAGCAGCATTCTGGTGATCGCAACGAGCTTGAGGCCGCCCCAACCGACGCTGATGATTTTGCCTGGGACGAACAATCTCCGAAAGCCGTGCCTCCCATGTACCACACTCCCACGGGAGATCCTGATCAATCCGTGACGGACGGTATGGCCTCATTGTCGGTCGAAGAACAAGGCTCAGGTTATCTTGGTGTTGCGTCCGGCGCTGCAATGCTGCGACTGTTGTTGCCAGACGCTGACCACAAGCGGCCATCGAGGCGTGCGACTAATAGTCAGTATGACGACTCCCAGGACTCCTCCAACCAAATGAACGACGCATGGGTGCCTACGCCTGTGTATGCTGAGCGCGGTATCGCAGAGATTGATCTGGATGGCGCGATCAACTCCTATTTCTCCCTGTATCATCAGTCTTACCCCATCGTGCACGAGCCGTCGTTCCGTGCCCAATACGCCAAGGTCCTAGCAAGGCCAGGCGGGAAGAGCTGGAATGCTTTAGCATATCTGATCGGAGCGATTGGAATATTCACGACTGCGACCGCTCCTAGTTCTCGGGATCTCGACTTGTTCGAGGCAGCGAAAGCCAACATATCGATCGATAGCCTGGAGACAGGAAACCTCACACTCGTCCAGGTTCTCGTTCTGATGTCTAATTATCTGCAGAAGCGCAACAAGCCGAACAGTGGCTACAATTATCTGGGCCTCGCACTTCACATGGCTATGGGTCTTGGTCTGCACAAGGAGTTCCAGGACTGGGGCATCTCGCCGTTACGATTGGAGATCCGAAGGAGAGTATGGTGGTGCCTGCAGATCTTCTACACCGGCGCCGTCATTACATTCGGGCGTCCATTGTCGTGGCCTGGTCATGGAATCGAGGTCGCATTGCCGCTTAACGTTGACGATCGCAACCTGACCCATCTATCGACGCAACTGCCACCGCCGCAAGACGGACCGACCACCCATTCGGCAGTAGCCATTCAAGCGCGGTTCCACTTGGCGACGAACGATATATACTCGAGGGTCATCTCATTACATTTCCCAAGCGCTGCTGAACTCGTGAGGCTGGACGATGAGCGGATCGAGCCGTGGCGGCTGAGGTGGCATCCAGATAAACTCGTGCTCCCGCTCAAGTTTAGGCTCTCGAGGAGCATCATGGAGTGGCGATACCGGAACTTCAGGATCATCTGTTATCGACCATTCGTCATGCGGCATGTGCTTCAGCGCCGTGCTAATATCTATAACCAGCCCGAGGACGCCGCGACTCTTACCGCCATACACCGGTGCCTGCACGAAGCCGAACGGAGCATTGCCTCGATACATACCTATTGGATGACGGAGAACCGCAACTGCCTGAGTCCCTGGTATGGCCTGTACTTCCTCTTCCAGGCGTCTCTGATACCGGTGATGTGTTTGCGGAACGACCCAGTCTCGCCGCAAGCAGATAGTTGGCGATCGCAGATTCAACTCTGCATCTCCGTGTTGGAGTCTATGAAATCCATCAACCCAGCAAGTCAAGAGTGCCACCGCATGATCATGCGGCTCTGCTCAGCATACTTGGGCGATGTCACGGACTCCGCTGCATTCCTGCTAGAGGTCCAGCCGGTCGAAGAATCTCCGCAGACCCAGCTGTCAGCGGTGTATCCCATGCTCTGGCCTCAACCTCAGGGTGACATGGATATTTTCATGGACGAGACCCAGTGGTCTGCATTCTTGAGCATGCCATCTGTCTCCGAGGAGCCCGAGCTTGTGCAAGGGCAAGATCATCAGGGCGCCTAGGATTGAGACACGCTCAGCTTTCTTCGACGGACTAGGAGCTGTGACAGTCTTCGAACACGGTGTTGGCTTTCGATCAAAGGACCGACCTCCAAACGAGTCATTTGACGTGCGGCAAGGCTTCACAAGACATTTGCGCCGTGGATACAAAATTACCAGCATGCATCTGCAAAATCGAACTACACCTTCACGACCGACCAGCCGGATCTCGCTCATGCGTAATTCTTGGTCGACTTCGTCACCTCGCTCTGAAGATTGTTGACACCCTTCACAACGACCTTCGTACCGACCTGCGAGGTAAGGCGGACATCGACGGCGGTGGAACTGAGGGTGCCGGGAGCGATGAAAAAGTGGTCGGGGTCGCGCGTCGATATCTGCCATGTGGCACCATTGTCGTCGCTGTACTCGAGCGTGGAAGTCCTACGGCGCGCATTCTCAACAGTGAGGGCTGGCCAGTATTGCGACGAGCCACCGTGGGCGTGTAGCCAGAGCGGAGTTGCCGTTGCCATCGGACAGGGTACGAACTCCCACTCAACGCCGTCAACGCGCCCAGGGGAGGCTCTTGGGACAATGCCGGTCAGCTTCTGCCACGTTGCGGGCGTCATATCGAGGGATTTCTTGTCGCCACCGGTCGTCACCTAGTGGTAGTATCAGCAATCGACGGACATCTCCATGCGCGGAGCCGGAGACAGACTATGATCTTGAGGGTCTTGCGACTTATATGTCACGGAAATACAACCTTTGCACTGGTGGGCATTGTTCCAGATATCCTCCGAGACGCAAGTGCTTCCATCGACGCCCTCCGGAAGCTCATAACTTGTGAAGGCGCAAGCGCCGCCTTTGCCAGCAGTCCTCCTCGGAACAGTCGTCTCCGTATCCTAAGAACCTTCATCAGCCCGTCCACTTTTCACGCGCAGCCTCAGTGAACGCACGAGTTCCGAGACCGGTGCTGAGAGCGCGACGGACGAGCTGGCGGTCGTCCATGGACATCTCGGGCATAACAGCCGCAGAGACAATGGCCGGGAGGCCCAGAGCGCCGAAGAGGGTAGCGAACTTGGTGAACATCTCGAAGTCGAATGAGCTCGGTTGATTGGGTATCTGATTCGAAGCGGGAGATGCGATGCTGCTAAATCGACAGGCCTGCTGTTGAACGAATGACTTGGGTAAGTGGCACACGGAACGGTATAGAATGGTAGGCGAGAAGGATGGCAGTGGTGAGGTCGCTTTCTATATGGTCTGTACTTGCGCATCTGTAAGCTCAGGCGTTGATTGAAGTTCGTGCCGATTCCCCGGTGCTTTCGCCTTCGCGTATCGGATATATGAAAAGCGTGGGGGCACGAGAGCCACGTGGTCCGCTGTCATACCGGGCCGTAGCAGTTGTGTTTCAATGCAGGCCGAGAAGGGTTTCACCAGACCGTTGCGCCACCTCGCACAGCGCTGAAGGGGCGAGACATAGGATTTCTAAATTTTCGGGGTGCTTTGCTTCTGTTTCATGATGATGATATGACTCGGGTGCGGCGAAACTGAAGAGACGAGCACTGGAGGAATGACTTAGTAGCGGTGAAACTACCACTTGCTGCGCAGAAGGTGCGAACAAAGATCTGCGTTGACCGACATAACGAGATGACCACTTGAAGGCCGCTCAGTCCACAGCGACGAGACAAAATGACCCAAACATCTATGCAAGTTCTTCATACTCATCATCCCATCCCAGGGACTTGTATATTGTCTGGTCCCCTCCAGAAGCGCCAGCTACCGGTTGCGGAGGCGAGAGTTGCGCTCTTACCGGATTTGGCGACGCTTCCACCAGTGCGGCGTTCGCAAAGGACAGACTGCGCACTGGCTTGACAGGCGTCTGCTCGATCATCGCCGCTTGCCGTGTCGCTATGGGCGATTCTAGCGTACCAGGGATCCGGATCAAGCCGGTTGGCATGAGCTTGGCGAACCCGCGTGAGGGAGTGTCTTCTACGCGGACAGGATCGGGAGCGTGGCGCGGCCGGTGAACAGTTTGCGGCACGGCGGAGGAAGCCTCGGACGCATCGCTGCGATGTGGTGGCTGGGACGTCTTGACGGTAGAAGATGGGATAAAAGACGTCGAGGTTGAAGAAGGATGAGCGACCGCGTGATCGTCGACATGTCGCTTTGGCGTCGGCCGAGCTGCTTTCGGTTGCTTGGGTGTTGCCGCGATATGAATGTCGAGTCGCGAGGTGCTCTGAGACTTCGCCGCAGGCCGGTTCTTGACCAGTGTCTTGGCGAAAGCCAGATCTGCGTGTTCCGCCACCTCCTTCACGGCAACTGCTCGATTCGGCTTCTTGATTGCTGTGATTGCATCCCTCAACTTCTCGTCCATATCCGCCTTCTTGCGCAGCTTTGCGTCGGTCACCTGTGACATAGCTGTGAGATCGACCTCGCGTTTGGTGAGCCCGATCGACTGCATAAGATTCGTACGCCTCCTCTGCTGCGGCTTCGCAGCCGCTGTGATAAGATCAAGCGGAGTGGGTGTCTCACTAGCTTCTCGCTTCAGGTGGCGCTGAAGGACATCTGAGTCTGTTGCAGACCTTTGCAAGGACGGGACTGCTGTGGTGATGTGCTCAAGGTTATCCGTGGCAATTCGTGCAAGTGGACGGCGAGCTTTCTTCTCAGGCGGCTGCCTCATGGCTGGTTCGCCAGGCCTACGTTGGGCGCTAGGCTTTCGCTTCGCTGGTGTCGGCGCGCTGGGGCCGCCGAGCTTTTTGTTGACAGTGGCTGCGTGCTCTGGGAGTCTTGACAAGTAGAAAGGTACAACCACCTCGATGCAGAAATCCCGCAGCTCGTCACTGCTGGCGTTTTCGGGGCTGAGCTGGCCTGAGGAGGCATGCTTTGCCGGCGAATGCGTTTCCAGAGAATGCCAAATGCATAGGCGATCAAGCAACACTTCCAGGAGTGCCGGTAAGTCTTGCGTTTTCTTGGCCTTGGGCTTCTGTTTTCTAGCTTCTGCCAAAGGAAGCTGCTCAACCGCGAGCTGGCACTTTACTGGCGACTCGGCAGGACGTGTTGTGACGTCGCCATGGCTGCGATCAGTCGTAGCCTCCAGAGCGAGAACTTCAAGGGCGAGAATGGTTTGAAGATACGTTTCTCTGCTTCGGAGATACGGCACGCGGCGCCTGAGGGCTGCGTCGAGCGTTTCGCCTGAAGCGGGCGCACTCCCAGCGTCATCATGGCGGTACCACCACCGCTCGACATATTCTTCTTCGTCGACGAAGAGTCCATGTTTGTCACGTTTCGGCTTCCACTTTCTCCGCCTTTTCTTCGCCTTGCCTCCCCTCTCCGGAGTCTGCGCGCCGGCCGGTGGAAGATCCTTCACGAAGGCAGACAAGTGCTCCTTGTACTTTTTGTCCAGGGTACTGGCAGACAAGATAGAATTTCGCAGGGATGTGGCAAGTGGGTTGACCTGTTGTTCCTCTGCGTCAGAACGGGTGAAGGCAGCTCTGGCTCGCGATAACGGTCCCTTCGCAAAATACGCCAGTGATGTTCGGGACAGGTAGAGCGCTTCCAGATAATGCTTCGAAAGTTCTTGCAGTATTTCGACAGGATCCGTAGGAGGGTCAGCCGCAGTATGATCGTAGGCGGCAGGTTGATCTTGCGCAGGCGGCACGTCGTCCGTGGTAACAGGATCGGCAGTTGCCCCTTGGACAGGAAGCATGTTCAGCTTAAAAGTTGGCCGAGTTTGACGCTCAACGGAGCAGTCATGATCTTGACCCATACTTGCATCCACGGGATCAACCTGAGCGGCCCGCCACCAGGATGCTCCTTCAGATATGGATGCGGTCATCTGCCGCTTCGCCGGGCGTTCGGTGGGCGTGTTCTCGTGTCTAGCGGTAGACATGAGATCCTCCTGCTTTACCCAGGCTGCCAGCCTACAGATGGCGTAAGTGCGCTCTCTTGCTTTCTCGATGGCGCACAGTTGCCGCCGTTTGGCGTCCTGGACCACCAGTACAAGCGGAGTCTCTCCATCTTGTTCGTGGAGAGTGCTGAGCGCAGCGTCACGTGCGGAGAAAAGGCGAGCGCCGGCTGCGTCCAGATATGCCAACGGAATTCGCGCGCGCTCAACGAGGCAGACCGGGGTGAGGGTTTGCGGTGCGGCAAAGGGATCGTTTTCGCAGGGCTGTTGGACATGTCAACGACTGAAATACCTCGTGTCGCCGGTCCATGGCGTCTGCCTACTCGTATGGTGAATGGCCGTCTGTCCAACTCGACCGTGGCCCCCTCTTGTCGCCTCCGCTTTCTGCAGTCGGCTGGCTCTTGTGCTAGGCTGTGGGCGGACGGCGCGATATTGGATACATCGCTATGGAATGACATACTCCGTTAATGCATGCATCGGCCGTAACAATGTCATGGTTGGTCTCTCATCGCGTCGTGAAGATACAGAAGGACAACGAATGCGAGCCGCCGAAGATGTGAAGTCTTGACGCGTGCTCGGACGCGTTCTTGCCGAGGCGCCGAAGTTTGACATCACCACCACCGGCGGTCATTGACATTTGACCACCCGCACCCTCACATCGACGCCAGATTTCGCTGTCGGCTTGGAGACTAGGATGATAGGTATCACTTGTGATAGCAGCGGAATGGACTCCCTTGAACCATTGCCCCTCTGGCCGCCCAGTACGCCAGATATGCACTCGGTTCCTCCGATTCTCCGCCTCCCGTTGGAGCTCCGCCAGCAGATCTACGCCTATCTGATAACCCAAGAGAAAGTCTCCCATCCAATTCCATCCGTGGGAATCACATCCGTCACCCACCGGGCCCCGCCAAAGGGCCTCCTTTACATCCACCGACAACTGACGGAAGAAGTCCTGGATTACTTCTACTCCATCGCCACCTGGAAACTCATCTTCAGCCACGCCTTCAACTTCTTCCGGATCGATCCCTACCTCAAGAAACTCGAGGGCTCTGCAGCCCTGAAACGAATGCGCAAGGTCGAGATCGTGTTCTTCTGCGACATCCTGCTCCTGCGAGAGTATCCGAGCTTTGGATTGGAGTCGTTCTGTGCGGA
Organism: Acidiella bohemica; assembly: GCA_019670975.1. Classification (NCBI taxonomy): domain Eukaryota; kingdom Fungi; phylum Ascomycota; class Dothideomycetes; order Mycosphaerellales; family Teratosphaeriaceae; genus Acidiella; species Acidiella bohemica. The sequence goes on from JAGUCJ010000031.1 coordinate 98,914, forward strand.
GATCCGGCGTCGGTGCGACAGAGCTTGCGACGTTCTCGCTCAGGCGCCTAGTCTCTCCAGTGTGACTGTCTCTTGGATTGATACTACGCTGACTGGGGGCTGGAAGGAGAAAGCTACCATCTTGTCTCCGCTTCGGAAGCTGAGTGTAGGAGGCAACGTAACGTTCTGGATCGGCGAAATCAATGGTCCGGATGATCTTGACCGTGGCACATTTGTAAGAGCCATGAAAGACGCTCTTGGCGTTGGTAGCCGCCTGAAAGCGGAGTGCGATGTATCTGGAGCGCTTGACGGCAGCCCGAGCGGATTGAGGATGCTTGCGTTCGACCCACGACAGGCGAGGCAGCGTCTACATAATGGACGGAAATATGCGACCAATTGTGATCAGTGCAGCGGAGAGGCATCGCCATCGCCGTTGCAGGAAGCGTCTGCAAGTGACAGCGGCTACTGCAGGTCATGGGCCTGATCTCGTGGAACAGAGTCCTGCGGCTGCTGCAGATTTGTCGTGGTCCGAAACGAGTTGTCACAGTGCCTACAGGCGGCGCAGTCGGCCTGAGTGAAGACTAAGCGACCATACAGACCGGACAGAACATTTGGAATCCGCAAAGCTGACGAGACAGCGTCACTGGAAGCGGCTAGATCACGGGAAAAAGCTCGGAGACCCCGAACCACTCGCCCGTCTTGCGGAGCCTGCGGACGCGGAAGCATGATAGCACCGGTCCCGAGTGAAGCCTCTTTTGTACCGCTGGCTGGCCTGGCGGCAGCGGAGCGTGTGGAGTGACCCTCACTGTGAAATGCAGGTCGACGCGACCCGAATCTGCGCCGGGATCCCATACCTGCATACTCCTTCACTTCATGTTCCTTTCACTGAAAATTCGCCCGCAATCAACTTCCATTCCAACCTGCTCGACGCACGCACGATGGTCCAACGAACACTGTCAGTCGAGGAGAGCCTCTCGTCCTTTCTGACGGGGCTCAAGCAGCACGCCGACATTGCCGCGTTCGTCGACTTCGCATCGGAGATCCGCAACGCTATCTACAACGCCGTTGCACGTGATTCGGTGGCGTTACTTCCACATCATTGCAGCCTGTTGAATCGTCAACGGCAGTGATGCGCGTCGACAAGCGGGTACGCCATGAGTTCAAGGGCATACTAGCATTCGTTGTCGACGCCCCCACCACGGTGCGCGACTTCAAGATCTCGTAAGTGCTCTTGATCTTACCAGCTCGGTCACGCTGGCCATGAAGCAGCATTGTTCGCCAAGTCACGATCGCAGGCTCGTAATCACATCAACAAAGCCTCGGAGGCCCAACTCAACGCCCTGGCCACCATCGCCGTTTCGGCATCACGCAAGCTCTATATCAAGCTCTTTTCCACCAACTGTTGTGTCCGCAATGACTTCCTTGGCATGCACCTGCTCCACCGATGGCTCGACCGGGCGAGCCACCCGACCTAGAAGGGCATAGTGATCGACTACCAGTTCTTGTCGGATGAATCTGTCCGGTACAAGTCGCGTGAGTACCGAACGGATCTCAAGAAGCTTTTGCTCGAGAGGTCCGCCATCGGAATGCACGCAAGGGGCCGTAGGAAGCTGCTGGAGATCAAGAAAAGCCATCGAACGTGGTGTGGCAGGCACGAAGAGCTGAAGCATCCAGGGGGATGTAACATGAAGTCGTAGTCCCCTTGGTACTGGGTGGGCACGAGTTTCAAGGTTGTACGTGTCTGCTCGTACCATCTTTCCAGCGTGTTCGACCGCGCTATCGGGCAATTGACGATGATATGTAGCTTTATGAACATCGATCTGGCCGTTGACGCTCCCTGACCTTCAATAGCATTGGGCTCGCGCTCCGACATCTTGTTCTTGTTTTCGTTGTTCTTGAGCTATACTTGATGATAAATTGCAGGTAGCAGGCATCGCATTTGTAGTCTCGTCTGCCGCCACCAAGCCGAAGATGTCAGCTCGGAGTTCTTCCGGCAGCTCCATTTCGGACGCTCGTCAGTCTCTGCCATGGGCCTAGCATCTTTTAGCTGCTTTCGATTATGTCCGTCGCTTTCCGCTGTGCCCGTTGACAGGCTGCGTGGCTCTCTTGGAGCCCATGTGTGCGACAAGGGTTCGGGGCCATGCAGCCTTGTGGGCGAGTAATACATCGATGAGCGCGGACGGTATCATGACTCGCACAAGGCTGTGAAGATCTAGCTTTCTCCAATTAATCCCATCCTCCCGTCGCATTCGTCCTGACACACCACACAGCCCCTCCGTCCTCCTCCTACCGCTCGCCCGAGCCTCCACGTTCATCATGGAAGCGTCCTCACGCGGCCCTCCGCGGGTCAAGAACAAGGCGCCCGCCCCGCAACAAATCTCCGCCGAACAGCTGCTCCGCGAAGCCGTCGACCGCCAGGAACCCGCCGTCACCGCGCCCACCCAAAGGTTCGCCGACCTCGAAGAACTCCATGAATACCAGGGCCGGAAGAGGAAGGAGTTCGAGGACTATGTCCGCCGCAACCGGCTCAACATGGGCAACTGGATGCGCTATGCCGCCTGGGAGCTGGAGCAGAAGGAGTACCGGCGGGCGCGCAGCGTGTTCGAGCGCGCGCTGGACTGCGAACCGACGAATGTGCAGTTGTGGGTGCGTTATATCGAGGCCGAGATGAAGGAGCGGAACATCAACCACGCGCGGAATCTGCTGGATCGTGCGGTCACCATCTTGCCGCGGGTGGACAAGCTGTGGTACAAGTACGTGTACATGGAGGAGATGCTCGGGAATATCGCGGGGACACGGGCGGTGTTCGAGCGGTGGATGAGCTGGGAGCCGGATGAGGCGGCGTGGGGCGCGTATATCAAGTTGGAAAAGCGGTACGGCGAGTATGAGCGGGCGAGAGGCATCTTCGAGCGCTTCACGGTGGTGCATCCCGAATCGAGGAACTGGATCAAGTGGGCGAGGTTCGAAGAGGAGAACGGGACGTCGGACTTGGTGCGGCAAGTCTTCGGCATGGCCATCGAGACGCTGGGTGACGAGTTCATGGATGAGAAGCTCTTCATTGCGTATGCACGCTTCGAGGCGAAGCTGAAGGAGTACGAGCGCGCGCGAGCGATTTACAAGTATGCTCTCGACCGCATGCCGCGCTCAAAGTCCGCCACCTTGCACAAGCAGTACACTACCTTTGAGAAGCAGTATGGCGACCAGGAGGGTGTGGAAGACGTCGTGCTTGCCAAGCGGAGGGTCATGTACGAAGAGCAAGTCACATCTAACCCCAAAAACTACGACGCCTGGTTCGACTACGTCCGTCTTGAGGAGAGCAGCCCGACGAGCACGCCCGATCGAGTTCGAGACGTTTACGAACGCGCCATCGCACAGATACCGCCTAGCCAAGAGAAACGGCATTGGCGCCGCTACATCTACCTCTGGATCTTCTACGCTCTGTACGAAGAGTTGCAAGCCCGAGATGTCGACCGCGCGGCGCAGGTCTACACCGAAGCGCTCAAACTCATCCCACACGAGAAATTCACGTTCGCAAAGCTCTGGATCCTGAAGTCGCACTTTCATCTTCGGCAAGGCGATCTGTCAGGAGCGCGCAGGACGATGGGTCGTGCCATCGGGCAATGCCCAAAGAACAAAGTCTTCCGCGCATACATCGAGATGGAAATGAAGCTCTTCGAATTCGCCCGCTGTCGCACGCTATACGAGAAATGGATCGAATGGGATTCCGGCAACTGCAGCGCGTGGATCAAATTCGCCGAGCTCGAGCGCGGGCTGGACGACACCGAGCGAGCGCGCGCGATCTTCGAGCTGGCCGTCCAGCAGCCTGTGCTAGATATGCCCGAGCTGCTCTGGAAAGCCTACATCGATTTCGAGGAGGACATGGCCGAAGATGCGACTGAGTACGAGAGGCCACGGCAACTCTACGAACGCCTGCTGCAAAAGACCGATCATGTCAAAGTCTGGATCTCCTTCGCCCAATTCGAACTCAACGTCCCCGACTTTGCAAACCCAGAGTCCGACGCGGTCTCGCCTGCGTCCATCACCAACGCCCGCCGCATCTTCGAACGAGCACATCAACTCTACAAAGACAAATTGCTCGTGGACGAACGGGTGTCTCTGCTGAACGCATGGAAGGCCTTCGAAGACACTCATGGCACCGAGGAGGAGCGGGAGAAGATTGCGAAACAGATGCCGCGCAGGGTGAAGAAGCGGCGGAGGTTGGACGATGGCAGTTTCGAGGAGTATCTGGATTATGTCTTCCCGGCGGACGATGAAGGGAGTGCGAAGATGAGTAAGTTGATGATGATGGCGCAGAAGTGGAAGAGGGAGCAGGAGGCCGGGGGTGGGGAGGGATGATGTGGGGGTTGTGTAGAGGATAGTGGGAGCGGAACGAGGCTTGTCCCCTTCCGTCCTGAAGGCATCACCCTTTGCTGCGGAAGAAGGGTGTCAGAAGCGTGAGGGGCGAGGGCGGCGTTTGGCGGAGAGCGCTGTGGCCAGCCGCGCCGTCGCAGCCTTTTCAACAGCATGTTCTGCAGCCAGGAGATCGTCAGTGAGGACTCGCGCCCTGTACGCTGTCGACCAAGCATGCTCTTCGCTCCACGAGTGGACATCCCACATCATTCCATCGTCGGCAGCGGGCGGGCGAACAGTCACCAGCGAAGACTTTGCGTCAGCCATTTGTGCTCCCCTGTCGGCTCGAGCGGTCGGATGCTGCGCTCGGGACAGGCAGGGCCGCACGATGCCGCATGTCTGGCGGAGGCGAGGTGAATGCAAGTTGCAGATAGAGCGGCTGTGACGCCCGAGACACGCTGCTAACATGTACATGGTGGCATCCAATCCGCGCACGAGCGTTCAAACTGGGTACTCGTGCCTTGACTTCCTCCCAGAAATGCGCGGCGCATGGCGACGGCGATATCGACAGCGCCATACTTCCGTCGTGTGCGATCGTGCGGACCCGACGACCCTTGCGTTGCCCTGCCGAATCCACCACATAAGAGGATGGAAGTGGGAGGAACGGGCGCCGATCAGTAGGGTCCAGCAGCGAGGGTCGACGAGACCCTGCAGTCTTACTCCCATCTCACCTCTCCTCCGTCGTGCAAGACAGAGTGACGTGATGCGATCACCGACCAGGAGCGATGGAGACGCGTGTTACGCGTGTAGAATGTTCTCATTATATTTATGCGTCCTAGCCACCGGGCGAGCGCCCCGCCTCTCAAGCTTCTTCCGTCTCGCTCGTCGCACTCGCTATCGAAACACTGTACTCTCCGCGACACTGCGACCGTCTCACGGCGCCAGCGTCTCCGCCAGCACTGCACGGCCATGGCCTCTCACGTCATGGAGAGAGGCTCTCAATGAGGATCGCATCAGTCCTCCCAAGTTAACGCTTGCGTTCCACCCCTAGATATCCAAACACGGAACGCTGACAAGAGCAAAAAGGGTGTACGAAGACCCAGCGCCAAGTCTTTGGGTGTTGGTTCGTAGTGCGAACATGAGACGAGTGTCTCGTACACGTGAGCTAGCGCCCTGAAGCAAGAAGCGGCGGCGTTGGGGTGAGTGCAGTGTCCTGCCCAGCGACGGTGGGGTCGTGGCTGCATTGCGCTTCGCTTCCAGCGCGCCGGCGCGATGCGACGCCGGCGTCGTCATGCGTGGGTAGATTCATGAGGTCGTCGTCGCACTGTGGATGGCGAGGTCCGTCGTGCCATTCTATGGCGTGCCGATCGATGGAGTCTCTTGCGACGGTGTCTCTTGCGGACTAGCACCTGCGGACTTCTCCTCAGACAAACGGCGATGCTCGCTCGCGGCCAGCGCAAGGCTGTTGAGGCCGTTCGATAGTCCGGGCGATGGGTAGGCGTAGTGCAACGCATCCGGGTCCGCGACCATGGCAGCCGACGGGGGAATGAACTCCAGGCTGTTGGTGAAGTTGCTGCGGTGAAGAGGCGGGCGGGTGCTGAGGTCCGGCATCGCCATGGGAAGAGCGGGCACGGGGCCAGTGTCGAGTCCGCTGCCCATGAAGTACGGGCCGGCCGGCGGTATCATGAGGGTCTGGTCGAGTAGTTGCTGAGGGAGGGAGGAGACGGGCGGGATGGGCATGCCTTGCGGCGCCGCCGACACGAACGGTTGCTGGTCCTCGACGAGTTGCTGCTCGACGGCAGCCTCGAACTGTTGCTCCGCCTTGGCCGTGGGCTTCTTGACGGGCTTCGCAGCGGCCGCCTTCTTCACCTTGGCGGCGTCGCCGTTCGCGGTGCGCGATGCGCCGCGGCCGTTCTGGTGCGTGCGACGGTGCTGCTCCATGTTGTCCTTGCGCGTGAAGGCCTTGTTGCACTCCGGGCAGAAGGCGTCCTTCTTGCCGGTATGCTTCTTGGCGTGTCGCGCGGCGTGGCCCGAGGTGGTGAAGAAGTCATTGCAGCCGACCTGCTTGGCCAGCGGGCACGGGTACTGGTTCTTCTTGGGCTGCTGCTTGGGGTTAGAGGCGGCCGACACGTTCGACACGCGCGATGGCTCCGACGACGGCGAGGTGGACGATCGCGGGTAGGCCGCTCCAGCTTGGGTGGGGTGCACGGGCTGCAGAGGCATCGGTTGCGGCATCTGCGCCGGCATGGGGTACGCCGACGGCATGGCGCCGGCTGCATCCGGCAGGGGAGGGTACAGCGACAGGGTGGGATCATCCATCTTGGCGTGCGGGTGGGCGTAGACGAAGAAGGCTTGCTGGTGAGGTCGCTGCTGCGAGGGGCGCTTGGGGCCGGCCGCGGCAGCGTGGTCGAACGAGTTGAATGATGGCGTCAGCGGTGACGGGGTCTGGTAGCCGCGCGATTCGCTGGAGCTGCTGCGGATCAGCTGCGGCGTCTGCGGGGACGGGCTCGGCGTCGACGCGCAACTGCTGGCGGCGCGGGAGGAAGAGTGATGTTGATGGTGATGTTGGTGGTGGTGGTGGTGATGGGGGTGATGCGGATGTTGCGCGTGGACTGAGGCGAGCGGTGGAAGCTGGATTTTCGTCGGGTAAGCCGCAGCTACGTCACTGTCGCAACTGTCGTTGAGTAGTGATATCTTGCGGCCGCTGCTGTTTCTACCGTCCATCATGTGATAGCCAGCGTGGAAACAGCTCCGAGTGCAGCGCGGCGACGATGGTGGTGAGTGGCAGCGAGGGATCCACGACCGTCGCCGTCGATGTGCGGACGGTGAGGTGGTCGCCGGGTCCTGTGGCTCGGGTGGCCTGTGGCTGTCGACGACCAAAGCTGTCGAGGGCTGCCTCGGCTGAGTGGCTCTGTGGCGGCTCTGTCGGCGGAACCGGGCTCTGCGCGGTCGACGCTATGAGGTGCGCGACGGATGGCTGTGCGTGGTGGTACGCGGTCGTGGTTGTGATGGTGGTGGTGGTGGTGGTGATGGTGATGGTTGGTCATGCAATGGCTGTTGAATGTGAGGGACGAACGAGGACGGGAGGGGAAGGCAAGAGAAGTCGCCGGGAGGAGGCAAGGCTACTAAGAAGTGGCACACGGGACGAAGGTTACAGTCCGGCGCTGGCAGTCAAGCGGCGACCACGACGTTGGATCATCCCAGCTCGCGCGCCGAGGGTTCTGTGCGGCGCAAAACAGGACGAGATGGGCGCAACCCGGTCGGCACCACCGGGTCCCTGGTTTAATCATGCATCACGGCAGCGCAGTGCCAGAGCGCGGCGCCTGTGTGCCCTCGCCTCCGATGGCACGCGTCGGGTGAGGGAGCTGATGCCCCGGCAAGCATCGCGCGCCACAGAGATGCGCTGCGCCGGCATGCCGCATCCCTGCAGCCGCGCTAGACAGGCCTGCAAACTGCCTGGCGATGTTCCGAAGCTTATCTCGCACCTCGCAGCCCGCTGACAGTGGGGGGGTGGAGGGGGGGAGTGGACGCGCGCCATCGCCGATTGCTCCTCCGTCAGCCTCACGCAACCCTCTGCGCCCTCCTCCAGCCGCCGCCGCCGCCGCCGCCGCTGCTGCCGGGCCCCTCCTGCTGCTTGCGAACGCTGCCGGCGGACCTTGGGGACAGGTACTCGCGCCCCCGTATTGTATACAGTGCAGGTACCTGAAAAGAGCGCATCTACCGTGCCCCTCCCTAACCCTACCGTACCGGCGTGAATGTGCCGCCGGGCGGCGTCGAGGGCTTTGCGCCGGGCCCGCCGGTCCCACCAGCCCTGCTGTTCGGAGGGCGCTGCGCAAACCCGTCGCACGTCGCATCGCAAGGACTCGCATCACCGAGGCCACGATCTTCACGGACGAAACAGACCCGCTTCGCCAGTGCGCACTCGACACAACGCGCCGCTCGCCCAGCAAGGTGCTAACGTAGTGCATCGATCGATCGTAGCTGAAGAAGCCGGCCGAGGGTCACGAACGTGGCTTCGCCCGCGCTGACAGCAGCAGCCTTGTGACCATCTGCCGCAACGCCGCAGCTAAGGGCACCAGCAGCAATTTCCTTGGCCATCAACATCGCGCCACGCGAGGGATAAAGCGTCCTGACCGCTATGACTATCGCTTCGCGGGTGACGGTGTGGCCTGCCTGGGTGGGCCGTTGCCAGCGACTCCTGCTTCGCCCATTCTGTCAACGGTATGCGATCTTGACGTCCTCGCGATCCTTGGCCCGGCGGCAGTCCGCGGATGCTTTCTGCATCGTAGCAGCGTGACGATTGGGTCTCAGCTCCGCGACAGCCATGCCCTACCGTGGCTTGACCGCATTTGCCCGGAGAGTTCTCCAGGAACCCGCCGCTCTACATGCATCCGCCCACGGTGGCGGCCGCGCCCCCGACCGAGCATTGCCAGGCGCATCCACCCTGAACACCCTGAACATAGCCCTGCCGTACCGCGGAACCGGTGCAGACGCGATCAGGTATCTCACGTCGTCCCCTCTGGCACCTGTGATCGCAATGCCTGCGCCTCACACATCATGTTCTCTCGCTGGCAGCCGGGGTGTGATGCGCAGGGTTCGACAGGTCGCAACGGCGAGCCCCACGTAGCCAAAATCGTTCCCCGAGCCCAGCACGCGCCACACGCTGAACGCCGCGGGCTGCGCGCCCAGCTCCTTTGGGAAACGCGGGCTCGGCGCACCTGCCCCCGTCCGGCGCCTGCAGGCTGCCCGCCGACCGATTGCCCGCAGCGTCTCGATCTCAGCCGCGTGTCTACCTCCTAGCTCTCCAGCACAAGGCCACCATCGCGCCTCAGGCAGCTGCGGCGCACTCGTGCCCGCGCCGGAGACCCCTCTCCCAATCTTCGATCGCGCCTTCCTCCCGCGGCGCCGCTGGCTACGTACCTTCCCTTTGCAGGGTGGTCTGCTGTGGCTGACCGGCGCCAAAACTCATGGCACTTGCACCGAGATCCCTGCGCAGCCGCGTGCGATGCAATTCCACACGGCCTCGGGATGCAGGGTCTTGGGTCGAAATCTCGGGCGACTGCCGGCGTCTACGCAATGGGCAATGACGTGTAAGATCGTAAGAATGATGGAATTCTGCCGCCGCCGCTTGCATCGCTGCAGCGACAACATTGCTCCATGCGCTCCCGTCGCCCTCGTATCCAGGCGACCGTGCGAGAACAGCCGGCACGGGATGGACCTCGTTCTTTTCGGAGCTTCAGTCTGGTTCCTGGATCGCGGGGCGACTTGGAAACTCTGTTCTTCCGTGGCTGGGAGAGCGTCCAAAAGCGGGCAGCGAGAGGAGAGGGGAAGAGGGCCGGAGCTGCGCCTCTTCGGCTGCACTTCTGATTATGCCCCGCAACCCGCGACGACGCGATCAGAATGCGCTGTCAAAGCGACGGACTGCCATTGTGACATCACGGCCTCCATGTCGCTGCGGCGCGGAAGAGTGGCGCTTGCGGTTTCCCAATGCCGCCTATTGCGTAGCGATGACAGCAATCCCGCCGCTCCCATACGCATCCATGACTCCGCCGCCGCCCCGTACTATTGCCAAGCTATCGTCTCGCTACTGAAACTTCTTCGTCAGCCTGTGGCGCCGCGCATCAAGAGGCTCTGCGGGCAATCGGCGATCCACAACTCCCTTTTGCTGTCACCGGACCCGCTTTCCACCGCTTTCTCCACGCCGGCAAGCTCACAACTCTAACTCATCTGCCTGACCGGCTTCGCATTGCCTAACGCGGCCATCACAGAATTGCTCTCTCGAGGGTCTCGCCCGTGATGCTGGATCTTGCATCTTCGATGCTCCCCGGTCCCTGGGAGATGTCAAGCATTGGGTTTACCCGCGGTGAAGCCCGGTGATTGGTGTACGCGACGAGTCGCGCCTCGTCTCGCAATCACTTCCCGGAGCCGGCCAAGATGCCTCGCGCATCGCGCAAAAGCTGCCGGAGAGTACCTTCCCCGGCGTGGGCGGCGGCGCGAGAGAGATCTACAGTGCATATACACCAGACGCCACGGGAGAAGACCGCTTGAGAACGAGCCGAGGCGCGGGCCCTCGCGAGACAGATATCCTCGGATCCTCCGTGGCAGAGATGTTCCCGATGTGGACTGTTGATGATGCATGTCGCGCCTGGCCTGGCTGCATCAGCGACATTGCGCCGAGAGAAGATCGCCTACACAGCGATCGCGCGGGCATACAGATCGCAGAGCGGAAGCGCCGGTCGAAACGGGACATTGCGCGTCCTTGGTCGGATTGTGCTCCATCTCACGAGCGTCGTAGCATCCGCGCAACTTTTGCAGGAGAACATTCGCTACCATTCCTCCAGGAAATCAAGGGACTCTACATGTTCAACGGCGTCGTGGTAATGGAAGGTAAGGGTCCTGCGGCCGCAGACGCCATTGTGGCTGAGGATGCCTGAGGGCGCGTTGCAGCCTTGCGCGTGACGGAGGCCTGCTCCGTCGCCGCCCCCCATCTTGCAACGACTTTCTCCCCGCCGCGTTTTCCCCTTTGAGCTGCTTCTGACGTATTTCAACATCACCTGCGCTCGCAGATCAACCAAACGGTCATCACCAGGCCGCATAGCTGACATCTACGCCGTCAGTCCGCACACCACCCGCTGGCCAAGCGCCGCTATGGAGCCGACTGAGGCATCCTCCGTGCCGATGACACAGATGCCGTCCGTGGCCGATTCGAGCTGGATTGGTATCTTGCCAGCTTCACGCGCGGCTTCGGCAGGTCAGTTCCCTTCGCCGCAAGAGACAAGAAGGGGTGTCATCCGTGCCGAAGCCGGAGGCGGCACTGCCCATCTCACGCCTCTCACACATGCGCCCGCATTCTCCCCGTCACATTGGCTTTAGGATGCTCCCTGCTGACCCGGTGAACTACATCCCCTGCCGCCGTACTCGATGACACCTGCAGGGCAGATGTGTGGAGAGCGACCGTCCCCATCATCTCCGTCCCGCGCGGAGAGTGCGTTGGAGTCTACTGCGCCATGTCTCATCTTCCTACGCCGACGTGCTCGCCGCGCTTGTTCAGGCGCGGCGTGGAAGATGCCGGCCGTCGCGGCGCGCAAGTGAATGACGTGACGTGATCGTGACAGCGCTACGGGGCTATGTTCCGCGTGGCGAACTTGTTCTCGTGACAGCCATGCGGAGTCGACTCTGGTGGAGTCATTCGTGGGCCTGACAATTTGTGCAAGGTCCGACGTTCGTTTGGCATGCATTCCTCGCTGACGGCCTCCGAGCTGACGAGAGAGTCTGTGGTCTTATTGTGCAGCACAGGAATATAATCACCGAGTGAGATACACGTGCACTCGAGCTGGTCGCATGGCGGCGGCAACAGAGGAGGGCAACACCTTCTGGCTAACCGGCCTGGATCCTACCTTCAAGGCTCGGAGCGCGTCGTACCTGCATACCATGTACAGCTGCAGCCGGCTCTTGATGATGAGTGTGGGCCCCCTCCCCCGGCTGCAGGCATACTCTCGCCCAAGTATCGGCATGGGCCAGGCTCGTTTGGACGTGAGCCCTATATGAGCTTCCAATCCAGCTGCGCGGACGAGACTCCGTCGGGAAGCCTGCATGCTGCAAACTGTCGCAAGGATACCGCCAGGGTTCTCAACCACGGGCCCCGGAGTAGGACGCCGAACGTTCATATTGGGAAGACACGGCGCTGTAGTATATCTCGGACGGACCGCGGACAGGAGCCCGATTGTTACCCACGCTTGTCAAGCATGTTCCATGCTTCCCTGCCTCCCCGAGCTCTGGACAGTATTCAACGCCACAAGCTAATGACTGCTGACTTGCATCAGGATTGCAACGGGATTATCAAACCTGCGCAGTGGGAGTGCATGCTTTCATGGTCTCACGGTGTTTGTTGGCGACTTCAATGCGCAGGTATACTTGGGCCGCAGCAAGAATAGCGATTTCTTGCCTGTCCGGAAACCCAACGTCATTGTACGGTTTCATATGATCAGCCTTGCATATGTCGGTCCTCGGGCTGGGATGTCGTCTGTTCTGGATTGATGCCGACGGTGATGTTGACCTCAAGGTCCGAGAGATCCTTCTGCGCGTTTCACGTGAAGGATTATTCTGCTCTACTGCATCAGTTTCGCGCCCCGTGCAACGCGTCTTCGTTTTCAGACATGCGTCGAACTGACCGAACGCATGCCGAGGTAGACAGTGAGCTCCGCTCATCGCCTATGGGCGTGGGCGACAATAGCACAGCTGTTAATGCTGGCCAAAGTAGATCCATGGCATTGCTCTTGCTCTCGCTCTCTACGGCAAACCTCGCCCGCTATTCACCGCCTGCTGAACCTGACTCGTATTCGGTCTGTTCTCTGCATACCTCTCGTAAGAATCCAAGTACAACTGATCGTCGCTCGTCGTCTTCTTGACCGCCTCGTTCTGCTCGATCGCTCGCACCCATTTCTCCCACCTGCTGCCCGGCTCTGGATCAGGCCAGCCCCGGTACGGCTTGAGCACTTTCTCCAGCCGGACGACCCAGGGCGCCATCTGCACGTCTACGAACGTCATTTGCTTGCCGAGGAAGAATGGACCGTCCTTGTCGGCCACAGCGACGAGTTTGGCGATCTCGTCGGTCATTTCCTTGGCGTATTGTGCTTGGTCTTCTGCTTTCTGGGCCTGGAGGTAGCGATAGAAGACTGGGACGATGTGGCGATTGACATGATCGGTCCAGAGGCGGCTTTCTGCCCTCAATTTCGGGTCTGTAGGTAGCAGAGCCGGGCCAGTCCCAAGGTCTTCGAGGTACTCCATGAGCACCGTGCTCTCGTAGCATCCCCAGTCGCCATGCCGCAGAGCGGGGACCAAGCCTCGCGGATTGATATCGAGGAGCAGCTTCGGCTTGCGGTAGACGTCTACTTCGACGTATTGATAGTCCAGTTTCTTATGTTCGAGTGAGATCCACACCCGGTGCACGAAGGGGCAAAAGCAGGACCCATAAAGCTTCAGATCATGGTCTTTGCTGTGCGCCTGGACCGTCTCCCAGGCGAGGCCAGTTGCTTGCTTGTGGTAGGTCTTCTTGTTCGCATCGCCGCCCTGATTTGCGTCAAGGTCTTGGGATGGCTTCGCCTTTGAACGGTGGCCGTCGGCTTGAGAAGACATGCTGCTGACCCCGTTCGTTTGCCCAGGCTGAAGGCGTGGACGGGGAGATCGCTCAAAGATTTGACCACTCCGGGCGATTAATCTGTTTCGGTGACAAGTACGGTGCAGCAGGCTTAGCATTGTCCAAAGAATATGAATATGCATCGGTTTGGTTGTAAAGTACTTCCATCCTGAACGGATGATGTCATCGTCACACAAACATCCAACAATCTCGGCACCCAACGCCAGAAACGGAAGCTACGGACTCTACACCACTATTCCATCACAAAATGCCAGGCTCATCTCTATGGCTCGTTCCTCTGCCAAACTCTTGGCTTTACAACGCCCTCAACTCCCTCATCAACACCGACATCCCGGATATCTACCCAGAAGCCGCCCAGCCCTCGTTCACGCCACACGTGACATTGACAGCCGATACTATCCCTTCAGATCTCCAAGATCCTCAGGAATGGCTTGACACTGTCAAGTTGCCCACCTTTGGAACCGAAAAGTTGACGATGAGGATTGGTGAAACAGTCATAGGATCAATCTACTTCCAGAAACTCACTCTCGCTGTTGAAAAGAACCGTCAAATCTGTGAACTCGCAACTGCATGTAGAGCCGCCAGCACGAATGATGAAGCGCAGCCGAGACGTTGGGTAGGAGAGCAATACTGGCCACATTGTAGTTTGATGTAGTATGTTCCCATCTCTCCTGTCTTCCCGAGCCTCGGGCTCGTCGCTGACAACACGCCTCAGCTCCGACATGCCGCCAGAAGCCGTCAAAGCTAACCTCAGCCAGCTACGCCTGAGAATCGTAGCTGCGCAGCAACTCAAGAGTGTTGAGGAAGATGGCCACTCGGGTGCTTCAAGCGACCATATCACCCAAGACGCTGAGATTTGGCTGGTTCCCACTGGACAGCCAGTGAGTAAGTGGAAGCCGATTGCGGTCAGACAGCTGGAGGGTGTGCAGTGGTATTGGAGGGATCTGCGGACGGACTCTTCATCCTCATGAGTGGCGCTGTCGACATGCGATTAGCGATTCCAAGAAGCCAGGCGATATTGAAGGCGGTGGAGAACGGAGCGGATGCGGCCGGCTGGGTCTGCTGTGCGTCGAGATCCAAAAGCTGGTGCTGTGCAGCGTAGGCGCAGCTCTCAACGGTGTCTATTCCTTTCTTGAGCTTTTGCGCCTGAATCAGATCGGCCTCGTATCGACCAGTAGCGGTGGAGAAGGTGAGACACAAACCCTGGCAGCGAAAGGACTTGCTCACCGATATTCATGCTTTGAGGCGCGGGCATTTGCTCTATTCTCGCTACCAACGTACATCAATCGATGCGCCTGTGACACCACTCGTTAGTATATATCCACGTACATATAGCGAAGCAGCACAACAATACTCCCACTTACCCCTCGGACGCATTCTACACGCTCTCCACCCTACCTCATCTCTCGCGGCGCAGCGGAGCCACCGCATCGCAGTGTTAATAAGCTAATCTACAGCGGGCAAACCCGCAGACAACCTCACCGACCATGGTAGTACTGCTGGCCCTGCGGCGGTGGAGCCAGCTGCACCGGCGCCGGCGCCCCATGAATCGGCAAGAACAGTGCAGCCGGGCGATGGTAAGCCTGCGGATATTCGATTCTATCAAGTAGCTCCGGGCTCTCGCGCGTGCCGCGGCCACGACGAGGAGGAGAGACGAGGTTGATGACCTGAGCGTTGGGTAGAGAATGCCAAGAGTTGGTAGTGGGAGTGTTGTTGGGATGTTGATAGTAGGTAGCGCCATGCGGCGATGGGTTGTATGAGGGCTGTGGATGAGACCAATTGGTATGCTGGCGCATGAGCTGTGGAGGTGTGGAGTAGGCGTGGTTGTCGTCGCGCTCGATTGACTGGATTGGCTGGTCATATATGCTCGGAGGATTGGCCGGATCGTAAGGCGCTGGGGCTAGTCCTGCTGCTGGCGACGAGCCGTAATGGTTCTGGTGATGGGCGTAGTTGGGTGGAGGTGGAGGGGGTGGAGGCACATCCAAGTACTGTTGTGGAGGTGGCTGAGGTACGTTGGCCTACAGAACATTAATATCGTGGTGCAAGAAGGGCTGAATCGACCAGCGTGACTCACTAAACGCAAGCGCCTGCCATCCGCAGTGATGATCATATCAGGCCATTTTCCATGAGCATCAGGACGAACCTCGATCGCCGCCGGTGGTGCTTGAGAGTGCGGATACTGGAGTGGTGGAGGTGGCTGTGGAGGCAAGTCTTTGCTCTGGGGCAGTGGGGGCGGCGAGGGTATATTTTGGACTTGGCGCAGAGGAGGCCCATACCCACGCATGCGCTGCCGAGTTGCATCAATCTTTTGCTTAGCAAGTAATCGACGCTGCTCGCGCATGTCTTCAGTCGGCCTGTGACGGTCAACGAAGCGTCGCCTCGCACCCTCATCAAGAGTCTCGGCGTCAAAGTCTGTGTCACCGGCATGCTCAACAATATCGATATCACCTTCAGCGGGCGAGTCTTCGTCGTCAGCTTCGCTGGCATGCACATCGTCATCATCGTCAATCACGATGGCTTCGGTGACAATCTCCTCAAGGCCATCATCTTGGCCGTCATCGACCTCGCCACGCCACTCAATGAGCTTGGCGAGACATTCCGGCTCAACCATTGAGCGCGCCTCCTTCCAATCAAAAGCTTTCAGCAGACGATCATAGTCAGTGAAGCAGTGACGAATGCGTGCAATTGTAGCGAGCTGGGCGCGGCGAGCCAAGTCCATGCCTTGCGCATTACCGATGCGCTTACTGCCTTCCTCCCAAGCATGCTGCACGATATCGCGCAGATCTTGGTCGGGGATTTTGGGGAATAGCTCCTTGATAGCAGCTCGCACTTGATCGTGGGTTTCACGGGGGAGCAGATCAGCCGACAAACCGTACTTAGCGAGCGTGCCGGCCCATAGACTGCGCTTCTCCTCAGTAACCTCTTTCGATTCGGCTTCTGAGTACTTCATAAAATGGCCCGCCACTGTAGACGTAGCCGAGTTCGTGTGATGCTATGTCCAGGAGATCGGAGCGGAATTGGTAGCCAATGCGAGCAATATGATGGGAGACGTGGCGAGGGTTCGCCGCATTCCTATTGTGTGGTCGGTTCTATAAGATGTCAGTACCGGAAACACTGGTGGCGCGGAATGGGTTGATCGGCGTTGAGCGCGGACGGCCGGATAAGACTTACGTTGACGACGAACATGGGCACGCCATGCTGACGTGAGAGCTCTCGGCAGCGATGGGCAAGGTCTGGCGTGCCGACTGGGAGGAAGCTGTAGCCTCTCGGTAAGTCTTTTCTGCTCTTGCCATACGCGGTCTATGAAGTACGAATAGTCAGTAAGCCGGCGCCAGGAGGGTGTTCGGGAACAAACGTGGATGTCCAGCTTGCGCTTTTTTGTGAGTACTCGATGTTGCTCCGTCTTGAACGGCTTGTCTCTCTTCTTGATGATCTCGCGAGCGACGCTGTTGGCGCGGCTCGTATGGGCGCTCGTCACACGCGATGTGCCATTGATGGGCGCCATGATGTCGGAATGATATTAACACTGGTAGTCTGAAGGAAAGGAGTCCCGATTAGTAACACAACGGCAGAAGACAGCCTCCAACGCCTTGCTTGTGACAAAAAGAAGTGGCAGCGACAGCGGCAGCGGCGGATGGCGGCCAGGCGCGGCTATGGCATGTACAAGCTGAAGGGCTTCAGGGACGAGCGATGACGGTCAGCGCTGCCTATGGTGCCAATCCAGAATGCAAGACGATGCGGTGCGTCCAGGGCGCCAGCGGCAGCGGCAGAAGAAAATGCTGTGATGGTGGCGTGTTGTGCTCAGAGCCTTGAAGGCGCAGGAGCGGTCGCTGTGCGAGCAGACTGCTCGACCTTTACACATGCCCGGGCGGGCTTCACGCGCGTGTCAAGAGTGCCACCATGCAAGCGATTGGGCGCTGTCAAGATGGTACGCGGTCACGGCGACGTGGTGAGAGGGTGTTGATGATGGGAGGGGAGGCGGAAAAGGTGGATGGCCAGTGGCGAGAAGTCGTCAGTCACTGCCAAGCCGGCTGTGGCTTCTCCCG
This sequence comes from Acidiella bohemica, assembly GCA_019670975.1. Taxonomy (NCBI): domain Eukaryota; kingdom Fungi; phylum Ascomycota; class Dothideomycetes; order Mycosphaerellales; family Teratosphaeriaceae; genus Acidiella; species Acidiella bohemica. Next base: position 116,446 of record JAGUCJ010000031.1, read on the forward strand.
TCTCGGCCCGGTCCCGGTGGCCGAGTTGGATGCGCTCCTGCTCCATTGCTCCGCCGACTGCAGGTGAAGTCCGACGTCAAGGCGTGAAGAAGAACAAAGCAACGACACTCCTCCGCTCTCCGCTCTCCGCTCTCCGCTGCCTTCCACCGCACACGGCAGGCGCGACCGCTTTCCCCCCGCCGCCGCCACCGCCACGATGTCGCTGCTGACCCGCGCCACCACCCGCCTCATCACGTCGTCGTCGCGGGCGCGCCAGCAGATTGTCCCTACTACCCTTTGCGCCGCCCGCGCCCGCGCCCAGCAACAGCAACAGCGCCCTCTCTCCAGCACAACCTCCCTCAGGGCCGGCGACTCGCACGCACACGAAGACCATTACGATGCGCCGAGCGGCTGGTTGTTCAACGTGAAGCCTGGCGAGAAGTACGAGCATGAGGGCTGGGAGACGGTGTGGTATTATGGTTTTGTCGGGAGTCTGCTTTTTGGGCTGATCGGCTACTGCTACAAGCCTGATACGAGGTATGCTGTACGTTTTCGTGAGTATGGAATGACGCTGACCCAGTGCAATAGCATACAGACATGGGCGCTTGAAGAAGCGCGGAGACGGTTGGAGGCAGAAGGCATCCTGGAGGACCCGGAGAAATAGCGGTAGAAAGTGATGCGATGCGAGGCGGGACCTGTTTTGACGACCACTACAGCGGATATCGAGCGCTGCGCTGTACATATCGGTGCCGCAAGGGCAAATAGACAAGCCGCCGGGTATATATCTACGGGCGCCCACGTGACAGATTCAAACGCTCTACCGCATGTCTCTCCTCTGGAACCCCGTAAATGAAGGACGGCCTTTGCAAGGAGCTCAGTGCAGAGATTCCGCTCCTACCTCAGCGGGCCGGCAGATGCGGTAAGCTCCCAACGACGATTGTTTCACATTGCGCCAGATTTCGCACTTGACCGTGCAGCACGGAATATGCCCCGGTGCCTTGCACACCACCAAATGCAGTGCCCACATAGCGCAAAGACTGCACTGTGACTGCGCGTATCTCTCCGCCTGTTCCGCCACCTGCCAAATGACACACTCGCCACGTCCAAAGATCGGGTTCGCACCGCCGACACTGATTCGGCGGCCGCTACGGACTCCCGCCTGGCGACGATGGACAGCAATCGAGACCTTCCTACGGGCTGCTCCACGGCGAAATTCTTCGCTCGCACAAAGTCGCGGCCGTCCTTCGACTTCGCTCGCCATACAATGTGCGCTTTCCTAGCCGCCAAACCCGCGGCCACCAGCATCGATGCTTCGCTCGCTGCTTCATCTAAAGTTCGACGGTTGCGGAGTGGTGTGGTGAGAAGGAGGATTTCCCGATTTGGCAGTGTGTCGAGATATTTCCTTGTCCGGAGTGCAGGAGTATATGGAGGGAGGAGGTGGGGCAGTGCTTGAGTTAGAGAAGGGCATGGAGGAGCGGGATGAGGGCTGCGGAGAAGGGAAGGTAACGGGGACGTGTGCTCCGGAGGATGGTGTCGATCGTTCGTCATGGGCTGTTGTGCAGCAGCAATCATTGGGATCGCTATGTCATGTTGACGACCGTCATGCACTCGCAATGACTCTGGGATTCTCTGGATCTTCTCCGCCCCTCGTAGGCGCGCAACACTGATGCGAGTTCCACCTGATAGGCTCCAACCGGTCAGTCCAGTGCCTGGTGCCTTCAATGGCCTGCGCGCCTTCATGCAATAACAAGCCCGGAGGACACTCTCGCTCCACACAGACATCTCGGTCATCAAGCCTTCCATGCCGGAGCCATGTATCTCATCCCTCGCTCCCTCTTTCCCGCTATTTCCCCCGCCCTCCGCACCAACCTTTCCACACCCACAAACTTCTCAAACATCTGCCTCCACCCCTGCAACGCATCCTTCTCATCCATCCCTTCCGCCGTCGGTCCAACATCTCGCGGAAACCACCGGTCTACATCACCAGGCCAATCCGCCCGCTCGCCAACCTTCAAGCGCTCGTTCTCCGCCAGCATGCCGTCCCAATCTTTGCGGAAGAGATTTAGGCTCCAGCGCGGCTCGTAAATAATGGGCTGAGTGGTACTCGGTGTGAGCTTGGGATTGGGTGGGTAGCGGCGATCTTGGAAGCGGCTAAGCTCGAGGGTGTAGTCCGAGTTGGTGATGGTGTATTGATACGAGATGCGTTGCTGGACCGAGATGAGTTTGGCGAGCGGCTTCCAGAAGGTGAAATTGCAGGCATTGTCGGAGTCGATGTCAGTCACCTTGCTAGTGCGTAGATATTTCGAGAAGGACGCAATCTCCGAAGGTAATTTGCTTTCTTCAATCACCTGTGGTGCGGCGAGGAGGTCGACCTGCCACGCCGTTGAGGTGTTGAGGTCAGACATGCTAACGTCGATGACGGGCGACAGTGCGTCGATTCGTGCTCCAAGCGGCTCCAGCGTTTCGACACTAGATCAAGGGTGATAGCATCTGTGTTGCGGGATCCGTCGTTGTGCGCCTCGCACCACTCGACTTGGAGGCGATGATTACCGCTCTCTCCGGCAAATGTGAAGATGGCAGTGTACAGCGGCCTGACCTCCGTTAGATCATGGGCCAATGCTTCTGCAGGCGTCAGGAAGGCTTCCGAAGCCTGGCAAGCTTGCAGCAGCGCTTGCTCAACTGCTTTTCCACCGAGCCGGGAAGCTGTTAGCAAAGCACTCAGTACAGTAAGTGCGCACCCGGTACTTACTCTTGCGTGACTTCACCCCTGAACTGAGACTCCTCCAGCATCTCCAGATATCTCCGTCACCTTCATACTCGTACACGCCGTCTGCCGCTTCCTTGTACTGGTCGAGCAAGAACGTCCCAAGGCGCAAGCGCAATTGCAGGTGACCACGGTAGTAGTGTAGCTTGTCCAATGTCCACAGCAACACCGTGCGCAGCCGCTCACAAGCGCGTTCCGTCAGCGAACAAGCAAGCTCTACAGCAGACTCATCGACCGGACTGTCTGGATCGCACGCTGGTGCCTTGCGAGCCGTCGGAGTCATTGCTTCCGCGGGATACAGAATCGCAGGTGGGTCGTAGTCTCTCAGATAGATGAAAGGGGCGACTCGGGCGGACGTCCTGCCAGCGTAGGAGATACATGCGTGCGGGGTACACCTGCTTAGCGGTGACCTGGAAGACGGTTCTCATCAAGCGCTGTAAGCCTTCCTGCACCTCCGAAGGTTTGCCGAGGATCTTGAAGACCTTCCGGTCAGGGTCGAAAACAATGTGGCAGGAGCAGTCCATGCGGATGGGATCGAGTGCTTCGTGACTGCCGCCCAAAACATCCTCGGTCTGTACTCCTGGATGGGCCAATGGAAGGAGCCGATCGATCCAAACGCCATGCCCGGGGGAGGATGTCGACGGTACTTTTGCCTCGCCACCTCTCGCTCCCATCGCTTCTCGGCCCGCTTGCGCAGCTCAGGAGTAAGAGAGAGAACTTTGGCAAACTTGGCCGAGCGGTGGGACTTGTTACGGCACTCCTCTTCGATCCAGGCCAGTATCGCAGCTTTAGCCGACGCAACCGCGGGTAGCTGGCCCCAAATGCCGAAGTCCACGGAGCCGCCGGAGCCGCGAAGGTGTTTGGTGAAGACCCAAGTGCCATGCTGAGTGGCGAGACGCTGGTGCTCGGTCCGCGGGTTGCCCCTTTCGTCAATGAGCAGCACATCTGGGATCCATATATGGTCGGCAGGCGCAGCTCGGGCGCGCCAAGCTGTCTCCCCGTCGTTGGCGGGCCGATAGACAAGCTGCGACGGGGGCAAGCGTGCGGCCTTGTTTCTCTGACGGCCGACGGCATTGGGCCATCTGCATTGCTGCCCCTTTCGCGCTGCTCGGGCTTTGCGGGGACCTTAGTGGCCCGCCTGCTCTGGTGTCGACGACTTCCCAGTTGCCGGCGCCGGGATCCTCGCGTGGCTCCGGTTGCTTGCCGCCGTTCCAGATGCGAGCGTTGTGTGCTCGTAGTCCTGCATGATGGGCAGTGTTGCTGCGAGATTGTCAATGCATCAATAGGTAGAGTGAACGCCGCTCAACCAGGAAGAGGTTGAAGGTGAGGTCGAGCTTGAGCTGCGTCAATGCATCGATATATAGAGTGGCCGCCACTCAGTCAGGAAGAGATTGAAGTTGAGATCGAGGTCGAGCTGCGTCAATAGGCGAGCTACGCCGTTCATGCAGACGTGGCAGGAGCGAATGTAAGGCGGAAGGCGCGACTGCACCTCGCGAGAAGGAGCAGGAGCGATCTAGAGTCAAGTGCAGACCAAGACCTGCTTGGATGGATACACTGCGGCGCATTGCACCTCCAGCTCTGCAAGGCACACTTGACCTGGACATGATGATTCGCAGCGTGATCGGGATGGAGTGGTCAACCCTGAAGAGACGAGGCGGATGCCTGCACCTCTCCGTTGCCGTTGAAATGTGTGCGCTATAATATTAGAACACGCGCTCTGGTATACGTCGTTCTTTGCGGCGCATCGCGAGCAATCTCGTGGTCGTCGTTCAGCGGCCGTGAGTGATCTCGAGGCCGGGGTAAGGCCCAGGTGCGAGTCGCTTCGTGGGTACGCGTGTGAGGGGAGCTTCCTGCCTCAGGCCAAAAACCTCCGGAAGTGCTTGCATCAATGCACGTGACGACGCGCTTCACGCGCTCGGGGTCTGATCGCGTCTCTGCAAAGCCGAAGCACATTTGTATCAGTTGGCCCACAATTGACAACTTGATTGACACACACAGGCATGTTGTCATGGCCACCAGGAAGAAGCGAACGAAGCGGGACGAAGCGCGGCACTACCTGTCCAGCGGCGGCGTGCTGAGGGAGGACTCGGACGACGAGCTCGGGAGTGAGGACCTGCCCTGGGAGTGGATCTACGCCGAAGGGAACGGTAGCGACATCGTGGGCGCACGACTGGGAAAGTTCGAGTGTATAGGCGATTGTGTCTTGCTCAAAGCACCAGTCAGCAACGAGGCGTGGGTTGCCGTCATCCACGACTTCCACGATGCGCAGGTGGCGGAGGACGATGGCGAGATGGTGTGGGAGAAGCAGGCAGGAATGCTCTGGTTCTCGTCCGAGAAGGAGATCAGGAGCAAGAAGAAGCGGACGGACTTCTTGCCCAACGAACTGTATATCACGGCCAACTTCGATACGAACGCCCTGGCCACAATCAACGGCAAGGCTACAGTGGTGTCGCCGGAGACCTTTGCCAAGCGACATCCCAGCGGCACTGTCAGCAAGAAGTCAAAGGACTTTGGCAAGATATTTGTCTGCCGCCGGGGCGCAAATACGAGGACTGCCACCTACACGGATGAGTTTCGGTGGGAGGAGGTATACCGTGGCAAGCAGGATCTGGACGGCTTGGTGGATCTTGTCGAGAGCCAGACCGTCAAGACTCGCAAGCGCAAAGCTCTCAAGAGCATTAGAGAGGACGACCTGGACGATTTTGTTGTTTGCGACGACAACAATGATCCTCAAACGCCCCGCAAGCGCAGAAAGCTCGCTTCGGGTACAGCGACACCGTCAAAGGCCAAGCAGCTGACCCCTCGCAAGTTCACGACACCGACTGGCCGCAAGATCACAACCAAACGTCCACTAGAGTTCACCCCTCTTGGCACACGATCTTATCGCCATCACAGACCCAGTCTTCACCCTATCAGATCGCCCGCTCGACACTGCACGTCTCTGCCGTCCCACATGCTCTACCCTGTCGAGAGGCCGAGTTCGACAATGTGTACTCGCATCTCGAATCGGCCATCACGCAGGCACAGGCGCATGCATCTACATATCCGGAACACCGGGCACAGGGAAGACAGCCACGGTCCGAGAGGTTGTCGCCGGCTTGCAAGGCGCTGTTGCTGAAGATCAGCTGGATGATTTCTACTTCGTCGAGATCAACGGGATGAAGGTCACAGATCCGCATCAGTCCTACAGCCTGCTGTGGGAAGCGCTGAAAGGCGACAGAGTCAGCCCTTCACACGCCCTCGATCTGCTCGAGCGAGAGTTCAACACGCCAAGCCCGCGACGAGTGCCGTGTGGGTGTTGATGGACGAGCTCGATCAACTCGTGACTCGCAACCAGGCGTCATGTACAACTTCTTCAATTGGCCGCAGCTACGACACTCGAGGCTCATCGTGCTTGCTGTTGCCAATACCATGGATCTGCCGGAGCGCACACTTTCCAATAAGATCAGCTCGCGCCTCGGCCTGACTCGCATCACCTTCCCAGGCTACACGCACACACAGCTGATGACCATCATACAATCTCGACTCGAAGGCATTGGCCAAGTCATCGTAGAATCGGACGCCGTCCAGTTCGCCAGCCGGAAAGTCGCCGCTGTCTCTGGCGATGCCCGTCGTGCGCTTGATATCTGTAGGCGAGCGGTCGAGCTCGCAGAGCAAGAGTCTCTGGAGAGCGAAGCCGGTGCCAAGGAGAATCAAGACCCAGCTACTCCTAGCACGACGCCAGGCCGACAGAAGCCGTCGGGTCCAGCGCAGAAGAAAGGGACTGTGACATCGCGACGGTGAAACGAGCCATCAACGAAGCCACTTCTACTCCATTAGCGGCGTATCTGCGAACCCTAACCCTACCAGCCAAACTCTTTCTCGCCGCCCTTCTCGCCCAGCTTCGCCGCACAGGCATCGCTGAGTCCACCCTAGCCGACGTCGTCGACGAAGCCCGGAAGCTGGCACTCCCTCCCAAAACGCGACCATCCTGCACAATCTGCTCGAGGCGCCGCCGTCCGCAGCGTTTGGCTCAGCGTCAAAATCCTCCACCCCCGGCACCCCCTCGAAGCGCGGCCGTCCCACGAATGTGTCATTGCAGAAGAACAAGCCCGAGAGTATTGCGAGGATCGCGGGTCTTGGCTTCGCGGCGCAAGAATTGGCGGACGCGGGGATTATTGGGGTGGAGGGACGGCATGGCGATCGTGTCGGCCGGGTACGGTTGGGTGTTAGCGAGGAGGACGTGAGGGGCGCTTTGAGGGAGGACGGGGAGGTCATGGGGTTGGGTTTCGGGTGAAGGTGTGTCGACATGGCCGGGATCCGGAGGAAATGATCGCAATGGCTAGCAAGGTACGACCGGGTTGGGTGTCTCCGAATGTTAAAAGTCGTGCTCAAGGCTTGTGCGCTCTCGAGCATAACGGAGCCGACTCGTCCAAGCCTAGACCCCTTACCTGCGTACTCTTGTTCGCCAGCTTTCGTCGACGCCTAACACGCAGATGGTCAGGTGGCGGGAAGTGTTTCTGCGGCGATGATCAGATCAGGCGATGGCAGTAAGTGCACGTAGACGAAAAATACCTTGTGAAGTGTCTGACAGTCGACTGGCATGCTCAGGTCAGCTTGGCTATTGGGTTGGATCTGATGTTCTGCGTTCCGAGACATGAGAAGAGCAGAGCGTGTCCATGGTCCTCGGTTGCTGCCCCGTGCATACGTGACTATTCACTGCAACATCAACGGCTTTGAACAACCACTCAGCTTTTGAAGAGCAAGCGAAATATGACACGTCCAGCACGATGTGTTGCTTGAATATTAAAGCACCGAGACTGGCGGCTCCCCTCCAATTTCTTGGCGAATCAGCGGGCAAGTCCAGAGATCATACCTCGTCCGATCCGACATCCGTCTAGCCAAAATTCCATAGAATGTGGCTTGATGACTGATGTTTACGGGGCATCCTCAGTCTGTGACCCTGCAATATCCGCATCTAATTGCATTGCGGCGGCACCATTGCTGCCGCCGCCCGTTTGTCGTCAGCTTCCACCGCAAGTTCTCATGCACAAGGGCCCAGCTTTGGGGACAGCGGGAACTGCAAGGCCTGATTGCAGGCATCCATCAGCGCGCTCTTTCGATGAGCCCACAGTATGAAGCCAAGAAACAGCATTTGCTGACACCCCTGCTCGGCTGGGGATCATGCAAGGCAGCGGATTCTCTGCTATATATTGTGTTCGATTCATAGCTGTCCAAGCCACCCAAAACCAACACCGCATGACAGACCCTCACTACATCGCACCGCTCTATATGTGAAACTGTGATTGTCGTCGTCGATCAGATACTCTCGCACCTCGGTTTTCAACGGCCTTAATCATGAAAGATTGTTCAGGCGCGTCCACGCCCCCGACGATTACTTCGACGGGCGGGCCCCTGCTGCAGCATTGACCTTGTCTTCTACTCGTTCTTTTACATTATGCCGATCGGCCTCCTGCTGCGCATCGGCAACGACGTCGTCGTCATCCGCGCAGGTCGTGCCTAGGAAAAGGTCAAGCAATCCCAGCTGGCCGAAGTTGCCTGGTTTTCCAGCAGCAGTGGAATCAAAGTGATCTTCCTGCCTCCGTGCCATGCCTCCAAGCAGGATCGGTAATGGCAAGACCGTGTAGCCCGAGAAGACCAGAAGCTCTTGGAGGCTGACGATCGCTGTAATGATGTGCAGCGATAGTACATGGAAGCGGAAAAAGTAGGCCGGAAGGACGACTGGCAGCCAGCTAAGTAGTAAGTAGTTCATCGGATGATCGTATGCTGCAGCAATGCTGAATGGGAATGAAAGGCTGTGGGTCCAAGCGAGATGGTTCTTCTGGCAGGGCGAGGCGTAAGTATGCAGCAAGTGTCGATGGATGAAATAGCGTAGCACGCCCTGGAGGACATAGCCTTTGACGACGTCTTTCACCAGATTCCACGGCAAAGGAACCATCGCCGTCACTCTCACGAGGCTGCGGAGATGCAACAGGCGTGTGGCGAGCAGCTCAAGACCTCCCTGCACTACGACCGAGAGTAGAACATTACAAACAGCTACGGCGACCACGTGCAAGAGCTTATCACGCCCGAGATGAAGAGGCAGTTGGCTCCTGCCACTCGCCTTGAGCTTCTTGCTCATCCCAGGCAACGCGCAGTCGAAGGCCAGGAAGCCAAGCGCTGGTAGGAGAAGAACAGCGTCCGGATCAGAGCCAAGCCACCAATCTCCACGGTGAGAGGATCATGGCTGGCAACAAGCGCGCTCCAGATGAACCAAAAGATGACGAAGTTGACCGTTGAGGAAGAGCCGTTGAGGAAGAAGCCGCCCTCCAGACCAAAAGATGACGAAGTTGACCGTTGAGGAAGAGCGCCGACAAATGGATGGCGAGGAATGACAACAGAGGCAGCGGCAGCGTAACCAGGTGGTGGTGACCTTTCGGACCACCCAGACGTAGAGTTGTACCGGATTCAGAGATATCGAGCCTACGCGGCCCTTCAGGAAACCAGAGAGATACAGGACCTGGTAGGGTCAGCTCACACCACGTGCGACTTCGGGCAAGCGATGTCGGACTCACATGGTCGCGCAAGTATGCGGGAAGCTCGACATGAGACTCTGGGACCAGAGCTGGTGCCGTGACGTTGCGATGCTCGTGGCAGTAATCGGATGCGATTGACGGCGTCTCGGCCGCAGCGATGGGGTGAGTTGATTCAAGGTTGCAAGGTTTCGCGCTAATACTGATCGGGGCACTGGGTTCCGGCGCGGCAAAACGATGACGCGGCTTGGCGGCATTTGCATCAGGAGGAAGCGCTGCATTGCGCATTCACTTGCGTTGGCGCTAGTCCGCGCTCGCCCTTGCCGCCCCGAAGCCGGCGTGCGTGGCTACGCATCTTCGGAACCGAAACGACGGAGTTGCCCGACGTGGCTTGATCCGCCGTGATCCGGCCACCATGTACCGAGCAACCTTCGCACCACCCCCGGGCAGGCAGTCCTTCGCTGGCGGGCATCCTTGCGTATACCTGGACACGTGAGGGTGCGCGGACGGAGAGCGGAGCGATCTTGCTCCAGCCAGGGCACCCTTCCTCCCTCAAGAGACTGCGTGCGCGCGACCGCATGTGCTGGTCCACGCAAGCAACAATCCGCCGAACTTCCTATGGCTAATCCGTGCTTATTAATAGCATCGTCAACTTAGGCCCGCAGAAGGGATTCGATCGCTCCCACGGCTGCGGTCCCCGCAAGGGTACCTTCCAAGCTCTGCGCGGTCGTCATCGAATACTACACACCGCAAAACCATTCGGAGCGGCGGGTCAAGAATGTCAAGCCTAGCCGAGAGCACGGGTGAAGTTTCCTTCCGATCCAGCTCTGCCTTGCCCTGCGGGTGATGGCGCCCTAGCGGTCAACATCGGCGGCCTTGTCTATGCCTAACCGAATTCCAAAACGAGCATCGATCGCTATTCGCTGCCCTTGGACGCCGTTCTCTCATTACGACGCGGTCCAAGACTTTGTACCTACTGCTGGCCCATGAAGATGACTCAAGTCACTATAAAGCTCAGCCACCACCTGGGTGGCTCTCGTCGTATCGACGTATCTCCTCGAACCGAACGGTAGGTAATCAGGGCAGCACTTCGGGAATCTTCCCGTGTCGCCGTAAGTCCTTCGCCGTGCAGATTCAGGCGCCGAGGCTGTTTATAACAACAAGTCAGTCAGCATGCCACCACCACTACTCCAACGTAACAGATTTGCCACTCTTCGAGTTTAGCATAGTGCAAACATTCTGTGGCTCAGTCATAGTCCTGTGACCCGCCATGGAGCACAGCATTGGGAACCAATCAAGGCACAATGGCCAGCCCGATGAATCTGACCACTCAATATCTATCGCCGCCATTGTCAACGAGAATTGTAAGCACGGGTTTCCTCACGGTCCATGTCTCTGAGTCTAATTATCAGAAAGGGCGAGGTAAGAACGACCCTGCAGAAAGGAGGCGAATCCAGAATCGCCTCAATCAGCGAGCCTTTCGACAACGACAACGAGCCGGAGCCTCACCGAAGCAGTAATTCTTCTTCAACAGATCCAGACAGGTCAGGCCGTTCGCTGACAGTCGCCAGATATAAACCGCGAGCGACCACAGGGTCCCATCATCAAAATGACTCAAGCGAGGAAGCCGACGACGACGCAGATGCCACCAGCTCAGCTTCTGGCACCGATTCCAGCTTTGGGCCTATAGACATCCGAGCCGTGTCGGCCCCGGCAGCCAACCAACCTCGCGGGATTCCTGATGCAGCCGCCGTACGAGTTTGGGATAAGCTGGCACAGCTGATCAATCGCAATTTCATCGCAGCAGCATACGCGAACGCCCGAAGCCTCGGTATCAGCTCCGCCGCTATTCAAAGTGGCACTCTAGCATATACGCAACGGCCGATCAACCCTGTTCCGGCGACTCTAGTCCCGACGGAGCTTCAGTATAGAGTAGCGCATGATCCGATCATAGATACCATCCCGCACGCTCGGCTACGTTCAAACACATTCTCGCCGCAATGCTCAGTCGAGAGATTGACGTGAGTGCGCTGACGAAATGTCTTCGGGCGTCGGGTGCAATGGAGCATTCCAACGGCAGCTGGCAGCGCAGTGGGCTGGTCGTCTGGACTTTTCCGGAAGACATTGCTAGCTGGGAGCTTTCTGAGCCCATTCATTCGGAGATGGGCTTCGTTGCTCGTCGGCTGCGAGGACTTGATCGCTGTGACGAATGCCTGGCGCAGCAAACGAGGGGAGCGATTGTTCTCCAACCCCCTGCAGCGGAGCAACACTGCTTGATCTTTGTTGACGAGACTGTCATTGCGTTGCAGCGTCCGAGCGCCCTTGATGTTACGGCATCATACAGATTGCTCCATTGACGGGCGGGGGGTGTAAAGATAGACTTTGTGCGATATCCTGAGCAACTTTGGCGGAGAGCGAAGTGCGGCCATGAAGTGACGTTGCCAGCTGAATCTCGTCCTAACGTGATCGTAATGTAACCCTAAACCCTACGCCTTCAGCTGCTTCACAGAGTGCTGGGGATGGTGTGCAAGATGTTGCAAGCTTTCTCCCTCGAGACTCATCTGACGATGAGCTCTGTCGCATCGCCGTTGTATACGGCCAAACCCCAAGCACTGCACACAGAGGCACTACAAATCCAGCGGTGGAAAGAGCCGCCTTCATCAAACTAGTTCTGTCCCGGCGTCAGATGCCCGATCGCAAAGTCAAGCGTGAACGGCGTCCACTCTCTCATGAGCATGCGCGGAGACTTCGCCGCGTGCCGGTGCAGCCCACCACCGCCATCTGACTCAGCGGTCGCGGCTGGGCTGGCGACAAGCTTGATCGGGAAGGAGGGCTTCCGTCAGATGTGGCTGACGCATAGGCTTGTTTCGCGCCATCTGGAGGCAGGAGATTGCGCTCCGCAAGATCCGAGCGCGTAGAATGGAGATTGCGTGCCGAAGGGCTGCATGGAAGGGTCAGCTCGCACTTCTAGGCGTCAGCAGCATGCAGCCGACTGGCAGGAGCGAGGTGCTGCGGAACCCGGTTGCTCGAAAAGGTACAGACGTAAATGATGGGCCCTCTTCGCGCTGGGTTAATGATGCGCCAGCTGGAGATCGTGGTCCAGGAAGTAAGGGAGCGGTAGCCTTGTGTGAATCGTCATACATGTGCTATCATCGGTGGACCGAGCAACCACTGTCAACATCCAAGAACGTCGTTGCGACTTTGATTTCTTTCATCGCCGTGACATCGAGCGGTGGGTATCTCTCGTTCTCCGATCATCTGAGCTTGCGCTGCCTAAATTTTGTCAGCGCGCTGTCGACATTGGATAGTAATCAGGAGAGCTCACTCGCGCTGGTGTAGTAATCACTCGAATAGTACTCCGACACCTCGTCTTTCTCCCTCCGCTCCCGTTTCCTTTTGAGCCCGAGCACCGCCATAATGCCGCAAGCCCTGCGCCAATGCCCAGCAGTTCCTTGCCGGCCCCCCCGCCCCTCCGATCGCGCGCCTCATATCGCGATACTCGTGCAGGCCTCGCAGCGCCGTACCACGTCCGCCGCCACCGCGCGAGCTCCGGTGGCTGCGGCGCTCGTACTCCTCGACTTCGGTCTCCTCCGACCCGTCTTCGTCCTCCACCAAAAGCAGGCGAGAATTGCATCCCAAGATGCCACGGAGACAGCAGGAGAAAATAATTAGGGCGAGTACGAGGAGGCCGACGAGGACGCCGATAACTATCCCTGCGATCGCACCGCCGGAAAGGCCGCTCTGGTGGTTGACGCCACTGTTCGTCAAGGTGATGTTGGCCCCGGTGGCGACGGGTGTTTCAAAAGGGATGGTGGTGCTTGGGCTGGCGGTCTGAGTTACCAAGACGAGGGAGGAAGAGGTGCCACGCAGAGGCGCGCTGCCGACGATAACGACGGCTGTGGTGGACCCCGCAGTCGCCATCGGAGTCTGATAGGTGCTGTAGTACCCGGAGCTGCCAGCACCGCGCAGCAGGAGCATTGGCCAGCTTCGGCAGTATTGGTTACTGGCACAGCAGATGCTCCCGCACGGCGTTTCGTTCAAAGCGTAGTTGCACACCGCCGGCGCTAGTGGGCCGCAACCGCCGTGGCGATGTACGTGCTCATCATCTTGGTGTAGACCGTGGTATCAGTGTACGTGACATAGTACGTCGACCAGTACCCTCCTGCTGCTGCCGAAGCCATCGACGTGACTCCCGAGCCGCATTGCGCTGGTCCTGTGCGTCGGTGTAGCAGGTGCTCCCGCGTGCAGCACAGCTGGCTGTTGTAGCCGCAGTACTCTCGCCGCTGCAGTCCCATCGTGCAAAGAGCTCGTTGAAGCTAAACCCCGCGAGCTTCGATATGGGCCCTTGCGGACTGGCGAGGGCGAGCGGTGAAAGGTGCCAGGAGGACGGTGGCGAGGAGTTGGAGCAGCGAGTGCGGTGCGAGGCGCAGTCGAGACGCCATGGGCGCCATTGCCTCGTGGGCCAGGAATGTTAATGTGTGCTTGTGTGCGTGTGCGTGTGCGGACTGATGTTCGAGGAATGTTCTCCGACTTCCAGCTCCGTCTTCCTGTCGCCGTTCCTGGACTCGGTGGAGATCTACCCCGCTATTCGCCCGCGCTGTATCTCGTGGCGATCGCGGGCGATCTCGGTCTTCGTGCCAATGGCGAGAGTGTCGATATATCGGCCGCAGTCGCCCTGGTATAGATACTGGTGCTGTACAGAAGTAACGACAGACTCGATTGTGTCAAGATCGAAGAGGGCGGTGCCGGTGGATGCAGGGCTGGCGTACACTTTCTACATGTGGCTTAGAACCGAAGCCGAGGTGGTGGGCTCCTCCAGCCTCCCGCCCACAGCATGCGCAATCTTGCCAAGAACCACGCGGCTCTTGCGCTGACACACGGGAGCAGCGACGTCATTTCCGACATCCGCCATCGCTTCTCATCACTCGCTGCCGCACCTTCGGCCGGGAAGGGCATCTCGTTGATGCCGTCGTGGTGAACGACTATCGATAGCGGTTCAGGCCCGCTCGGCAGGGTTCGGCCCGACGTCCTTCCCTTTTTCCCGGCGGCCTCAGCCGAAAGGCACCGACTGCAGATCATGCGCATCCCTACGACTGGAATTCATGTGGCGAGCGACCGCGAGTTCTTTGAAAACGCACCAGACGCCGCGGCCGTCGTGACGACTGCGTCAGTAGATTCACGACCGACTTGCATCGCACCGACTATAGTACTGTGGCGACGACGGGTTTACTAGGCAGTGAAGCCGGCGTTCTCTCCGTACAGCACGCTCGCTTGAAAGCAGACTCGCTCCACCCAGAAGACCAGTTGCAAATGGTACCTACGCGAGAGGGACCGGTTTCGCGCAAAGCAGATGCACCTCGCTCGAGCACTTGTTGTACCACCTGCGAATGCAGCGCAAGGAAGGATGCGCAGACCTGACACATCAGACGTCCTGGAGCCAATGCCCAGTACGTGCCGTATGCGGTAAGCTTTCCGTTGGACCGCACCTGCAGTCTGGCGCTCGTCTGAGGGCAGGTCATGCGCGCCATGTCCGAAATGCAAAAGATAACTCTTTGCAAACGATAGCGGAGCGGTATCTCTTCAATTGGCCACCCGCCTCCGAAAGTAGTCATGCCGCCGCGACAGAAGATGCAGGCGGTAAGGCTGCATACAGGCCTAGCCTGCTGAACAAATTGATCATGCCCCAATGCCACGAGGCTCGGCAAGAGTCTCCTCCGATCGCGCCAACACCGCTCGATCCTCGAGACCGGCTGCATCTCAGCCTCGCGCCTTCGCGTACACTCCAGGCATACGTACTGATACCTCTTCTTTGCGTGGAAGCGGTGAGGGGTGTGGAAGCGGTGGGGGACGTGGAGCCGCAATTTGGTTGTCTCGAGGAATGGTGTTTCCGCCAGCCTCTCTCGCCCGGCTGGAGAGAATTGGAGCTGGACTATTGCAAGGAGCTTGGTGTAAGTTGTGACTTGAGCCCCATTGCTGTTGGAATCTACCACGGTTCTGCGATGAGTGATCAAGCCGAGGTATGAGTAAGTGAGTGGTCTGATTGCGCACGCACGGATTGATAATATGGGCATGGTTACATTCTATCGACCAGTTCACGATTTCAGCTTCCCAGAAATGGGTGGTATGATGATGACATGTGACCTAGGTCTTCATGTGCATTAGCTCGTAATTGACTGTCCCGTAATGTCAGCGCTCCGTCAAGACATGCTTTGTCGTAGTTGGAGCCTTCACTTGTTGACAGATGTGGAAGGCTTGATGCTCTACACAGTTCTCGATTACGAGCAAGAAAGAGAACAATGCGACGACATCTCTTATTATACCAGGGGAGGTTCCTGTTTGAAGTCATTGCGAGACACAGGCGTAGCGTGCTCATGTGCATTGCTGAGTGTGGGTGAGTATCGGTGCTGCCAATTGCCACGGAAGCTTTTGCATTGGCGCTTGCAGCTTTTACCTTGGCGTCGATTCGATGTTGATAAAGCAAACTTATAATGGCATCTTCAGGGTGTTATTGCAATGATAACACCACGTTGAGGACAGCCTCGATGGAATCTGAATACTGAGGCATCGTTGAGTTATCGCCCATCAAGCCTATGGTCGAGGTCTATGCGATGCTGGTCAAGGGCTGTGAGGTTGGTTTGCCGTGAAATGGGCATTTTGGCGTCCGGTACAGGCATTGAACGGACCCAGCAATGGAGAGGCGAAGAGCTCCTGCATGGGAGCCAGGACTCAACGTCGAAGCATCCCGTTCATCAAGCGGGGCTCCTATCCACGTAATACAGCAGCTTGAATACCGTTCTGGTCGCATTCGCAGCGGAGCAGACTGTTGGAATCGATCGGTCAATCGCTGTTAGTTACAATCCTTGGATTCGGTCTCCCCGAAATAAGCACGAGCGTGGCCGAAAGGCCCAATAACATATAAGACTCTTGGAAACAGACCGAATTGCTCTCCATCACCGTCAATGCGCAGCTGCCCGGTGTCGAAGACAACAATTACTAGCACATGATCTGCAGCGAATGTTCGAATTCTGGGATCTGCACCCCGTCGCTATTCAGCAAGCATCTTCATGCATTGCTCAAGTCGAAGGTTGTGGATATTCTGGGCGACAGTCTTCAGGTTCAAGCCAACGCTCACCGATACCTTCCCTCGTACCTCCATCTCCGCAAGTGCCTCGAGAGCTCGCACATTGACGACGGTTGACCCGCGGTTGGCCGCTTTTCATGAACAGGAGCTGTACAGTATCCAGCGTTCTCCCATGATCGAGTGCTAGCACGAGGCGTTCCAGATCGTGACGTAAGTTGAACGCTGCGCTCGACAATGGGGTTTGCGGTATCGTCGCATGAGATCGGGAGGCGCTCTGGAATCCGCCGGTAGGTAAATGTTGAGGTTGAGGTGCCGGAGATGCTTTCTCAAGTCCGGGTAGATCCATGGCAGCGCCGGCGTAACTCCATCGTCGAGAGGTCGGTCGCCCAATGAAGGCCACCAGCTGGCGGTATCGCCCATGCCGGGATAACTGGCAGGATCGCTCAGGTTCTCCCGGGATGTATCGATGGTCCAGAGAAAGCAGTTGGCGGTGTAGAAGGCTTCCAGCGCATCGCTGCGGACCCCGTGGGATACTGCGAAAAGAGGATGGTGGAAGGCGTGCGTGTCCCACTGCGGTGTTTGCAGCTCGACCGGGCCCGGTTGGATTAAGGCGAATTGATAGATCAGCTTTCTGACCTCCGACGGGAGGTCGGATAATGATGACATCTCATTACGCAGCCGCCGTATAGCGATTTCTGCTGTAGCATATGCTACTCGTGCGATCAGTGCGGTATATTGCGGCAGAAGTGAGGTGGGCAGTTCCGAAGGCGCTTGCTGCCTTGTATGAAGCTGGGCACAGCCAGCTGGCGCCACCCCCACAAGTATCATAGCACATTCAGAGGACACTGCACTGGGGATGGTGACACAGACATGGCAGGAGCGGTAAAGGTGCAACCACGACTGTGAAGAGTGTTGGAGCCATTTGGAATAGAAAAATACGAGATATCGCATCGATGTACATGGAGCTGTATCATTAGCCGAGGCTTTTACCGCCCCGCTGCAACGAAGTAACTACAACGCGAGGGCTGGCCTGGCCATGTCCGGTGATCTACTTCCCACGTGAAGCGAATACTTC
Organism: Acidiella bohemica; assembly: GCA_019670975.1. Classification (NCBI taxonomy): domain Eukaryota; kingdom Fungi; phylum Ascomycota; class Dothideomycetes; order Mycosphaerellales; family Teratosphaeriaceae; genus Acidiella; species Acidiella bohemica. Next base: position 133,857 of record JAGUCJ010000031.1, read on the forward strand.
TGCAGCCGTCCAAGACCAAACCCAGTCACGCTGAGTTCCTTGCATCCATCAGTCCATTGACGAGTCCTACACAACCCCCAGCGCCGTGGAGTTTGCCTTGTGCGTGCCAGGCTGACACATGCCGCCATTGGGGATCCCCATTTCAGCCAAAACAGTTGATATTCACATCTTCGACACCCAATTCCGCATCCTCAATGGCCGGCCGCAAGCCTTCATGTGCCCGCCGATCAAAGGTTTCGACCGCATGGACGCGCTGGCATACTCCTTCCTCATCACCCACACCGGATCATGGCAAAATCTCGAGATACCTGTTCGACCTCGGAGCGCCAAAGAACTGGAAGCAAGATCTGCCACCACCCGTTGCTGATGAAGTGAAGAAGTGGGAGAGAGCCGGTATCGTGATCGAGAGCCCAAAGTACATGACGGAGGTGCTGGAGGAGAACGGTCTGCGGGCGGAGGAAATTGATGGCCTGGTCTGGAGGTGCCACTGCGCATATTCTGAGCGCCACGGTGTACGATCATGCTGACGATGGATTGCAGCCACCCTCACTGGGATCACATCGGCCATCCCTCCGTCTTTCCGCGCAGCTGCAAACTCATCATCGGACCAGGTATTCAAGTGGCGTACGGACCTGGTTGGCCGGAGAACTTGCACTCGCTGTTCCGAAGTGATGCTTTCGCAGGGCGGGAGGTGGTGGGAACTGAACTTTGATAACAACCGTCACTTGAGATTGGTGGCTTCAAGGCGCTCGACTTTTTCGGTGAGTTGAGCATCGTGATTCGGACTTCCGGAAGGGAACTAAAGACGCGTAGGCGACGGGTCTTTGTACCTCCTCTCTGCGCCAGGCCATGCCGTCGGACACATCAATGCGCTGGCTCGCACCACATCCAACCCCGACACGTTCCTGCTCATGGCTGGCGATTCTTACCATCATGTCTCTGCACTGCGCCCGAGTGATGGCGTGCCGCTTCCTGATCCTGTAATTGTGCCAGGCCTCACGCCAAGTCCCTGCCCATGCTCTCTGATCAGCGCCTGCCACCCTGACAGGAGAGACGCTGCGCATACGCCGTTTGTCCGGATTGGCGAACGAAGTCCAGCGATTGATCTGGAGGCCGCCCAGCAGACGGTAGACAAGTTGCAGGCTTTCGATGCGGATGATCGCATACTCCTGATCTCCGCTCACGACTGGTCTTTGAAGGACATCGTAGAATATTTCCCGCATTCGGCGAACGAGTGGAGGCGGAAAGATTGGAAGCAGCGTAGCCGGTGGGGCTTTTTGCGTGACTTCCAGAAGGCCATCAGACTTGCAGAAGGCTCAAAGTTGTAGCGGCCGTCGCTGCATCAGAATTTCTGCCGTCCTAGCGTTGGCCGCCAGTCGAGCGGGTGTGTCTCTTCAGTCCATTATCGCTTTCGCTTGCTTCCAAACTTTAATGGTCTTGTCCGCTTCTCCAGTGATAAGCGCAGGCCGGTCAAGTCGAACGTGCTGGACATGATGCCCGCTTCTGCATCGAGCGAGCCGGGCTGTGCAACGGAATCCTCGTACTGGAATCGGTGACCGGTCTTCCAGTCCCAGAAAGCCACGCTGCCATTGTCGCCACCAGAGAATAGAACATTATCTTCGTTGACTGAAAGCGAGTTGATGACGGCGTTGTGACCTTCGAAATTCATCATGAACTGCGCTTCGGGGAGCAGCCATTGCTTGATCTGGCCCGGAGAAGCGGAGGCGAAGGTGTACTCGGTCGGATGCGCCGCTAGGTCGCGTACGCCTTTCTTGTGGTGCGTGAGGACTCCCATCGTCTTGCCCGCTGCGAGGTCGTACATTCGTATGGTGCTATCCAAGCTGGAGCTGATGACCTGCGGGTCCGTGGCTTGGGTGAGGATGGAGGAGACGGTCTGTTTGTGGCCGGACAGGACGTGGATGTTGGATCTGCTGCGCATGTCCCAGACCCGAACCACGCCATCTCGGCCGCCAGTGCATAGTACGTCAAGCGTAGGATGCAAACTCATGGTGTAGACGCCAGACAAGTGACCGTGGTAATGCCGGATGACTTTATTCGTTTCCAGGTCCCAGCACTTGACCATCTTGTCTTCAGCACAAGAGAAGAGGTAGGGATGCCGTGGGGAGACTGCGAGTCCGCGCACGGTGCTAATGTGTCCGGTGAGGGTGAGCTTGAGCGTGCCCGAAGCCAGGTCCCAGATTTTGATGGTGCGGTCGCCGGCACCTGACGCGAACCACTGATTGCCAGGCTCGACCGCGAGTGCTCGTACCCAGCCGAGATGGCCTGATACAACACGGAAGAGCTTCCACGGCGGGTGCCATTGCGGTTTCTGCTGCCGTACCGTGTCCCCCGCACGAGACTTGTGGAAGGGGTGTTGCGTTGAGGCGTTGGGCCATTGGCATTCGGCGGCACTTTCGCACCTGCCGTGCCCTGTATCCTCGTCAAAGCTGTCGAAGTGCCGTTTGCCGGAGCCTGCCGGGCCTCAGTCTGCGCGCTCGCCGACTCGATCATCTGGGCCATATGCGGGTCGCTGGCCTGCTCGTCTGTCTTGGCCTTCTTCCGCCGCGCTGCGAAGCCAGCTTGCGCATTGGCCTGATTTGCGGCCAGCGCTGCCGGCAATTCTCGCACATCGGCGTACTCATTTCGTATCCGGGCGGCAACGCTGGCTTTCTGGGCGCGGCTGTAGGGTGAAGGTGGGTCGGAGGTGTGACTGCGGGCTGTGGCGGCTTGACCAGCGCTGACGACTGGCCAAAGTCTGCAGCGAAGAGCTCGCGCGTGCGCTTTGCAGATTGCCGCACGCTTTCTGCAGCCAGACGCGCGAGTTCTGGTGAGGTGTTGGTAGGCAACGCCTCCGCTGCTGGAAATGTGACGACGGTCTCGGCCATGGCGGCTTGCGGCGGTGGATTTGAGCAGCTCCAATGAAGTAGGTATGCGGCGCGGACGGGCGGGCTGGAGCAGCTCTCGGAATGGCCGTGACCGTCGCCAGTGCAATTGAAGCTTCAAGATGCAAATGCAGGCGCGAGTCATGTGCAGCCCTATGCTAAGCAGGCAGAGTCATGATGCGGCAGAATAATCGAGCAGTCCACCGCCCGCGGTGGATTCTCCCGCAGGCCATCCGTCTCTGTGATCCCATCTTCGCGCCTACGGCCCGTCTAATACACTCCACCAGCGCAATGCATTACTTGCACCCCCGATCTCGTACTACGGGGACGCTGTTCACGGCGACATTGGCGGTGTCTTTCCTGGTGGTCGCGGCGCCGCATCTCTTGCCGTGCCCCGTTGATCGGAGGCAGTATGCAGACACCATCGAGATGCCGGATGGAACCATCAAGCGGCGAAGGCGGCAAAAGCAGACGGACGAGGAAGATCCGGTCTTGTCGGGAGATGATCGGATCGTCCACTCCATGAGTTCAGAGAGGCCCAAGAGAGAGTGCCCGGTGCCGAAGCCCGAGATTTGTTGGGCAGATCATGGGATTCGAGCGCAAGGAAAGGCCTTCTTCGCCGGAGGTGATGGTGAGGCCATTGAGAGAGCAGCGCAGGGGAGCGAGTGCAGTCGATGCAGAGGCAAACGACGGCTGAATCAGGCAGAGTCCATTCGCACATGGAAACTGTTCACGGGATTCTCGGCATTAAATACTGCGCCGAAGTGGACGAAGCAGATCCAGCTACTCAGACTGCGTCCTGAAGGCAGATTGCATGCCGATCCAGCGCGGATGTCGTCACCTGCTCTTGCCTCGCAAGAGTCTGGATGAGTTGGGCCCAAGAAGATCATGCGCCAGCCGACAAAGGCCTATAAACCCCCTTTCACATGGCGGAGAGCGCGGTGAAAGGATGTGCCTCAAGCTGGCTACAACCATATCGACCACGAGACTGTCCGCACGATCGCGAGCTCCGATCGCCTTACTACAAGTTGCCGATTCGGTCGTCGCGTCTTTCGATCAGCTACAAGGAGGATGCGCCATTTGGGCAGACATCCTTACCAGCAATTTTCACCTTGCTACTCATCACTACTTGGATGGGCCAGTAGCAGAGACTGGCTTGCTGGAAAAGAACGCGCTCGGATTCACAGATTCTTTTGTCCCGCCGCAGATGGAGTGTCTCTGCTCTGTCAAACAGCCCTCTCGTCAAGCCATGTCAGCGACTCCGCGGGACAGTGTTCGCCAAAGATCGACATAAGCGAGCCTGGGCACTGTAGAATTCAAGCCGCTACATCTTTGTACCAAAGGTCGAAGGGACGATACGATACGCAGCATCCATAGTCGCGTGCAGATAGATTAGAATGACAACAAACCAGTTCTGTGAGAAGCGTATGGCAAGAGTACTGAACAGCAGGATACGGTAGACTGTACTCTTGTCACAACCCAATCATCATCTTGCTGTTCGGCTAGTGAATATGTACAAAGCAAGGGCCCGACCGGCCCCTGTCTCTCAGCTGACGCAGCACTAGAAGGAAACCTGATGTTCTGTAGATCAGAGACAACGCCGAGTATAATTCTTCGTAAGTCTGGGCTTAGACAATCGCATTGAGCAATGCTGGCGCCCAGCTCCATGAGCCAAAAAGTGTGACCGGCTTCGGCACGCTACGATAGCCTGCCGCCGTTCATGGTGCACTGGACTGAAGAAACTGCGAGTCTACGGGAGGGTAATTGTCAATCGACGTTGCGCACAGTCTATCCACGGGCCTGACATCGCCAATTACACCGCCTGGTCGGCTCGAGCCTCGGGCGATTTTGACTGGAGACCCGTTCAGCGCATACACATCCGCCATGTGACTGGGACTACGCCCAGCATCGTGAACACGTAGACAAGCAACTTAATTAACTTCCTGCTACGACTGCAACCCTGATACGGTTCCAACGTTTCCTTATGTGTCGCCATGAGATTCCTCCGCTGTGAGCGACTTCAGTCCGCATCTTTGCGCCGCCAAACGCTTAGCATATCTGTTCCTCTGCCCTGCTGGAAAGATTCGGTAGGCTTGAGGTACTGCATTCGGTCGAACTTCCCTTTTGTGCTCCCAATACGGCCTTCACTGCTGCCATCCACTATACCATCGCCACCTTCCGCCAACAAATCCAGTAGACGCCTTTCAACCCCCAAGGCGGGCCTGGCAACTGTGGATCTTTCCACAATGGGAACTCGAGACAGATGAGGAACCTGCCCGGTTTTACCAACTCCGCCATACGTTGTGCCCAATCCTTTCTGGTTTCTGGTAATAGAGCGCATAGAAACTGCGTCACTCAACAATCAGTCGAGTCAATCGGCTCTGTCAGATCAATAGTGCACGCACCGTGTAGTCATAGACCAAGTCGAATTTGGCGGGTTCGAAAGGCAAGGAGGACTGCCATTCGTGCGCGAAAAAGTCACCGAGGATGAACTTTGCGTCACAAGCTCGCTCATTGGGAGCATGCAGCTGGACATTCGTACTCCCAGTGTCGATCTTGGACTTACGAGCGTAGTCTTCAGCAATCTGCACCGCATGCTCGGAGATCTCTAAACCCCATGCTTCGAAGCCGGCCTTCGCAAGCGCCACTACATCGTATCCGGTACCACAAGCCTTCGAAACACGTCAGTACGAAGAAGCCGGGCCGAGTCAATGATATTACTCACTGGGACTAAGGCTCGTGGATTGCCAAAATCGCCCGATGCCGATATCAAGCATTCCGGACTCTGCAAGTACTCCAACAGGCCGGTGAAGGACGACCACGATCCCACAAGGCTTGTTCTCCGCTTGTCCACAACTCAGCCCATCGTGAGCCTTGTGTACTCGGCGTGCTGAGAATCGTTCGTTAGCACCTCACAGCGACGCTGCATTTGTCCCATCCCAGACGTACGCCTCTTCAAAATGACTCAGCAAGCGACCCTTCTCCGACATGGTAAGCCTACGTCGGTATGGTGACAGATGGTGAAGCTTTTGAGTACTCCTCAAAAAGACAATGCATTCTGATTCAAGACGCTGCGTATGTTCTCTCGAGTAAGGTAGAGGGCGTTGAAGGTTAGTCGAGACCCTGACGGATCATGGGATCACGTAGTGGCAATAACGCATCGGGCACACTTCGTCGCCCCAAAGATTGATAGCTGAGGAAGTCGGGCAGGGATGCTCCGATCAGCCGCCGTCCAATGGAACGTTTCTGTCTCCGCACACATTGACAAGTGGCTTGTCAGCGCCATGATAGAGGCGGATCCGACCGGAACCTCGCGGCGCAACACTGGTGACACTGTCCGCCACCTAGCACTTGCGAACACAGCAGACAAGTCACTTTTATTGGGTACTATTGCTATTTGTCACGATTTTGACAGGCTACGCACGTGCTGACAGCTGTGTCGTTTTCGGAAGATGCAGGCGCGTCGAGCTCCCTATGGAGATTGGAGAACACATCTTGGCATTGTCAGTTGCCGATCAGGCTTTTGCGCAGGGGATAAGCTACTACAGACGTAGTCATCCAGACTAAAGGATCACTCCACTTTGGGGCTGCGAGATCACGGCCACTTGGGCCAGTGAGCCACTAGCAATGTCGCTGATGGAACCTTCCGTGTTCGATCAGTTATCTAGTGCCGCAACAGCCGCACGAATCAACCTGATCTTGGCGCGGAAAATCATTGAAAATACCCGCATCTTCAACTGCGGCTTGTATGAACCGCATGTCACCGATTACGGACCGAGCCTTTGTGCACCGTGCTGAGGATTTGACGTTCAGTCCACGCCCCGCTGTGGAGATGATTCCAAATCCAGTCTTGAGGCAAGTAGAGAAGGCAATCAAGTGGGCAAGGGTTTTATGAACACTTCGGCGTCTCTGTATCGTGCGATCTTGACTCCATCAAACTCTCTCTGTAAACACCTGTAGATAATGGGCCCCGTAGAAGATTGCAAACCCTCCAACTCTGGCTGTGAAAGCGCTGCTGGCCAGCATGGGCGATTAGTCGTCATCGGTCCGACAGTCTCGAATATAGTATAGAATCTTACTAAGACCTGCGATAGGGGGCGGATCAGCGGCCTTTGCAGCGGCTGTAGGGTTAGGGTTAGGGGTTCTAGTCAATAGCGAAAGCCTATATCTATTGAAGGTAGAATTAAATCTACAACTAAACCGCTAGTACCTTTTAACGCCTAGGGCTGCCTAAGAGCCTCCTAGCCTATATAAGTACAATACAGACAGACTAAGTCTAACCTTCCTAGCCTAGGTATAGATAGCTACTAGCCTAGAGTGTCTAATACGGAGGGGGAATATCTAAAGAAGATATCTCGCAGTGTATAGGACAGCTTCCTACTAAACGATAGGTTTAATTATAGGCTGATTACTACTTTCTTAAGTACTACGTAGGCGGTATGCCTGTGTGTATACTACGCCAAGCCTCAGGCTTGTCCTACTGCCTAAGGCATCCCGAGCCTTAGGCCTATAAGGTAGGCTTTCTATACTACTCTACTATACAGCTATATTAATTGCCTCCTCCAGTAAATAGCGTCCTCCAATATTTACAAGATATTGACAAGGAGTATATACTACGCTAGCTATACTCCCTTATCTAATCAGCGTATCCTTCTGAGTAGTAGTTGTAGAGTTATCGCTGTCGAGGGGTAGAGCTTTAGCTAGGTAGGTCGTTCCTTCCTTAAATCCTAGGTAGTAGCGCCTACAAGTATTTTACTAGTGTCGCTATAGCGCCCTACTATAGTAGTAGGTGTTTTATTCTACTATTTGTTCTCTAGGTTCCTCAATATTAATACTCCCCTTTAGGCTAGTAATCGTCTAATTACTCACACCTAAGACACACTATCGACTATACTACTACTACTAATACAGCCGCACAGCGGAGCGGTATAGAAAGCCTGCCTCAGGCCTGAGACTCGGGATGCCTCAGGCAGAAGGATGTTATGTAACCTTGCACTCGTCCTACCTGATAGGGCGAGCGTAGCTCAGTCACGTGGGGTGTTGGTCTCGGTTGGCCGATGACAATTGATCGATAGCGCCGTCACTGTTGTTAGTAACTGGGTAAGGGTGTAACGTACCTAAGTCCGGGTGAACTCCAAATGAGTACAACAAGGTCTGAGTCGCTGTGAGCTTTCAGTCGGTTTGTAACATGAGTTGAACACACTCCTACATAAGAAAGATCTGTTGTCTATATACATAGGAGATTTGCTCCCTTGGTCGCAGTCGCTGCTGGCGACTGTGATCAAGTCGCGCTCACCCCGAGCGATCGTGATCTGGTCGCTGTGTCGCAGAGCGACCGAGTGATCTTTCCCTGGATCACTCCAAGGCTGAGTGAGCTGCAGGTCACGTGACCTGTAGTTATCGGGGTAGGTTCTTGGCGCGTGTTTCTGCCCCGGGGTTGGCGCTTCGTGTTGCATGTTTGTAACACCAGGCGCCCCCTCTGATCGTGTCCTCACACGGCTCTATAGGCCATCGGGCCCTCGTGTCCTGCGGTCATTTTATTCTGCGGGTACTGTTGTCCTGCAGGTCGTCGTGTCCTGCGGGTCTGTGTTGCTTGCGGGTCCAAGCGTCCTGCGGGGTTCCTGATCCTGCGGGTTGTCTGGTCCCGCAGTCATAAGCAGCCTGCGGGCCGCTTCTTAAGTTCGTCATCCGTTCTCGCTATGTCCTCTTCCACCTCCAAGAATCGTCTTCGTCTCGCATCCGAGATCCAACGTACTGGTCTTCCCGTTCCAATCCCTTGCGAGCGCTGTCTTCTCGGAGGTCACCTTTGCATTATGTCGGAATCCACTTCCCGGCTTCGCTGTTCGGAATGCGTCCGCCTCGGTCGCAAGTGTGTAAACATGTCCTGGGAGTCGCTGGATAGGACTCGGGAGGAGTATCGTCGGAGGGTGGAAGCCGATGAGAGGAGTTGGCTGCGGTCCTTGCGCGACTGATGCGCGACAAGAAGATTTTGAAACAGGCAGAAGAACGTGCGAAACAAAAGGCCTTGCATCTGGAGGCCGAGATGGAGGCGACCGGGGAGCTGGAGGCAAGCGAAGATTGTCCTGCTGCCGATGCCCACATTGGTTTGTCTCCAGCGGTGTGGTCCTCCTTGGACTTCGTCAATTCCGCGATCGACTTCTCCGGTCTTTTCTTCTGGTGGAACTGTGATAGCAGGTCCGAGCAATGGGTGAGGTTTCGTTTGGGTTCCCAGGTGTTATCGGTATGTGGGTATCCTTTCCATTTGACGAGGTATTGCTGACCTTTTTGTTCCAGGATTTGTTCGACTTCGAATTCGTCGTCTTCTTGGGGTTCGTAGTGGAAGGTTGTTGGAGTGGGGTATCCGGATGTGCTGGTTCCAGCAGCGATATGTGGAACACTGGTGTATCTTAGCGTCCTTTGGGAGATTCAGCTCGTAGTTGAGTTCTCCCTTCTTTCTTTTGACCAAAATGGTCCGACCTTTACGTGGTCCAATTTCTTTGTTCCTCGTTTCGTCTTTAGGTTCTTCGTCAGAAGATATACCTTACTCCCCTCTTCCAGCTGAGGTGCCGTTTTTGAGTCTTTATGTCGTGTCTTGACCAGAGTTCTTTGTGACTTCTCGATGCGTTCCTTGAGTTTTCTGTGGACTGTCTTTAGGTCTGAGGCCTTGGTAAGTGCCTTTTCCGTGGCTGGCCCTTGTCGCGGTTCCATGAACAAGTTGGGGTCTTTGCCAAAATTCGAGAAGAATGGCGTTTCTCTAGTAGTCTCCGAAGCGCTGTCGTTGATTGCTACCTGTGCCATGGGTAACTGCTCTACCCAGTTGTTCTGGCTGAGGTTCATGTAGTGGCGTAGGTATGGCTCCAGATTCTGATTCATTCTTTCGGTTTGGCCGTCTGTTTCCGGATGGAATGCTGGATAGCTTGTGTTTAAGTCCAATTGCTGCAACGAGTGTCTTCCAGTAATTCGATGTGAAGAGTTTGTCTCTATCGGTGATGAAGACTCGCGGTATCCCGTGGTAGCGAATGAGGCGGTCGAGCACAAGGCAGCCTAACTGCGGGGCCGTGATCGTCTCACTGCATGGGATAAAGTGTGCGTACTTGGTTAGTCTGTCCACCATGACCAGTATGCAGTCATATTGTTGTCCTGTGGCTGGATCGGTTGATTTCGGAAGCTTGGTGATGAAGTCCATAGTGACTTCGTCCCATGGTGTATCCGGTGGTGGTCTGAACTGCAGATTGCCGTACTTGGCGTGTCGTGATGATTTGTTCTTGCAGCAGCTGTCACACTTCTTGACGTAGTCGGAGACCTTTTGTCTCATACGTGGGAACGTGTAGTTTCGTCGAATCCGTTCCGTGGTTCTTGCAACTCCTGGGTGTCCATTTTGTGGTCCGTCGTGGTGGTTGCGTATGCATTCGAGTTCCTTCTCGGGTGGCACTTGGTACTTGCCATGCTCGATTGGGAATTCTTCGCTATTGTCGTTTAATATCCTCATCGTCAGGTTGAACTCCTGAGTGTTTGCTGCGCTCAGGCTTCCGTCTTTGTTCACCTTAAGGATTTGTTGTGGTTTGGGCTCGTTGCCCTCCATGTAGTCGCTTCTTCGGCTTAGCGCGTCGGCGCGCCCATTGTCCTTTCCTGGAGTATAAATGATATCGAACTTGTATTGTCCGAGTAGCTCTGACCATCGACATTGTCGTCTCGATAGATCCTTGGTGGTTGTAAAGAATTGAAGGTTCTTATGATCCGAGTAGATAGTCAGTCCTGTAGCTCCTTCACAATAGATTCTCCAGTGGCGCAATGCTGCAACGATTGCTAGCAGTTCTTTGTCGTAGATCTCGTAGTTCTGTTCCGCGGGTGTCATCTTTCTTGAGAAGTATGCGATGGGATGTCTTTTGCCCTCTATTTCTTGTGTGAGGCATGCCCCTATCGCGTAGTCGGAGGCGTCGGTTTCGATAATGACTTTTCGTTTTGGGTCGAACATAGCCAGTGTTGGTGCGGATGCACTTGCTTCTTTGAGCTGCTCAAAGGCTCTCTGCTGGTCTGTTCCCCATCTGAATCCAGTGTCTTTTCTCGTAAGCTGTGTGAGTGGTAAGGCGAGCTTCGAATAGTCCTTGATGAATTTTCGGTTGTAGTTGGCGAGCCCAAGGAATGCTTGTACGTCCTTGATTGTTTTCGGTGTCGGCCATTCCATAATGGATTGAATCTTTTCGGGATCCATGCGGATGCCGTTGGTGCCAACAATGAATCCTAGGAAGTCCACTTCCTTTCTAAAGAACTTGCACTTTTCTGGTGCAGTCCGGAATCCTGCGTTGCCGAGTCGTTCGAGTACTTCGCCGACGTCCTTGGCATGTTGTTGTCGTGTGCCGGTGGTGAAGATAAGGACGTCGTCCATGTAGGCGATAGCTGTGATGTCGAGTACGTCTCGTAAGGCGTCGTTGACGACCTCTTGGCAAGTTGCTGGTGCATTGGTCAAGCCCATAGGCATGACCCTGAACTCATAGAGTCCAAAGCGTGTCCGGAATGCTGTTTTCCATTCTTCTCCGGGTGCCATTCGTACTGCGTAGAATGCGTCTCGCAGGTCGATCTTTGAATACCAATTGGCTCCGGTGAGTCGGTTCTTCATTTCCTCGATATTGGGTAGCGGATAGCGGTTCTTGATCGTAACCGCGTTGAGTCGTCGAAAGTCGATAACCATGCGTAGTTTTCCTCCTTTCTTCGGAACGAACATTGCGGGTGAAGCGGCGGGTGACTGTGACTTCTGTATCCAACCTTTCTTCAGGTTGGTGTCCAGCCATTTTCGTTGTTCTTCCAGCTCTCTTTGGGATAGCGCGTAAAGTGGTCCGAACGGTGGTTCCTTTCCCGGCTGGATCGGTATTTTGTGGTCCCACGGTTGATGTTTAGGCAGTGCCTCCGGCCCTGTCTCTTCCTGAAAGAGGCGCTTCCATTTCTTGAACTCTTCAGGGATCTCTGGGGGTGCGTTACTTCCTCCCTCAACTCTCACTTCGTGGCCTGGCAGGACCTTGCCAGTGCCTGTGGAGTCCGAGCCTTTCCTAGGCATCGTGGTCGATTGGCGATCAATTTCTCCGATCTGCCTTCTCTCATCCATCACCGAACGCTGCCGGTGTAATGGGCCGATGTCGATAACGCAATCGCATCTCTCGAATCTGAGTACTCGTTTCCTCCAATCGATATGAGGATTGTGCCATTCCAGCCATGGGGTGCCTAGTACTACGTCGTGCCTGGCCATTGGCACCACGTCCAAGACGATCTCCTCGGTGTGCTCCTGGAAGGCTAGTTGCAGCGGCATCGTTTCGCTGTCTACGTCGGGCAGAGACGATCCATCTACGGCCGTCAATTCGTACCCTCCATCTTTCTTCTTACGGGTAGCGATCCCGTGTCGATCCACGAACTGGGCTGATATAAAGATTCCGCTGGCTCCGGAGTCGATCATAGCCAGAGTTTCGTGTCCGTCGACGATGCATTTGGTGCGGAAGACTGGTGCTGATGTGCTCTGAGCATTCGTGTTGTTGAGTTCCCGTAAGTCGCTCTTCCTTGCGGGCTCTAGTAGTTTTTTGCCATCTCGGTGGTCTGTACCAGAGAGACTTTCCAATTAAGGGGTCCCGTCTTAGGCGTGAGTACCACATGGCTTCCTTGCTGTTCGACTTTGATATGTCCGCTGATAATTGCTCTTGTGCGCGGCAGTAACTGTCGTGATGTCGTTGGTTCTGGGGTTCCTGGCGGAGTTCTAGGTAGAATGACCCATGATTCGATTTCCTCCTTGGATTTCGCCTTGAGTTCTTGCTCTGACATTTCGTCGTCCTGCCAGGCATCCTGGATTCGGTAGAACTCTTTGTACCGTAGGTCGATAAGTCGGATTCGTTCCCTCATTTGTCGTGGGATGATCTTTCCGTCGGGCGTGAAGTAGCTGCCGTCCGGGTTAAACCTCGATCCTATTGGAACGACTTCCCGTACATGCGTGTACTCGGTGAAATTGGTGTAGACCCTTCGGTATTTCCAGAACATGCTTCGTAAGCCTAGCAAGGCTTCGTCGAATCCTTGTGGGTTGAGTCGTCGTTTTCCTTGGATTCTCGGAAATATTTCTTCGTAGCGTTGGACGATGTATAGGACCATGCGTTTGATTGGTTCAGGGCCGTCGACTGAGAAGTTGAGTATCTCATTATCGTCTGGCTCGTCGTCGTCGGTGTATTCCTCTTCGGAGTCTTCTGGCGTTGCTTCGCCCTGGGTGGACTCGGGGATTTCCGGAATCACTCCTAGTTCCTGAATGTGGATTGTTTTGGTTCCTCTTCTTCGTATTCGTCCTGGTCCTCGTCTTGAGGCGGTATGTTTTCTTGCAGGGTGGCGTCCTCCCGTCTGTATGGAGGTGGAGACCTTCCTCGGGCGATATTGCCGTCGTCTCTGGCCTGCTGTAGTGGTTGGCGTACTGGCGATGTCGGGAGATTGCCCCATCCGATGGTGGCGTTGAGCTCCTTTCGTGGGCGTTGCGGAAACCATCCACGGTCCATCTTTGAGCTGTAGTGTTTTGAGCATGAGTCGTTGTAGCAGAACGACCAATGTAAGGTTGCATGCTCCTCCGTTCCTTTCGCTCTCTCTCCTGAACCAGGTATGCCTTTTCCTGGTTGAGAACGGATTGATGGAGCTGTCCGATCTGTCCCTCTTCGAGGGTTTCGGCGTACGCAATTAAGCGCTCTCGCTGTCCGAGAAGTGCCGTCTCGAGGTCGGGGTTGAGCTCCATTGCCAGTGCCGTCATGGAGATTATCGCGTCTTTCGTGGTCTTGACGGAGTCGTTGTTTGCGAGTTCTCGGAGTGTGTTGTCCTCGAAACGCTCGTCCACGAAGTCCCAAATCGATTCATCGTAGTCATCGTCGGTTCCCGGTCCTTCGATGAGCGATCGATTGCGATGTTCCATCATGTTGACTTCCATTGGCTGGTATGCAGCCCTGGACTGCTGCGGTCGCACCTTTCCGCTGCGGCAGTCCCTTGCGTAATGTCCAATCTTTTGACAGTTGTAGCACTTCAGTCCTTCTCGCTTCTTACCCTGGGCCTGTCCTTTGCCCTTGGCTCCCTTGCCCCTTCCTTGCCCTTTTCGTGGGCGTCCTTGGGTGGCGTCTAGTTCCATAGCGTCGGGGTCGCGACGTTGCTGTCCTCCGGTCCAGCCGTTGGAAGCATAGCCAGATCGTCCGCGAATTTGCCCCGTATGACGCTTTTCCATTTCGCGCTCGTAGATTTTGTCGTCGACTTCGATAGCAGCCTTGGCAAGTTGTTCGATTGTGTCGGTTGCTGCTCCGTAGTGCATAAGCCCGTCCTTGACCTTGTCCTTAAGGCCTCGGTAGTACATGGATCGTAGTGCAGCGTCGTCCCATCCCGTCTTGGCGGCATATTCCTTGAATTTGGCGGTGTACTGAGATGCCGATCCTTTCTGGATAATGTGTTGGACGTGTCGGGTGGCGACTTGCTGATCGTTGCTCAAGCCGTAGATGCTACGGATGGCTTCCACAAAGGCCGCGAAGGATCCGAAGATTCCTGCCGGGTCCCTGTTGTGTATCAACCTTGCCGTGAGCATCGGATTGATCCATTGCTGTGCGTCTCCCCTAAGGTAAGAGGCTGCAATGAGTGCCTGCTTGTTCGATGGAATGTTCTCCAAGTAGAAGTAGAGAAGTATCTGATTGGTCCAGTTCTCGAGCTTGTAGCGATCTCCGTAGAAGGCGTCCGGCTTGGAGACCTTCATCTTGTTGTCGTCCTGAGTCGGAGAGCGGCTGGTCGATGCGACACTCGAATCGCGTTGGTGGGTAGCCATTGTTGCTGATCGATCAAGGATGTCTTCGTCCTTGAGGGTGTTCAAAGTGTTATGTAACCTTGCACTCGTCCTACCTGATAGGGCGAGCGTAGCTCAGTCACGTGGGGTGTTGGTCTCGGTTGGCCGATGACAATTGATCGATAGCGCCGTCACTGTTGTTAGTAACTGGGTAAGGGTGTAACGTACCTAAGTCCGGGTGAACTCCAAATGAGTACAACAAGGTCTGAGTCGCTGTGAGCTTTCAGTCGGTTTGTAACATGAGTTGAACACACTCCTACATAAGAAAGATCTGTTGTCTATATACATAGGAGATTTGCTCCCTTGGTCGCAGTCGCTGCTGGCGACTGTGATCAAGTCGCGCTCACCCCGAGCGATCGTGATCTGGTCGCTGTGTCGCAGAGCGACCGAGTGATCTTTCCCTGGATCACTCCAAGGCTGAGTGAGCTGCAGGTCACGTGACCTGTAGTTATCGGGGTAGGTTCTTGGCGCGTGTTTCTGCCCCGGGGTTGGCGCTTCGTGTTGCATGTTTGTAACAAAGGACAAGCCCTAGGCTTAGCGTAGTGTACACACAGGCGTGCCGCCTACGTAGTACTTAAGAAAAGCAGCAATTAGCCTATAATGAAACCTATCGTTTAGTAGGAAGCTGTCCTGTACGCTGCGAGATATCTTCTTTAGATATCCCCCCTCTGTATCAATTCTAATTACTCCCCTCTTTCTTCGCAACCTATAGGATGCGATACCTCCGATAAGCGGTAAACTGTCTTCGCGCAAGCTGAGCGCCGGCGAGGTACAAGAGGTACGCGTTGAAGAGGTATACACGCCTAACGAGGGAGAAGAGGCAGGACTCGATACTTATTAGTATAGTACCGATAACGCCGATAGTAGTTCCGATACTCTAAGGGATAACCTCGAGGAGTGTGTAGCTCGCTAGCGTTAGCGCTAGGAATTGCTAGAAGAGGAGATCTAGATCTTGACCCTTTGGGAGTAGCTCGACGTACTTAAGCGGCGTCGATATACTAGTATAACGCTAGTAAGGCGTAGCCTGCTCGAGGATAAGAGGGATAGCGAAGAGTCTTCTTCTGTCGCTTCTTATACCTTACGACCCCTAGCTAATCGGCCCCGGCTAAAGGAGCCTAATCCCTTTAAGGGCAAGACCCTTAGGGAAGCGAGAGAGTTTATTAGGTTATTGGAACTAGTATTCGCTCTATCGATAGATACGTACTAGTACGACTATAAGAAGGTACTGATAGTGTTATGTTCCTTACTAGCGAGCTGTAGGAGACCTAGCACTATAACTACAGCGTAAGCGAGCTAAAGGGGTACTCGTAGGAGGCCTTCAAGAACTTCGTACTAGACTCTATCGAGGATCCAGTGAACCGCAGTCTCTCTGTCACTGTCGCGTACGAGGCGGCAAGACAAGCCGAACAATAGTTAGCCTAAGCTTTCGCGATAGAGCTAGCAACCCTAGAGGAACAGATATAGCTATATACCCCTGAGTAGCGTAGTCGCTATCTCCTCGCTAAGCTGAAGCTAGCGCTACGCAAGGCTATTATCTCTTACTACGACGTACTAATACAGCGTAAGGATTTAGTGTCCTTAGCGACGAGGCTAGAGGCTGTAGAGGGTAGGAGTAGGGGACCTAAGCGCTCGTAGAAGCAAGATTCCGAGTAGAGAGGCAGGCGATCTAATTCTAAGAGGCGACGCTACTCTAGCTCAGAGTACAAGCGAGGCGACGGCGGTGCGTAGTCGAGTAGCTTAGTTAGTATAGGAGCCAACGTAGCTACTGATACTATAGCTGTTACAAGAAAGGCTATTATAGTAGGGAGTGCCCTAAACGGCGCGATAGTAAGCTAGCGTCGACCTACAAGGTAGGCGCTAGTAGGAAGAAGTCCGCCGCTACAGCTACTAGCGAGGCTAGTAAGGATACTAAGTAGGAGGAGAGCTAATACCTAGGCGTAAGGGCTGTACAGTATAAGTCTATACTGTATAGCGTATACGTATTCCTAGCGAAGCGCCTACGAGGAGGAGTCGAAGCGAACGGCTAGAGGACGGAGGTAACCTGTGTACTCGATAATAGGGCGGATATCAATGTTATATCCTAGAGCCTAGCCCTAAAGTGTAGCTTGAGGAGGGTCTACACCCCCCTACCCAACGTTTCGAACTTCGAAGGCACAGAGGCACACTACTATAGAGCGTATACGGTTCGCCTATACCTAGCCGACTCTATAGGCGTAGAACGTACGACGACGTTAGTATTCTTTGCTATAGATCTAAGGGAGCTAGAGCTACTCTTAGGTCGACTGTAGCGGAGGCAGTATAGTGTTATTACAGATACTAGGAATAACTAGTAGTAGTATATAGAGAAGAGCGAGCTGCCTATAGTGTATATACGAGAAGCTAGCGACTTCGCCTGCGACCTAAAGAAGGCTAGCAGGGTTTTTGCTGTGTAGGCCTCAGCTCTCACTCCGCTACCGCTACTGGAAGAGATTGTAGACTTTGTAGATATAATCTTAGATAGAGACGTAGGTACGAGGCCTCTCCTAGAAGGCATAGAGTATACGATTAACCTACTCCCTAGTAGTAAGCCGCCGTTCCGGCCTCTGTACAACCTCTCTATAAAGGAGCTAGAGATACTAAAGTAGTATCTTAAGCAAGCTCTAGCGAACGGATAGATCTAGTACAGCGCTAGCGAGGCGGGTACGCCTATCCTGTTCGTACCTAAGAAGGATAGTTCCCTATAGATATACGTCGACTACCGAGGGTTGAATACTATTACTGTGAAGAACAGGCACGCCCTACTACTAATCGGCGAGACGCTGGATAGGCTCGGGCGTAGCGCCTAGTTCTCAGCGCTTGATCTAAAGGATACCTACTATAGGATTCCTATTAAGCAAGGCGACGAATAGAAGACAGCGTTTCGTACGCAATACAGCTATTTCGAGTACAAGGTTATACCGTTCGGGCTTATAAATACTCCGGCTACTTTCCAAGCCTATATCAACAAGGCCCTTGCCAGCTTAGTTAATAACCTCTACGTAGTATACCTAGATAACATCCTTGTCTATAGCCTTACCTACAAGGGGTACGTACAGTACCTACAGCTCGTACTCGAGAGGCTAAGGAAGTACGCCCTGTATACTAGCTAGAAGAAGTGTCGGTTCTTCACGAACGAGACTGAGTATCTCGGGTACGTAATTAACGGCGTAGGGTTAGGGTTAGGGGTTCTAGTCAATGGCGAAAGCCCATATCCAATGAAGGTGGAATTGATATCTGCGACTGGACCGCCGGTGCCTTTCAACGCCTGGGGCCGCCCGAGAGCCTCCCAGCCCGCACAAGTGCAACACGGACGGACCGAGTCCGACCTTCCCGGCCTAGGCATACGGATAGCCGCTAGCCTAGGGTGTCCGGCAGACAGTATCACGACACTAGCAGTATCCTCGGCTTACGCTCTCAGAATATCGCCTTCGAGAAGTCTGCCTGTCTGGTTTCCTTTCGGTACCAGCAAAAGCCGGGTAACCCGCGGCTGTTGTACGGGGTAGGTTCGCAGATGGATAGGCTGGCAGTGTGACGGGACCACCCCAGTCCTCCGCTCTGCCCCCTCTACCGGGGGTTTGGTTGGAGTTTTACGGCCTCACGCTGCCGAGTGGTTTTTGGGTGTCGCCAGGGGGAGGTCATGGCATGCCTCCTTGACGGCCCCTCAAGGTCCACCGCTTGGTTCGCACATAGGGTGGCTGACCTATCTATGCTGTAGATGTCCTCCCAGCGCGTTGTGTGCGCCGACGCTGGGGTGGGGCACGGGAGTCGGACCTCTCCCTCGCCTTCGAGGGCTTAACTATATACTATCTACGTATCTACCGCGTCTCTGCGAGCCAAGTGGGCTCCGATTTACCGGCCGGTAGATTTGGTCTCGGTTCGTTCCCTCTCTGGATTTCGGTGAGGTTTCTTGCCAGTTAATGTATTTGGCGAAGAAGTTCGGTGCCATGTCTCAGGGGGTCATGGGAAGTTTGCCATGTCTCAGCTGATCATGGGAGTCTGGTTTACCGGCCGGTAGATTCGGTCTCGGTTTGTGCCCTCTCTGGATTTCAGTGAGGTTTCTTGCCAGTCAATGTATTTGGCGAAGAGGTTCGGTGCCATGTCTCAGAGGATCATGGGAAGTGTGCCACGCCTCATATAAGCAAAGAGGTTTGGTTTACCGGCCGGTAGATTCGGTCTCGGTTTGTGCCCTCTCTGGATTTCAGTGAGGTTTCTTGCCAGTCAATGTATTTGGCGAAGAGGTTCGGTGCCATGTCTCAGAGGATCATGGGAAGTGTGCCACGCCTCATATAAGCAAAGAGGTTTGGTTTACCGGCCGGTAGATTCGGTCTCGGTTTGTGCCCTCTCTGGATTTCAGTGAGGTTTCTTGCCAGTCAATGTATTTGGCGAAGAGGTTCGGTGCCATGTCTCAGAGGATCATGGGAAGTGTGCCACGCCTCATATAAGCAAAGAGGTTTGGTTTACCGGCCGGTAGATTCGGTCTCGGTTTGTGCCCTCTCTGGATTTCAGTGAGGTTTCTTGCCAGTCAATGTATTTGGCGAAGAGGTTCGGTGCCATGTCTCAGAGGATCATGGGAAGTGTGCCACGCCTCATATAAGCAAAGAGGTTTGGTTTACCGGCCGGTAGATTCGGTCTCGGTTTGTGCCCTCTCTGGATTTCAGTGAGGTTTCTTGCCAGTCAATGTATTTGGCGAAGAGGTTCGGTGCCATGTCTCAGAGGATCATGGGAAGTGTGCCACGCCTCATATAAGCAAAGAGGTTTGGTTTACCGGCCGGTAGATTCGGTCTCGGTTTGTGCCCTCTCTGGATTTCAGTGAGGTTTCTTGCCAGTCAATGTATTTGGCGAAGAGGTTCGGTGCCATGTCTCAGAGGATCATGGGAATAAGGTGAAACATTAATACATATTACGTGCTAGGATCGCTAGTATGTTTTGGTACATTGTCCCGCGTGAACTCCTCTCGTAGGCCGGCCTTTACTTTACCAAGCGCCTCGAATGCCTGCTCCCAGTACCCATTGTTTAGCATGAAGTCAACGTTTGTGAAGCAACCATCCAGATCTAATAGCTTAGGGTTAGGGGTTCTAGTCAATGGCGAAAGCCCATATCCAATGAAGGTGGAATTGATATCTGCGACTGGACCGCCGGTGCCTTTCAACGCCTGGGGCCGCCCGAGAGCCTCCCAGCCCGCACAAGTGCAACACGGACGGACCGAGTCCGACCTTCCCGGCCTAGGCATACGGATAGCCGCTAGCCTAGGGTGTCCGGCAGACAGTATCACGACACTAGCAGTATCCTCGGCTTACGCTCTCAGAATATCGCCTTCGAGAAGTCTGCCTGTCTGGTTTCCTTTCGGTACCAGCAAAAGCCGGGTAACCCGCGGCTGTTGTACGGGGTAGGTTCGCAGATGGATAGGCTGGCAGTGTGACGGGACCACCCCAGTCCTCCGCTCTGCCCCCTCTACCGGGGGTTTGGTTGGAGTTTTACGGCCTCACGCTGCCGAGTGGTTTTTGGGTGTCGCCAGGGGGAGGTCATGGCATGCCTCCTTGACGGCCCCTCAAGGTCCACCGCTTGGTTCGCACATAGGGTGGCTGACCTATCTATGCTGTAGATGTCCTCCCAGCGCGTTGTGTGCGCCGACGCTGGGGTGGGGCACGGGAGTCGGACCTCTCCCTCGCCTTCGAGGGCTTAACTATATACTATCTACGTATCTACCGCGTCTCTGCGAGCCAAGTGGGCTCCGATTTACCGGCCGGTAGATTTGGTCTCGGTTCGTTCCCTCTCTGGATTTCGGTGAGGTTTCTTGCCAGTTAATGTATTTGGCGAAGAAGTTCGGTGCCATGTCTCAGGGGGTCATGGGAAGTTTGCCATGTCTCAGCTGATCATGGGAGTCTGGTTTACCGGCCGGTAGATTCGGTCTCGGTTTGTGCCCTCTCTGGATTTCAGTGAGGTTTCTTGCCAGTCAATGTATTTGGCGAAGAGGTTCGGTGCCATGTCTCAGAGGATCATGGGAAGTGTGCCACGCCTCATATAAGCAAAGAGGTTTGGTTTACCGGCCGGTAGATTCGGTCTCGGTTTGTGCCCTCTCTGGATTTCAGTGAGGTTTCTTGCCAGTCAATGTATTTGGCGAAGAGGTTCGGTGCCATGTCTCAGAGGATCATGGGAAGTGTGCCACGCCTCATATAAGCAAAGAGGTTTGGTTTACCGGCCGGTAGATTCGGTCTCGGTTTGTGCCCTCTCTGGATTTCAGTGAGGTTTCTTGCCAGTCAATGTATTTGGCGAAGAGGTTCGGTGCCATGTCTCAGAGGATCATGGGAATAAGGTGAAACATTAATACATATTACGTGCTAGGATCGCTAGTATGTTTTGGTACATTGTCCCGCGTGAACTCCTCTCGTAGGCCGGCCTTTACTTTACCAAGCGCCTCGAATGCCTGCTCCCAGTACCCATTGTTTAGCATGAAGTCAACGTTTGTGAAGCAACCATCCAGATCTAATAGCTTTGCTTGCCTGCCCTTCTCACGCCTTTGCCTGCGGGACAATCTAGTTGCTCCGCATTGGCAGTCGCAGTCCTCGTCTCCACGACGGAACCCTCGGGAACCTGTAGTACAGGCGTGTCTGTACCGAAAGCACCACACCCCACGGCGATATTGGAAGAACTGGTCTTGCATGTGTCGAGGAGCGGTCAGGACCGGATCCACGGCAGGCTTCCTCCCATCAGATCGAAGGGCCAACGCTACTAGCCTGGTCAGGTGTGACCTCTGCGCGCGTTTAGCTACCTGCTTCTTTACCCATTTCCTCTGGAATCCCGCCAGTGAGTAGGCTGTCAGGGCGTTCGTTTCTCGTTTCCAGAGGGTCAGTAGTCTATTCTCTCGTAGACTCCTCCGGAAGCCTCCTCCCGCCATCGGCCGTAGTAGTAGATTTTGAAGCAGAGTCTCGCGTTCAGAGCGCTGAAGTCGAAAGAGGAAGGACATATGTAGGCATTCGAATCGCTCGCTTAGCTTGGGGAGACCGAGTAGGGTCTGGGTAAGGCACCAGCCGTGCTTCCCGTTCGCAATCCACTGTATCAGGGCCTTGTACCGGTCTTCGGTTATCTTCCATTTGCTTTCGGATCGGAGGGCCCACGCCCAGACAAGCGGAGCCCCGTACTCCAGAATTGGCGCTACATACTCATAGTACGCTCGTAGTCGGTTTGCTACGCCCCAGGTCGCAGAGTGGCGGGTCATAAAAGCTACGCGACCTACCGCCCTCTCGATTCGGTTATCTAGGTGTTGTTGGAAGTCAATCCCGTTGGCCGTTATTGGAAATCCTAGGTATGTGTACTGATCTACACCCGGTAGTATGTCCTTGTCCCAGCCAATAGGGCCGGGATAGGTGATTGAGACGTGGCCGCACTTCCGGATATTGACACTAATACCGTTCGTGTGGCACCATCGCCATATACACCCCAGTAGACCTCTAATTTCGTCTGGGTGCGAGTAGAGTAGTGCGCCGTCATCCGCGTAGAACAGCCCTTTCGGGAGTCGTGAGTTGGTCGGGTTCAAGTCATAGAGTAGGTCATCGACTAGGATGTTCCATAAGAGTGGTGAGAGCGGGGAGCCTTGGAGTACCCCCCTTGTCCGCTCAAACCATGGAGATGCGCCGCCGTTTGCCAGGACTCGAGAGGTCAATCCAGTCCGCAGTGCCCTCAGGACCTCCAGTAGTCTCCGTGGACATTCACGGCGCATCAAAGCAGCGTCAAGCAGGGTGTGGTTCACCATGTCAAACGCAGCACTGAAGTCAAGGAAGATCGCCCCAGCGCACAGTCGCTGCTCGAGAGCAATGTGAACAACCGCGGCGTGCGTCAGTGTAGAGTAATCGCTTCGAAAACCTGCTTGCGCCGGATGTAACTGCATCTGAGGCATGTGCAACATTCTCCGGAGGAGACAGGATTCGAATAGCTTTCGGAATGTCGTCGAGAGTGCGATTGGTCGGGTGTTGAAGACTGTCTTCGGCTGCCTCGGGTCCTTGACGATAAGTTGTATATCCGTAGCGTTCCAGGCAGCTGGAGTGTAGCCCTGGTCGAGGCACGAATTGAACAGGTGAGTAAGGGCAGGTAGTAGCGAGGTGTCCGCGAGTGCCTTCACCGCCCGCACGTGTATGCCATCGCTCCCACATGCCTTCGAGCTGTCCTGTCTCGACAGCTCCTTGCCTACCTCTTCGATAGTAAGTGGTTCAAAGTCCCCGCCTTTGCTCGGGCGTGCAGACCTCTCTACAGATATCGGGTAAGGTGCTTGGTAGCGCTTGCCGAGTTCGCGTGCCGCTTCATCAAGTGCGCTGATATCTGGATCGGAGCTGCATAGTAGGCTATTGTCCTTATCTAGGCGGAACAGCTGTCGGACCATCTGGAAGTATGTCGGTTCCGAGCAAGTCCTTGTCCCCTGGGAGTTGGGTTTACATTCGCCTAGTGCTCGTCGACAGGCTTGCTGGCACGCCTTTACGATTCGTCCATGTTGGTCGTCAATATCGTAGCTCCGGTCTAGCGGGTGGAGACAGGCCGTCGCTGCTTCGGTCCATGCTGTCGCAAGCTTCGTAGCAACGTGCTCGTTTCCAAGTCGGCTGTTCTGGAAGCGCGGTAGCTTGGGATTCGGGTGTCCTAGGGTCGTAGCACTCGTCCAATCCAGTAGTAGTAGGTATTTGTGATCGGTCGAAAGATCCAGGCTAGCGGTATCTACCAGGTGAAGATTACAGTGGGCGAAGGGTCGCTTCGCAAAACAATGATCGATAGTTAGGTGTGGGAACCTTTGGAAGCCGTCCGGTAGTCTACCATGGGTTGTAGGGTCGAGGCGTAGCATTCCAGCAGCCTGCATCCATGACGAGATACTTGCTGCACGTTCGTCTGGGTTGCCAAGGCCGGTACGTTGGTTGTATCGGACATTTACGTCGCCAAGGACGACGTCCCTCGATTCTAGACTGGCCAGCAGTGCTTCGACGTCGCTCGAATTCATCGAAGGTGGCATATATATACCCGTAACTGTAGTCCCTTTAAGGGTTACGGTCACGGAGGAGTCGGTTACCTCCGGCGCGCTCGACATCATCGAACGGGCCTTGTTCGATCCTAGGGCGCACACCCCGCCAGTATGCCGACAGCCAGGTCTTGATAGTGGTTTAGGGGTGTGCGCGATTGCCGCAGTTGTCGCTATACACCCCTGGTAACCAACGTACCACGTCTCTACAACAAAGAGCACATCTAGCATCCCCGAATCGATTAGCTGCAGGGTACGCTCCCAGCTATGGGTATCTAGTCCTTGTATATTTATGTATCCGATCCGGACACACTCGTTCGGTACCAGACCGACGTCGGTGTAAGTAGCAGTAGTTGTAGCGATCGCTCCCCGCTGCGCTAGACGAGTGCTTCGCCTTACGGGGGTCATAGTCGGAGGGTATAGTAGACTCAGCGGTCGGAGTCAAGAGGATCGCTAATTATGCTATCAAGCGCGGCAGGGTCGGGGTCCTCCCAGCTAGTTACAATGTCAATAGACGGGGTTCTCTGCCGGGTACGCCGAGTCCGTTCTTGTCGAAGTAAGGTCGAGATATCTTTGGCGATAGCCGAGAGTATCTTAATCTCGGCGGACAGTTGTGTAATTCCTTTGGCTAACAGGTCCGGGCAGGCTCTCTTCCGCTCACGCTCAATAGTGTCGAGTTCGTCGTCTGTTTTCGCTTCAGGTCGTAGTAGGGTAGCTTCGGTTCGAGTGCGTTTAGGTGGGTTCAGGGCTGGTCTAGTAGGGGTTTGGGCAGATCTCGCTAGTGCTTTAGGCGATTGAGGTTCGACGGGTATTATCGCTTGGGGTTTATTATTAGGATCGGGTGTCGACGACAGCCGTCGGGAAATACTAGTCGTACTCCTGCCGTCCTCCTGTAGCTTTGCTTCGACTTCTCGGCGGATATGCTCGACTCTGTCCTTGCCAAGTACCGTAATAGCTCGGGCTATGTACGTGTTACAAGAGGCAATAGCACAGCCGCGGCCTGTCTCTCGTCGCTTCTTTACGGAATTGCGGCAGCGGAATTGGCGGCGCTTTACTCCTACCTGCTCCGCCGCACCGTTCCCACCCTCGTCCTTACAATACGCGCGGATTGGTGGTTCCGGTTTCGGGCAACCTGGGCATGTAATCCGGTTGCCGTAGCGGAAGTGAAGGGTTTCGGCGAGGATACGGACACCTCCGAGGTCCAAATAGCGAGTCTCGGTCGGTTCTGCTACCATATTTAAGGGAAGATGTAGCTAGGCAGGTTGCGCTCGGTCCTAGGTCCGGGTCAAGTAAACGAGGTTACAATCTGTTACACTGTAGTGAATGTGTATAGGGCGAATGAGGGCCTTAGTGAGTAGGGAGAACAGCGACTTTATAGCTTACTCCGTAGTACATTCGTCTTGTAGGACGAGGTTCATTCAAGCCAAGAACATACGCTAGAGATTAGAGGTTTACGGGCGAAGAGAATGTCGAGACCATACCTATACTATTACTAGTAGTGCCAAACTTACCGGCCGGTAAATTGGTTTGCGCCTTTTGTATGGTTCAAGCGACAAACATCAAGCTCAGTAAGGAAATTAGGCGGATAAGTGGGTTGTAAAGTAGGGGCGTCGTACATACAATATACAGGACCTTGTCAGTATTCCGGTCTCTGGTGCTTCGGGCATAACCACGCTCGTGGCTTTTTACGCTATAGGCGCTGGCGTTGGCAGATCGTTATGGCGTAAAAAGGCAAGGGCGGCCCTGGGCATGAACACGCTCGTGGCTTTTTACGCCATAGGCACTAGCGTTTGGGAGCCTAAGGCACAGAGGCCTTCATAGCGTAAAAACGCAAGGGCGGCCCTGGGCATGAACACGCTCGTGGCTTTTTACGCCATGGGCACTAGCGTTTGGGAGCCTAAGGCACAGAGGCCTTTATGGCGTAAAAACGCAAGGGCGGTCCTGGGGCATAAACACGCTCGTAGCTTTTTACGCCATAGGCGCTGGCGTTTGGGAGCCTAAGGCACAGAGGCCTTCATGGCGTAAAAAGCCACGAGCGGCGGGCGTTCGGTGCCTCGGTTTAGCACGTTGCTCATAGCGTAAAAAGCCACGCCTAGATCGTATTGCCCTCGTGTTGGATGCGGTGCGCTCTCGGCAAGCTTGTAGTGGCTTGGGAGCTGGTGTATAGCAAAGGTTCTTAGCTGTAATTACACAAAGTTTACTGGCGGTGACGAGAGCCCTATACCATCAGACAGCCAATCTTCTGGGAACATCTCCCAATCAATTGGTTCAGTTTCGCTTCTATTGTTGCTCGGGTTAGGTGGCGTAAGCGGCACACTCCCTTCAGCCTCAAACCAGTCTCCTCCTAATTCACGCAAGCCTTGGTATGAACCGTCCCATGACTCCAGTCGCATACGTGACGTTGGTGGGGCGGCGCCGTCGATTGCGTCCATCAAAATCGGTTCTAGTGCTGTGCCTAGGTGGATTACTTCAGGGCGGAAGAGCTTAATACAGTCCAGCCAGGTATCTAGCTCTTCCTTTAGGAGCTTCTGTTCGACGAACGTTTTCTTCAAGGTCGTAGGGAAGAGTCCGATTGTTCCTCGCGGTAGTACCTCGGTTACCCGGAGCCATCGCCTCCAGTATTTAATGTCTCGAGTGAATGTACTATACGCCCGTTTCGCACGCTCCTCACGTCCGTAAAGCCATCGGAACATCTCCTCTTTTGCGATGCTTCGATGGGGTGTCCG
Source organism: Acidiella bohemica (assembly GCA_019670975.1). NCBI lineage: Eukaryota > Fungi > Ascomycota > Dothideomycetes > Mycosphaerellales > Teratosphaeriaceae > Acidiella > Acidiella bohemica. Next base: position 160,305 of record JAGUCJ010000031.1, read on the forward strand.
TGTCGCTTCATTCCCTTGTGCAGTACTAGTTGAGTTATCTTGTAGTTCTAGGTACCGCCTTCCGAGTGCCGCCATCTGTAGTCTTTCTTGTGGTGTTACAAGCGCTCGCGCAATTCCCGTGCGCTTCAACCGATCGTATAGTGCAACAAACTTAGGGTCCCAGTCCATCCCCTCTTCGAGCCAGACGCGCCCCTCACTAGCAGCTGCCTCTTCGGTCTCGGTCACGCTTCTGTCGCACCGCTGCAGATCCCGAAGTGTCCCCTTCTTCCGCCATTCCGACATCAAATCCTTCCATTGCGTCGCAACGCTTATATCAGCTATCTGGTACACGTAGGCCCACATTGTCTTCGAAAATGCGGAGTCCTTCGTGGGGAGCTGAAGCGCTAGCCATCGGTGTGCGGCAGTAGCCTGGGAGACGTCGTACTGGGTCGCTGGCACTTGCACCTGTCGAGTAATGTCGCCGGTGCCTGCGTCCGTACATCCCTCGCTGCCGCCCTCTCCTCTTCTGTCCTCGCAACCCCGAGGACTATTGCCCTGATTCTCGATTTCGGTAGTCCGTTCTCCTTGCGAGCTCGGAGTAGGAGCCAGTGCACCATCGTCCGGTCCCCTATGCCTTGCCCTCTTCGTACGGTGAGTGCTAGTCTCCCGGTCACTTCCTCCGCTGTAGACCTCTTCTAGCCGGGCGCTCCGTCGTAAGGGACCGTGTTGGCCGGGGCGGACTCTTGATCCAACGCGGACTATCTTCCAGACCGTAGTCTCATCTCGCCGCTGTCGGATTACTATCTCGCGATCGGAGCTACTGCTGGAGCTCGGCCTAGACCATGTACTCCTCTCGCCCGTAACGCGATCGACGTAGTGGAAAGTAATGTAGCTGCCATAGTTCGGGTCCTGCGCCTTTGGGATGTCCGGTGTCGCCATAGGGTAGGGCTTAGAAATAATGATACGAGCGTGACGGATGGGGTGATTGCTTAGAGGTTTATCCTGTATGCTCTCGTCCTCAGTCTGGACCATAGGTATGAAGGTCTCCGCGATTGCGACGGTGGGTATCCTTTCAGAGTCCCCTGGATTCTGAAGTTGGTTTATCCACGCCATTGCCAGGGGGTTTAGGCAGTTTTCGTAGCGTCGAAGGCTGCTACCGTGGGTTTGCCGACGGCCCTGACCCGAAGGTCGCATATGGCGTAAAAAGTCTAGGCGTAGGGTTTGTGTAGTAAGCCTCAGGCCCGGAACCCACCCATGGCGTAAAAAGCCATAAGGGTCGGCTTGTCGGGCGCGGGGCACGTGAAACCCCCGCGTACCTGCATCCTAAGCCGTTCCCCGCTATTCTCTACATTCCTCTCCTCAATGTCATACAACCTCACCTCCTCTACTCCAGCAGAACCACCGTTCTCCGGGCAACCCCGCGCATGCCACATCCCTAAGCGCTCGCAAGCTACATCATCGACTCGACGGAAGGCGCACCTGCGCCCGTAAAGAGTGGGTCACGAGCGACGGACATGGCAGTGGCTCGGAAGGTACGACAAAGGGTCGGTTCTTATAAGGGTACCGGTTCGGATTAGGGTACTAGAGGCAACCGTCTAGAACTTGAGATTAGATTTACCGGCCGGTAGACTTAAACAGAATCGACGATTGCTTGGTGTTGAACATATAACTCGGACGATAAGAGCGCTACTCCTACCGCAGGCGGTCGGGTCTCCCCCGGATACAGAGTTGGTACTCAGTGCTGCAATATGCTAATACTGGGGTAAAACTAGGATAAGCTACCCTTCGCAAACAGCTACCAAATTTACCGGCCGGTAAATTTATACGGTGGAGAGACTGGATAGCGTGGTGCAGCTGGCGACTACGGTATTGATAGGGTGGACATCCTCCCCGACATGGGCCTACTAGGGTTGCTTCAGGATACCGGTCAGGCTATAGGGGGTATGTCTTCTCTCGCAGGGCGACAGGTTCTCTCGCTGACTCGCCCACCACTCCTTAGCCTTCTGTCAAGGTGGTGCGGTTAGAGGCGAATTTACCGCCCGGGTTAGTCTCCCACGATTAGTGTGAGTTTTGGGGTTCACGTCACTACCGCTCACTTACTGTTCACTTCCCCGCATCTAGATGGGAGCCGTTCGGGTGACTGCCATACATTTTTTGCTGACGCGCACCTAGATCCGCCCCATTTCCACGATCCACAAGTGAAGCCGATGTGGATCCCACGAAGGTCTGTGAATTCGCACGAGTGAATCCGCGCGTGTGGATATGCGCATGTGAACTGCCCGGGCGCTAGCGCCAAACCTTATTTGGGACCTATAACTTCTACGCTCCTCCCTCGATTCTTAGCTTTTTCGCTTCCTCGCTACAGACCACCCCCCCCTGTTCTTCATCTTTGCCCACTTGCACGGCCGGGAAATTCGGCGACAACAACAACTCCAACCTGCACGGCCGGTAAATTCGGCAACAACAACAACTGCAAAACTCCAGCACACAAACACCATCAAATCTACGCCCTTCCCACAGCTCCTCCCACCTGCGTGTCGAGCAGAGTTACCGAAGAGGCAATTTACCGGCCGGTAAATCTGGCTGGGCGGCCTTGATATCGGCATACTCCTTCCCTGCTACAGCGCCGGGGGTTTGTATACAGTGCTTACTCCGCTTCAATACGGCCACTTGCTCCAACCAAGCAGTGTGGCACCGTCCGGCGTGAAGTCCTCCTCCCGTTCAACAACGAGGTGGACTGCACTCCACACCTCTCAACCCTCCTGTCCACTACTCTTTTCAGCTAATCTTCTCGATCTGCTAACATGTCTTCCAACGCCGGCCCAAGCAAGGGCAAGGGCAAAGGCAAAGAGCGCCAAGCCGACCTCCCTATCATGACCGCGGCCCAGAAGAAGATGAAGAAGGTCGGCGAAGCATTGGCGTCCACTCCTACCAACAAGAAGAACCGCAAGAAGAAGGGTGCGGAGTCCGACCCGAGCGAACCCGAGACCAAGGAGCAGCAAGAAGCCATTATCGCCAGCAGTCTGATGAACGACTTCAGCTCATATGGTGTGTATGTCGTCCGCCCGAACAACGGCACCACCGAGAATCTCGGAGTCTTTGCCGGGTACCTCGGCGCTCCGACATCAAGACTTTGTGGGATGCTGTGCACGCGGCTCGAGATGTACTTAAGTCGCTCGAGGCTCAGATTCAGGTAAGCACTCACCCCGTCTAATTTACCGGCCGGTAGATTCGGCAGCGTCGCCAGACCTCTTGCCAGACCTACCGGCCGGTAAATTCCCCCGCCGGTCTCTCAGCCTTACCTACCGGCCGGTAAACTTGGCAGCGTTCCCAAACTTCTCGCCAAATCTACCGGCCGGTAAATTTGGCAGTGTTTCCGAACTTCTCGTCGAATCTACTAGCTAGTAGATTTAGCGAGCGTAGGTTCTCTCTTATCGTTCTGAGACTGACATGGCTTGGCAGTACGGCTATGGTTACCAGCACAAGAATCGCGTGGCCGTGAACGACATCATCTCGGTCGGCACGAAGCTTCTTAAGGATGGTGACATCGACCTCAACATCGACTGGCGCGATAGGCACGTTCGCAAGGCCTACATCGACGAGGAGAATTTTGCCGACACTGCGCGGTACGGCGTCGGCCGCAACTCAGGTGCTTACCGCGGCACTGTCATCTTCCTTCGCCATGCCCAGCTCATCGTTCACCTCATGCACGACTTCCATCCGGCCATCTTCCCTGGACCTGCTCCTGGTGCCCCACAGAACCAAGTCGTCGCCGGCATTGCTTCGGAGGACATCAGCCGTGTCAAGTGTTTGATGAGCTTCATTGGGTACAAGCAGCGCCAGCTCCGCAAGGGCTCCGGTGACACGAATCTCTGGGCCAAGGTTGCACCCGATACCCGCCGTGGCTTCAGCGAAGACACCGCCGTGGTTCCAGCCCTGTACCGCTTCGAAGGCGGGCCAGCGTTGCCCGACGCCCGTGAGGCCGCGCAGCAGATGTATGCGACGGGCATGCAGCGCTTGACGGAGATGGCTGCCCAGCGGTTCGCGGGTGTTAACGATCCCTCCGCTACTGAAGAGGATTTGCAGAAGATGGACGAGGTGGCGAACCATTTCGGTCTGTCTCGGGGCGGACGGTTGAAGAAGAAGAACAAGAAGGCCGCTCTGCTCCAGTCACTCCCTGCCATTGACCCGGCAATCCGCGATGCCGCCATCAAGAACCTCTGTCGCCCGCTGCAGATCATCCACGATCGCGACGAGGAGACCGCGCGTGCCGAGGCGCTCGATGGCGAGCGGGTCGCTGACGCTCTCAGCCTGACCCGCCTCAGCTCCATCATCGGCGATCTGGCAACCGAAGGTGAAGGCGTGGGCAATTCTAAGAAGCTCGCGGTTGAGACCGATGTCGAAGACGCCATCCAGCGCGCGCGGACCGGCGACCGCCATTTCCTAGAGCTTCTCGCCAGCTGGAGCATTTCGACCGAGGACCTGGAGAACGTCGACCTCCACGACGCCGTGAAGAAGGTGAACGACACCAAGATCTCCTCCGCCTTCCGCAACCTCCAGAATTCGATCAACTCGGTCTCCGCTTTCCCACCCCAATACGACGAAGTCGTGGAGCGTTTTGGGTTCACCGTCACCCCTAGCGAGAACGGCGTGCCACTCGTCAACCACTTCGGTGTCATGCTCCTTCCCCACCAGGTCGTCGCCGTCAGCTTCCTCGTGGACATGTTGGAGAGCAAGCTTCGGTCCGCCGCCCTGTTGGACGAGACTGGTTTGGGCAAGACCATCCAGGCTCTCAGCTCCGACCGTCAACTCCACGCCCACATTCGCGAAGCCCTCGCGAAGGAAAACCGTAAGTCCATGCCTGACCCTCCCTATCTACTCCCTTGACCACCCAATCGCGCCAAATTTACCGGCCGGTAAATTGAGTATCGTTCTAACTGTTGTTTTAGTTCTTGCACCCGACGACTCTTTCCATGAGTTCTTCCCCCTCACCCCGCAGGACAACAGGGCTCAGACCGCCGCTGCCGTTAGCGACATCAAGAAGAAGGCGAAGGGCAAGCAGAGGGCCGAGGCCGAGGAGAGCTCCGAGAGCGAGTCCGAGGACGATGCCGACGACGATGATGATGACGACGACGACACCGAGGCGGGCCCTGCCAGGGAATACGATGATGACGTCGATCAGCTGGCGTACGAGATTGAGGTCGAGAACCGGCTTGAGGAGGCTGGCCTGGACGAGGATGGTCGCAGCGGCAACTTCATGGGCGATGGTTACCTCCGGCACCCCCGCCTCGATGAGATTCAGGCTGCCATTGAGCGCAATGATGCGAAGCGAGCAGGTTCGTTGCCATTCAGATTTACCGGCCGGTAAATCTGGCGCGTGGAATGTGCTGACTTTGTATTAGATTTCGAGAAGCGCGGTATCCCTTACTTCCAGCCGCGCATCGTCTACGCACCCGCCGGTGCCACTTCGGTCTGGACCAAGGAGATCACCGACTCATTCTCCTCCACCATCCGGCTGAGAGCCTGGCTCAGTGCTGGTACCAACAACACCAGCGCTGCCTTGGGCGGCGACTTCATCGGCACTGGGCGTGATATCGAGACCTACGTGCGCACTCTCCCCCCTGACCACCCGGCAACCGGTGAGATTGTGTTTGTCACCTCATACACGACCGCGGCTGCGCGCCTGCTGCGCCATTTCATTCAGCGGGGCAACGAGCGGTACTACATCAGCAAACTGAGCAGGGCGGAGTGCACCGAGCTCGGCATACCCCATGATGAGTACATGAGTCGGCAGGAGCGGGCCAGAGCTTATCTGGCGGAGGGTGTTGGCGAGCGCAGATACGAATTGCGTGTCAGGCCGGGCCTCTGGGATACCTCTTTTTGGGACGAGGTGCATCGGTTGAAGAACATGCACACCCAGCAGATGTATACGCTGCTGTCACAGCGTCATGGCCGCGTGCTGATGCTTACGGCATCGCCATTTATGCGCCGCCTGCGCGACCTGACGTCGATCCTGGAGGTCGTTAACCACACCAGGAAGCGGGGTCAGCATGTCGCCGGTCTGGTCGGCAAGCGTTCGGTCGCTGAATATGAGCGGCTGGGGCGAGAGCTTGAGCGCGTCGGCGGGAGCTATCTTATGGCAGATGAGAAGACCCAGGACCGCCTGGCAACGTTGCTGGACCCCGCCCCTTATTTCGATCTCATGGCCAGCTTCGACGATGCTCCAGCTGTTGTCCGTAAGGTCGTCCCTTCCGTACTACGCCTCATCGGACTTAGGCGCGTGACTGGTCAGCCGATCGAGGCCCAGGGGCAGCAACATCTGATCGCTGCCAACATCCCACCGTTCCACTGCACGCTCGTGGAGCTCTTCCGCAACCGGTGGGAGGACCGGTACTACACCCCAGTCCATAAGGAGAAGATCGGTGAGGACGACCAGTTCCTCGTGGCTGCCGCCCCGCATGCCCAGCCCGCCAAACCCATCCGCCTTCGCCACCAACTCGACCTCGCCACAGAGACCGAAGCGCGTGATAACTTCGACAAGCGCCGGCGTCTCCAGATTGCAACCAACAACGTCGGCCAGGAGAACCTGGCAAAGTTCAAAATCCAGTCCAATGCCAAGGACGTCCAGAAATGGTAAGCTGCCCTTTTTACCGGCCGGTAAATCTGGCCATTTAATTATAAGCTGAGAGCTAACGTAATCTCCACAGGTATGAGGACCAGGCCGGCGACAGCGCTGCCTTCTCCCTCTACTGGATGGCGACAAACGAGGGCTGGAGCTCGGCGCCGACGGATCGGCTCAGCCAGGCGGCATACATCCTCAACCCCAGCAGTAAGGCCCAGTACTGCGTGCGGGAGACTCTGCGCCTGCAGGCGAAGGATGAGAAGCTCCTCATTTACTGCGACTGGCCCACGTCGGTATGGCTTATGAAGACCCTGTACGACACTCCTCGGTTTCAAGGCCGCGCGGATCAGTGCTGGGCAGAGTGCGAAGGAGCGCAGTGCGCTCACCGACCGCTTCAACAATCCCCAGGATAACGGCATCATGGTCCTGATCTGCTCTTCTCGGTCGGCCGCGGAGTCCTACAACTTCCAGAAGGACTGCCACAACATCATCGTCATGGACCTGGTCAACTTCAACACCATCCTGCAGATCATCGGTCGTTGCTACCGCATCGGGCAGAAGCACGAGCAGTTCATCAAGATCCTCATGCTCGATCGCTCATACGATCAGGTGCTGCTAGGGCAGTACGCCAGTGCTATGGTCGCGCAGCTTGCTGCCACCAGCGGTGTTCTGATGGACGGCATTTCCGACGACCATTGTGAAGATGCCCTCAACGATCCCGGTTTTGCGGCAAGGGTCCAGGATCTCGTCAAGTTCGGCAAGCTCACCCAGATCGAGGCTGCGAGAGAGGAGTTGTACACCTTGGCTGTGCAAGGCAAGCTCCGCGCCAACTTCGGTCTCCGCACGGATCGCGACAATGAACTGTGGGCCAATGCTCGTGCGCTAGATGCCAAGCTCCTCATCCCTGGAGAGCACCAGTACCATCTCACGAAGAAGGGACCCGTCGCCGAGCATGCCAGGAGGATTCTCGAGCGCGCCCAGATTACCAGCACCACTGTGCCTCCGACTCCAGTCAGCAAGGGCGCTGCCACCTACATCAGCAACATGCAGAAGCAGCAGGCACTTGCCGACAAGAAACGCCAGCGCGAGGAAACCGATGCGATGAAGGCAGACAAGAGGGCCGCCAAGAGGCGGAAGCTGGAGGCCGAGAAGGCCAAGAAAGAGGCCAAGGAGAAGGAGCAGTTCGAGGCCCTGCTCGCGAAGCGTGGTTTGACGATTGCCAACCTAGCTCCGCAGTCCGGTGAGTATTCAACCAGATTTACCGGGCGGTAAATTTGCTAACATCGCCTCCAGCTTTGGCGCAGGCGTTTAAGCCGGTAGGAGAGGCTTCTCCGGCGATGACCAGCTCTGGCGCGTCATCCGCGCCCGTCACCTTGGATCCGCAGTCCAGTGAGTATTCGATTCGATTTACCGGGCGGTAAATTTGCTAACATAGTGTACAGCTTTGGCGACGGCGCTCAGGCCGGTAGTAGAGGCTCCTACGGCTATAGCCTCCCCTCCCGCCGCGTCGTCCCTACCCGGTACCGAGTCCTCCCCCGTCATCGTCTCCTCCCCGGTGCCCGCGTCCACCTCCGCTCCGCCGTCGCCTACCCCGGAGGGATCTCCTCCTAACAGCACTGACGGCCTACATGGTCCGGTTCTGCTAGCGGGTATGTCTCACTTCAAATTTACCGGGCGGTAAACTGAGCTGACAATCTCAACAGTCAAGGCTGTCAGCGGTGAAGGTGGAGAGGATCCTCATGATTCGCCAATGCGTATGTCCGACCTTCTCCCTTCACGCCCATTTGCTAACGGGCTTTAGTTTCCGTCCCCTCCTCTCCGGTTCAGACCCCTTCCGCCTCCGTTGGCGGCGACCGCATAGAGCTTGATAGAGAGCCTCGCCAGGTTCGCGCGGCGAAGAACAAGGCCAAGGTCAAGGCTGACCTGGAGCAGCGTAGAGCCAAAGACCTCTACGCTGTTGCTAAGAGGCTTGGTGGCTCCGGTGCTAAAGGGCAGAGGAAGGGCGATTTCGTACGGTTTATATTCGACAACATCAGCGATGACTTGGATGGTCTGGAGCTAGGGGAGGATTGGGACGAGGATGGGGCGGCTGTGTGGCCTGAGCGGGTTGCGAGTTTGCTGGGGCAGGGCGAGCAGGAATAAGGCATCTTCTAGGTACAGTTGGCTATGCCTAGTAGGGGCGCGGTTGGGCATCGTGTTGGGGCTAGTGGGCCCAGGTAGTACCCGGAGCGAGGTAGCCCGTTCAATACGAAGGCTATAAGGGTAGCACTCTCGCCTTCGTAGTTCGATCTGCTGAGACGTGTTTATCTCTCCGAAGCTCTCTATGTTCCCTTCTCGGCCGCGGTAGAGATATTGTATAGAGCGCTATATATACCGCCTTTGACCTTAGCTGGGTTGCGGGTGCGGGTTGCGGGTTGCGGGGTTAGGGTTAGGGTTAGGGTTAGGGTTAGGGTTAGGGTTAGGGTTAGGGTTAGGGTTAGGGTTAGGGTTAGGGTTAGGGTTAGGGTTAGGGTTAGGGTTAGGGTTAGGGTTAGGGTTAGGGTGGGTTAGGGTTAGAGATACAATGAAGAAGAGGTGCGTCTTGGATTTGTTTCTGCAAGTATACGTCCTAGATCTCCTGCTGGCAGAAGACCTTTCGTTTCCTTGCAGAAGAGAAACTCATCAGGGTTGGGTACAGTCTTTTATATCCTGTCCTTGTGGACCCTCACTCTACCAGTCCAGGCATCAGTAACCTGTGTTGGTGTTTCATGCAGAAGCGCGCGGCAAAGCGTCGTCTGTGAAAGAGTTAGCGAGGTTGCGGTCTTGCGGGCGCAATCTCAGTGAGGGGAGAAGACCAAACCGTGCCTCACCTATATCTGCATGAATGGTGGGCCAATCGATTTGGCGCCGAGACTATTCCCGATTAGGCATAGCGCGGCTTTCTTTCGAGGTTAGGGTTAGGGTTAGGGTTTTGAACCCTACTCTTCCGCTTCACCAAAAGATGTGCGAAACTGCCTGTTCGGATCCATCCATGCCTCGAAACCTCCGATTCCTTCCATCCTATGAGTGAGGGATAGTTGACGATACACCGTGCCCGTACCCACCCTCTTGTCCTGAGGTATGATTCAGACGGCACAGATCCATCCCAGAACCCGAAGACCGCGACTGTCTTACTAGAGAAGGGCGAAGAGGCAGTCAAGAGGCTTGCGCAGCTTTGAAACCACGCTCTTAAGGTAGTCTTCGCAGGAGTCCGTTGTCTCCCCCGGAACCTCCTACTACTAGTGTACCCTAGCATCCCAACTTTTTCGTCCAGCGGGAGTGTGATACCCCGACACTCCGTCTTACGACCCGAAAGGTCTCGGCATCTCAAAAGGTAGGTCGTCATCGATGTCCATGGCGGATAAGTCTAGCTGTACTTCTTCCAGGGTAGTTTCTTCATACTCCGTACGGAGCAGGTTTCGATTTACCGACCGAACCACATCCCACAGGGATTTAGTCCGTTTCTTGGAAATGATCGTATGCTGAGGGAAGGGCAAGGATTTGCCTGCAGGTGCGCAGCGCCTCCAAGTCTTCAGCATCTCGTTCCAAACGTCGGCTGAAGAAACATTCTCCCAGGCGGGGTTGTAGCGGGAAACAGCGATAATGAAGTCACCGGTTCGGGCGCGGGCCGTTCCAAAAGCCGAGCGCCGTGGCAACCATTTCACCTGCCTGCCCCACTTAACCAACGCCTTCCTCGGCCAGCCCCGAGATTGAAGCCTCGACAAGAATGTCGTTTTCCATGTCAAAAAATATGGCTCTCGGTTTGAAATAGCGGCTGTCCGGGTGAGTTCTCCTTTCACCATTCCCTTCTTCACCGATAAGGGATGGCTGGAGGTCCAGGGGAGATACTGATGATGATTCCGACCTTCTCATAAGGCCGGAAGCACACTTCCGACTTCCCCTCGTGTATGTGAAACCATACATCGAGAAAGGATAATCCAACGTCGGAGTGTGCCCAAGCGATGTTCATACCAGGGGCTTGGATCAAATGGCTAACGACGTCGTCCGAAGGGTGAAGGACGAAGATATCATCAATGTATCGACGGTATAAACCCGTCGAAGTCTTGAAGATAGCGTTTCTCGTAAAAGGCCAGGTAAAGGTTGGCGAACACGGGACCGCAGTGTATTCCCATGGGTACCCCGTTTGTCTGTCGCCATAACCTGTTGCCAAGTTGAAACACCGTGTTTTGCCAGAGAAGTTCGGCGGCTTTGAGGATCCAGTCTTCGAGTACTGTATTATGTCGATAGGCTGGAAACCAGTGAACCGCGGATTTGAGGGCCGTCTGGAAGTCGACCCATGGGATAGACGTGTACATTGAGGCAACGTCTCCCGTGTGGATTCGGACACCTAGTCCTCTCTCGTTGAAGGTTCTCACTTCTTCACACAGCTCCCGGCTTGATTCGCAAATCCAAGAGTATGATCTCTGGATCGGGAGGAGGAGGTTGTGTAATACAATCGAAAGTGTTGAGGTGATATACGAGTGCATCGGCACGATCGGTCTGATCTTCCAGGGATTCTTGTGGATTTTCGGTATCCCGTGGAATTGGGGTATATCCTTTCGATATTTGTATTCTAGTAGAAACTTCTGGACCCTTGGAGAGATCCAGAAGGAAATGTCCGCCACGTTGTCGTGAATAAGATTCCAAAGTTCGTGTGAGACGCCACGCCAGAAGTAGCCGAAGTCTCCTACGAATGATTCAAATACTGGTAGTTGAATAAATGTCTTCACCTGTCCCCAGTACCAGTCCTGGGTCGTAACCACAATGCCGAGATTTTTATCGGATATGAAACACAGAAGGCCAGCTTCTGATAACCATCCGACCAAGGCCCTGGGAGACATAGTAATGTGTCGGAACACATCGTGTCGTCCAATCGAGGTAAGGGGCATAGGCCGTTCGAGTTGCAGTTGAACACTCCTTCTTCCCGCCTCGATTCCCTGGTTGAACCAGTGTTTACGTATAACAGGTTGCCAAGATGGGTTGCGTACAAACGGAACTGCAGGAAGCCCGTCCACCTTGTCTCGTGGTTTGTTGCGAAATAGTAGGCAATCTTCGCCTTCCTTGTCAGCGCATTGAACCATTGCCAAACCACGTAATCTCTTCGTTGTTGCGGAAAGAGATATTTCAAGTTGAGCGACAGGGAGTATTCCACGTCTCGGGGTAAAATCACTCCTTGTCCCTTATGCACTCCTGGCCGCCATGAGAGTAACGTGTCAAGGTCGTTAGCTCCGAGTTGGCTCCAAAGGTACATTTTTCGAGCAAGCGAGCTCAGCTTGAAGAATTCCGGGGGGACCCTTTTGAACCCTGTTTGCGGGAGTTCAAGCGCTTGTTGGGCCGCTTCTCCGGCTGGGTTCGTTTTCCGGCGTTTTGTTGCCGTTGACGTTTCCCAGGCCTCTGGGTTTTCTTGACGGAGGTTTTCCCATTCCTCCGTTTTCCTTTTCCCGACAATGTCCTGTCACGTCGGGATTGGCCTTCTCGTTTGATAGCCTCCCTCACCAACACCATGAGTTGCTTCTGACTTTTCGAAGTGTCTGCATCTGTCATTTCGGTGTCGGCGTCCTTCTTCATAACAGTCCGCTTTTCTTTCGCAAGACGAGCTTTCTGGTATGAACTGACACCAATTGCGGCCACAGTTTGAGCCACCTTTCCAATCACTCCGCCATCCGAGAGGATCGCGTGGTTTTCGGGTGAAATAAGATTCGTTTCTGTGGTCAAGACCTGTCCCCAGGCGAGGTTAAGTCGTTCGGCGACATGGTTGCTCTGAATAAAATCGCGAAGGTTTTCAACTTCCTTCGTTTTAATCAGGATCATTTGGGTCAGCGTGTTCTTTTTTGCTTCGAAGATCACGGAGTCGAGGGTCATAGAGCTCAAACCGCCGTCATCAGGTCCCATGGCGTCCTTGGAGATCTGAAGCGTTGGTGGCTTTATTGAGTTGAGTTGCGGAACCTCCTCAAATTTCGAAAACCGGAGCCGGTCTTTCCACAAGGCGAGCAGTTTTTTCGGCCGCACCGAGCTTGTGGCTAGCGTTGAGGACCTTGTCCAATATGTCCTTGCTGAGGGGTTGCGCTGGAACTGGAATCATGCGAAGGAGGTCACCTATACCATTGCATTTGGTGAGAGCAACAACAAACTCTCCCCTAACGCGGTAATTAATCTCGCTTTGTAACGCATCCTCCCTGGTCTGAGTGGATGGCACCGTAGAGCTATTGGAGGAGCTCGGCGTATGATGGGACGCCCGCGGGATGGTGTTCGTTCGCTGAGTTCCTGACATGGTGAACCAAGAGCACAATTGTCGTTAGGGTTAGAGAGTACAATGAAGAAGAGGTGCGTCTTGGATTTGTTTCTGCAAGTATACGTCCTAGATCTCCTGCTGGCAGAAGACCTTTCGTTTCCTTGCAGAAGAGAAACTCATCAGGGTTGGGTACAGTCTTTTATATCCTGTCCTTGTGGACCCTCACTCTACCAGTCCAGGCATCAGTAACCTGTGTTGGTGTTTCATGCAGAGCGCGCGGCAAAGCGTCGTCTATATCTGCATGAATGGTGGGCCAATCGATTTGGCGCCGAGACTATTCCCGATTAGGCATAGCGCGGCTTTCTTCGAGGTTAGGGTTAGGGTTAGGGTTAGGGTTAGGGTTAGGGTTAGGGTTAGGGTTAGGGTTAGGGTTAGGGTTAGGGTTAGGGTTAGGGTTAGGGTTAGGGTTAGGGTTAGG
>JAGUCJ010000032.1:0-168190 GCA_019670975.1 Acidiella bohemica
TCACCCTCTTCTGCGCCGGCAGCCCCCAGGCCAAAAACACCACGCCCTTGGTCCGTTTCGCAGCAACGGTATCGATGACTTTCTGCGTGAAGCGCTCCCAGCCCATGTTAGCATGGCTATTCGCTTCGTGTGCGCGGACGGTCAGGCAGGTGTTGAGGAGGAGGACGCCTCGGTCGGCCCAGGGGGTCAAGAGCCCGCCGTTGCGAGGGGGAGGGGTGAAAGAAGGATAGTCCCTTTTGATTGCTGTATATATATTCTTGAGCGAAGGGGGGGCTGGGGTCGGAGGCCGGACGGAGAAGCAGAGGCCGTGGGCTTGGTTGAGGTTGTGGTAGGGGTCTTGGCCGAGGATCACGGCCTTCACGTTGGGAAGAGGCGTGTGCCGGGACCTTGCGAGGAAGGAGGATGTTAGCGGGGAAGGTGTGATGGACGGAGGAAGGAAAGAAGGAGGGAGGGAAGGAAGGAAGGAAGGGAGGGAGGGAGGAAGGCAGGAAGTAATGAAGGGAGGAAGGAAGGCGGGAAGGAAGGCAGGAAGGAAGGAAAGAAGGCCGGAAGGAACGAAGGCAGGAAGGAAGGAAGGAGGGAACGAACCAGCTGTAGATGTCTTCCGGAGGAGGAAAGACCTTCTTGCCCGTCTCCAGCTCCCTCTTGAGGAAGCGTTTCAGGCCGAGGAATTCTTTGCTGGTGACTTCGTCCTTCAGCACGCCCAGCCAGCTGTCGTGCAGCGTCTCAATCTCGAGCTTGAGGAGTTCCTTCTGTTCGGCATCGAGCTTCGCCACCCACGCCTCCTTGTCGAACTTGATCGGCTTCGTCTCTTCGGCCGTCGCTCCATTGGCTGGCCGGTCGGGATTTGTCGAGGACGGTGCTGCGTTGGACTTGGGCGCGCCGAAGAAGGAGGTGATGGACTTGTCGGCTTTGGGCTTCTTGGCGGCGTCGGCGGCCAGATCGACGGCCTTGCGTTTGAGCGACATGTCTGCTGTGATGTCGCAGTGTGTTCAGTGTACTTGGAGTCTACGCAGCATAGATGAAGACGACGCGCGCGTCGGTGAGACGCGTCTCGGTGATAACGTCGGTGACGCAGCGCGAGTCCGAGGGCGCTTGGGCCAGCTCAGCCTTGTCTGGGGGAATGACCCGCTGCATTCTGCCCGGCCTAGAGCTTGGACAGGTGTTCAATGACCTTATACGCTTTCGATCATCATTCTAGGAATCTACCTTCGTGGTGAAGGTGCCAAATGGACAGAACTCGGTCGTCCAGTCTCGTCCTTCACCCGATGCGCTTTCAGCGGTGCATCGTCCCCAGCAACTAAGCAACGCAGTATTCAAGCATCATCCCATGAGCATAGTCGCAACGTACTCCCTTCCTCTCGCTCAACCGAGTAGCCTCTTGACTCATCCGCTCCCTTCATTGCTTCAGTCCTCCGCTTCTCGGGCCTTCTCCTCTGCCTCCCTCGCCAGGATACCCACCGCTTGCCTCGCATCTTCCGGCCTTCCTCCCTTGGCAATGTACTCCTTGATCATGGTCTTCATCAATCTAGTGATTTTCGCATAAGCAGCTATCTCAGAGTTCATGGCCGACGCAGGGATCTCGCGGAAAGTGTTGGCCGGTAGACGTGGGGCAAGGGCGCCGGGGAAGAGAGTCGTGGTGGCGGCGCGCATGGACGAGGCCGTTGGTCGGATGCGTGGAGGCGTTGCAGCAGTCCGTGCTGAGTTCGCGTATGCAATTGGATGCGGCATGGGGGCTAGGACAGGTGGTTGATGAGAAGATGGGCCTCGCAGAAACAGCTGACGACGCACGTCCGGTACTTGAGGAGCACTTGCTGACCCGATAAGCGGGTTCGCAGTCTTCCGACGCTTGAGCTCCAGCTGCCCAGTCATCGTGGCGGTCCCCTGTGTCAACTGTGCGGTGCCCGCTTGCATGTTGCGTGCCGGCAAAGAGACCGACGACTGAGCGGATGCGCCAGTGCCCATGCCTTTTCTCTGCATGGCGGGCTGGGCACCGACATCCATGCTAGTTGATGACGGGAGACTCCGCTTAGCTGCAGATTGGGTAGTCGTGGATCCTTGACTGGCCTTCTTGCGAAATCCCAAGGTCTCAAGCACTGTTTGCATTTGTTCGGGAGTCAATGCGCCAAAGCGCTTAGTGAGTTCTGCCGACATCATTGGCGCCACGACGTCGCGGTTTGGCGGCTGCACTGTGATGGATGTGGATGTAGGGGCAGCCAGAGGACGATCAGAAAGCTGAGGTGTTGCGCCTAAAGGTAGAGACTGCATGCCAGACACTGTAGTCTGCGGTGGTGAGTGACCTGGCCGATTCCTTAGACTCGGCAATTTGGCTGGACCATTGTTCGTGAAAAGCTTCCGGCGGACATCAGGGTAAATATTTGGCAGACCATCGGGGTTGAGTTGAGTGGATATTGCGCGCTTCTTAGAGCTTTCACTTGCGGAAGTTGCAGTCATCGAGCGGGCAGAAGCTGGAGCTGAAGCATATGTGCCTGCCATTGCATTCGGTCTCGCCGTGGCCGGGGGCGGAGTTGAAAGCCTCGTTACACTCTTGGCCACAACCTTCGCCGTCGCCGTCGCCGCCGCCGGCGTAGGCGTGCCCCTTCCCACGAACGGCTTCGCGTCGGAGCCTCTCACTCCATCCCGACTTCCATCTCCATACCCTCTATATCTCACATTCGTTCGCAACTCATCCAAGCTCACCCCGTTCTTCTTGAACCCCTCAATCAACTGCTCCATCCCCTTCCACGTCCTTGACTTACCCTCATACCCATGCTGCCTCCTCCACCCATTGAAAGCATTGGCCTGCTTGAGAGAAGACTGCATGCGGTTGATGGGTTCAAAGTGAGGGGACCAGAACATAGTCCAGCACTGGAGGGCTTCCGCGTCGTCCCATACATCGCTGCTGTTCGGATTGTCGGAAGTATTTCGGGTTTGGCGGGTGGTAGATGAGGAGGGCGTGGGGCTGGAGTGTGTTTGTTGGCTCCAGGTAGATGACGGGGGCATGGGAGCTGATTTGCGGGAGGCTTTGGGGATGCTTGATGGTGGATATGAGGTTGGACCGTTGGATGGTGAGCAGCAATTCTCACCGTAGGAAGTTGTTTGCTGTTGATTGTAGGCGGGAGGTGAAGGCTTGGCGTCTGCATCCTCGGCGGGGGCAGCGAGCCAGCTAGGCAGCAGCGGAGGCCTCCTGGGTGGGCGGGATGGGTGACTGCTGCTGCTGCTGCTTTCGACGGTACCGACTCGGCGGTTCATGTGACGCGCGCTCGATCCTGGTAGAGGCTCCATGTCCTCTTGCAATTTCTTTGCCCACCCAGTTGGCTCCAACCAGCTATCGCCGGGTGCCATGTCCGTGAACCGAAAGTGGGTGCAGTCGTGAAGACTCGATGTGGAGAGGCTTGTGTGTGTTTGCTGCTGTTCGTATGAGGGTATCCTCGGGCGTAAATGTAATCGGCCGAGACACAAAGTGAATTTGAACTGGGAAGGAGCGGCCAACGTCATCTACTGCTGGCGCAAACGGGGGCCATCCGGGCAAGTCTGTGTTCTTCAGATGTTACTGCTATATCATTCACTCACTGTGCTCTTCACCGTCCCTTGAACGTTGGATTCCTCTTCTCCCCGAATGCCTTCAGTGCCTCCACCCGATCCTCCGTCGGGATGACCATCTCATACGCCCTGTTCTCGCTGGCCTCGCCAATCTGCCACCCATCGAGAGCTTGCTGTGCGGCTCTGATGGCTACAGGCCCACCCTCGCATATCACGGTGGCCATCTCAACTGCACGCTCCAGCACCAAGCCTCTCGCAACACCAGGCGCTTTCTGCTGATCATCATTGATCTCCACCATTCGGTTTGCCAGGCCGAGGAAGTACGCCTCAGCGCCATTCACTCTTCGTCCGGTCAGGATCAGATCTCTGGCGCGATTGTGTCCAATGAGGGCCGGGAGACGGTAGGTCCCTCCTGTGCCTGGAATGATCGCAAGCCGTGTCTCTGGTAAGCCGACAGAAGCAGTCGAGGCCATGACCCTGAAGTCAGTGCATAGTGCAATCTCTAACCCGCCGCCGAAGGCCGTGCTGCTGATGGCGGAGATGGTAGGGATTGGAAGGGAGGAAAGACGGCTGAAGGTGTGACGGAGGTTCTTGAGGAATGCTGCGACGCTGTTGGACTTGTCAACCGAGCGATCTCCAGAAGCGAGGGTATGTCACGTACTCTTCCGGCGTCATGGTCAATCGCTCTTCAAGTCGGCTCCGGCGCAAAAGGCATCGTCGCTCTCAGACGCGAGGATCAGCGCTCTCGTGCTGCCCTTTCCGCCTTCCTTGTGCAGTCCCTCTATCACGCCGCCCAGCTCAGACAGCAGCTGTCGAGACAGCGCATTGCGAGCCTTGGGTCTGTTCAGTGACAATACCGCAATACTGCCGGCATGAGGCGCAGGCACGCTGCTGATCTTTATCGTCGAAGACAAAGAGGTTGCATATCGGAGCTGCCGTCCACTTGCGTTCATCCATCGCCTCCCCTGCCGTGCAGCGACTGCACGTGAACTTCCGGCGAACATTGTCTCGCCTCAATCATAGCACTACGGTTAATTGCATCAATCATCTCAGCGCCTGGGAGACAGCCGAGTTGTGCGGATAGCCTCGGCGGAAGTGGCTGCGATCAAGCTTCCCACTTCGGCCCATCCCCTTCCGACGCTCTCATCTCCCCTGGCGACGAAAGCCCCGGCCAATCAACAACATCCTAAATCGACGCCACTATCCGACACTGACCCCGGCACGCGGACGATCTTGCGCAAGACCAAAGCCGGCATGGCCGCATGGATGCTCCGTGACGGCGTGACTGGCTGAGCTGCTGTATTGGAACTTGCACTTGCGCAGACCTATACGATGGCTACCTTGAAGTAGACCACAAAATCATCACAGCATAACATTTCAAAGCAGCGATGGATCGAGTACAGCATCTACAACATGGCGTCGCAGAGCCGGCGGCGAGAGGTGGATGGTCAGGCATCATCGACAATATGCCTTCCATTCGCAACCTCTCGGGCTTGGCCGTTTCAGCTCTCGGTGCCGCCCAGCAAGTCCTGAGCAGCGTGAGGAGTCCAGTGAACAGAGCATCAGCCTTTGATCTAAGCAACTCAGCGACCTGTACCGACCCTCAGCTGTCATGCCACAACGCTTCCGCCATCTCGAATCTCTGCTGCTTCAATGCCCCAGGTGGCGCCCTGCTGCAGACCCAGTACGCTCGCTGGTCCCCTTCTTTCCTCCCATACTAATGACTTGCCACGCAGATTCTGGGACACCCATCCTGTGACTGGCCCATCCGACTCCTGGACCATCCAACGGCCTGTGGCCCGACAATTGCGACGGCACTTACGACGCCTCTTGTGATCCATCCGTGCCTACACCAACATTACCCGGATTCTTGAAGCCTTCGGCGCCAACGATCTTCTCTCCTATATGCAGGAGTACTGGGTCTCGGATACTGGGTCTGACGAGTCCTTCTGGGAGCATGAGTGGAGCAAGCATGGAACGTGTATCTCGACGCTGGATCCGGATTGTTATACGAACTACCGGCCAACCGAGGAGGTTCCACAGTTCTTCAATCGAACAGTGAATCTGTTCAAGACCTTGCCCAGTTATGAATGGTTGTCTGATGCCGGGATTGTGCCGAGCTCGAGCGCAACGTACACGACTGCACAGATCCAGGCGGCGCTGTCCAAAAACCACGGTGGTAAGGAGGTGCATCTAGGCTGCCAGAGAGGGGCCCTGAACGAGATCTGGTACTTCTTCAACGTCCGAGGCTCGGTGCAGACCGGCACCTTTGTGCCATCCGATCCCATAGGCTCCTCGTCCACATGCCCAAGCACAGGTATAAAGTACCTTCCCAAGTCGGGCGCATCACCTGCGCCCTCTACGACTCGAGGATCATCTGCGCCTACCACTACCTCTGGCGGCCCTGCACCAACCTCTTCAGGTGGCATTTTCAGCGGCAAAGGCTTTCTGAACGTTGTCGCCAGCGGCAAGCCAGAATGGCTGCAATCATCTCAGCAGGGACGTGGTATACCAGCGGCACTTGTGCAACCTTCACGGCCAGCCGCTCCGAAGACGGCTTCACCCTGTCGAGCAGTAAGGGCAACTGCGGCGTTGTCAACGGAGCGTTCACTTGCGGCTCGAGCGTGGGCTCTGCGATGACCATTCTCTGCGGATGGCAATTCCTTGGTGTACCAGGGAAGCAGTGCCTGGTCGGCCGATGGCATTGCCAGTGGGCGCAATCAGGTCATGGTCTATGCTGGGAACAATACAGCACGGATATAGAGATCCAGTGGGAGAATCGCTAAGTCTCGATATGGGCGTAACAGTCTGAATCAACGCTGTATGAAAAAAATACCAAGAGTGAAAGGTCACGTCATGCGGCCTGTCTGGTGCAGGGCAGCACCCGCAGCCTTGCATCCGTCTGGAGAAAACCGTTCCTTCCCTGTTGGTGATCAATCACAGCGTAGTGGGACCTGACCTTGATGTCAGCCTAGCGCCAGCAAGCATCGTCTCACCTCAAGGTACTGACTACACATCCCTCAACAACAGGGACACAGTCTCAGAGCAGCTCTCCAATGTATCTTGCAACTCAGACAGCGAGTCAATACGAGAAAGCAGGATGTCGACCAACGACACCTTTCCAGGCAACTTCGCCGACCGGCCCACAGAGGAAGTCAAAGCCATTACCAGCATGGGCGGCAAAGCGAGTCACGGTAACCGCCACGATGAGGCACGCGTTCAGCTCTTTAGAAGATTGTGTTACCCATGCTTACCATCAAAGCAGCGCAAAGGCTCCGCTACGACTGATGGTCGCCTGGTGGATGGTACCTCCACCAAGGGCTCCGAAGCTGCCAAGGCTGGTCACACGGGCGGCTTGCACAGCATGAAAACAATGGCAAGGAGGTAGCTTATCGCTACATCGATGTGCAATTGTCATTGAAAAACGCTGTGTTTAGCATGCTGATGAGACCGGCCGCAGTGCGGACGGAACATTCGCTCAAGACTCTGAGGCGGCGAAGGAGGCCGGCCATAGGGGGCCCATGCAAAGTCGTGATCAAGGTGGGGAGAAGGTAGCTTCTTGCAGGATCAACGGGTGAGCTTCGTTCACTGACTCTCTCGCAGCGCTGAAGAGACCGGCCGCAAGGCCGATGGGCCGTTCACCAAGGGCACCGAAGCGGCGAAGGAAGCTGGGCACAAGGTGGCTTGGCCGCTCATGGTGATGCTAATGTGAATGAGCCTAAGGTGCAACCTCGGGTACGGACTCTGACCAGATTTATCTCGTACGCACGATGGCTGACCGTGCGCAGGAGAAGGGCCGCAACGCTGATGGGACGTTCAAAGAGGGCTTCGAGGCTGCGAAGGAGGCTGGGCATAAGGGCGGGCTTGCTGCTGCTGCTGCTGCTGAGCACTAAGTTTCGCCTTGTCCCTTCACGGAGCTCCGTGAATCCAGCGAGCAGACAGAGATTCGTAGCGTAAGTCGCAGGCGAGGGGTATGGCGTGAGCGCCGAGGTTACAACCAATGGCACTTACGGTCAGTTGAGCGTCTTTCACAGTCAAGCAGTTGATGTAGTGATCGCCGGGCCAAACTGGTGGACTCCGCCTACAGCTCGTCATGGCCCACCTGCATGCCCCTAACCTTCTCCCTCGGCACCACCTTCAGCTCCCCTCATCCCCTCTGTCTCCACCTGTGAATACAGCCACCTCGGGGTAGGGACCCAGCCGCCTCTTCTCACCGCTCACTCGGTCGTCGGCCAGCAACGTCGCCGGCGCCACACCATCCTCACCCACTTCACTACTGCTTCGAGCGGGTCCGTAGGTTGGTGTCCAGTGCCACCGGCACAATGCAGGACGGATGGCACCTCAAACAAGCGGTAGAAAGAACGAACGTCAGGATCGTGCTCCATTACCCGATTGTAGTACTGTCGGCTGCCTTGCGGGAAGATGACTTGGTCCGCTAAGCCTACGCAAAGTCAGTGCAAGTTACGCCTACAGCACGCGGGCGCTTTACCATGCCAACCCACAATTTTCCCACCCCGAGCTTTGAACTCGGATAGGTCAGGGTCGTTGGTGCTCATGATGCTTTCATACTGATTCCTCGACGCATGCAAGCAGCTTCCAGAACACCTCTTCATTCAGTCCACCAATATCCCAGTCCAGGTCTCTCATCAAGAAATCTTTGGCCCAGCTGTGTGACATGACGAACGGTGCTCCTTTGCAATTCCTGTTGTTCTCATCGCATGTTGTGATGGCAAGTCCACTGAATGGGCTGGGATCGTCATAACCGCCGAACGGCATCTGGTACATGTTGCCGAACCACTCCTGCTTGCCATTTCGAACTGGACCTTGCCAGATGTCGTTTGCCAGCTCAGCGGCCTGCTTCGAATCTTGCGCGAGGAGCCGAAGCAGTCATAGCTGTTGCCCACGATGGAGGAGCGCATCAAATTGACAGTCGTCGTAGCCCATGGCATCTGTGCCGACCTGTTCCGCGCACGCCTTGAGCGCTTCCTGTCGGATCGCTTCGTACTCGCAGGGTGGAGGCCAATATTTAGCCTCGTTCATCAGAACCTGCGGCCACAGCTCCGCAACTAAGAAGCTGGCCCAGTTGATTGCAGGTGCCACAGCCACGATGCCGTCGTAGTTTTCCGGATATCGTTGAGCACTCATGAGGCCCTGCCGGCCACAGTCGAACATCCCACCCAATACGAGTGCGCCGCCGCCTCGCCGTAGAATCCCTTGATGACTTGCTTGGCTATCTTTGGCATGTCATCGAGGGACCGACTGGCGAAGTTCTGCAAAGCGTTTCCAGTCCGTGTTGCCTTTGCTCCGCATGGACCATGACTCTGCGTTGGCGACGTCTTCGGGAAGCTGATCCCATGGCCTCCGTCCGTCACCGCGGCGACGTACCCTGCGGAGATGGCGCCCGGGATGGCGTCAAGCCAGCCAGCAAGCCAACCTCCGCCACCGATGCCCAGGGTACCGGCCATTCCAGTCGTCGCGAGATGACGGAAGGCCGATGTAGACGTTGAGGGAATCGTTCAGGCCAGGGTGTGTATATGTCACGGTGATGCCGCAGTAAGAGATTGGGCCGATGACGGCCTGGAATGGTTGATCCGGAGAGTGTTGCCAATCAGACCATTCTTTGTACTCTTCGGCGTGTAGTCTGTGATCTGCAAGCCCGTCAACATTGATGGCAGGCAAGTCACGGGCTTTGCATGTTAGCTTCTTCGAGTGAGCAACGGCGAGGAGCCCAAGAAAGGCGACAGAGAACTGGAAAGGGGAAGGGAACGCATCGCTGCGGGCTGACCGTGTCTGATTGAATTGACCTTTGCCCTGCAGCGGTCGAGGCGAGTGAGCTATTAGCACCTTTTTATGTCCAAGAGCTCTAGACGTGGGGTCGTCAGGCCGCCTGGGTCTCTCGCAGTAGGTTCAGGCTAGAGTAACCAGGCACAGTTGGCTTCCTCGGCTGATCGCCGCCCCATCGGCCGCTCAGGTCTAGGAAGGCGATGAGTCCCGAAGCACGAGGGAGAGCCTCGTGTATGTGGGGCATGATGACTTGGGGCGTGGACTCCACGCCGACGTCGTCTTGGCGGGATCGCAGGTTACGGACGCGGCAACAAGACTGCTGCCGTCAGCATTGCCGAGTCGACAGATCACGGATCACGGATCACGGATCACGGATCACGGAGTGGGGAGTGTTGAACCAAACTAAGCTTTGAAGCACGACAACTCAGGCGATGTGAAGTGAAAGAGACTGAGTGACCCGTCTGAACGTCAATCTCCACCTAGACGTGACACATCAGTTCCAGCTTCAGCCCAGGCCTGTCGAGTAGCAACAGCAGACGCAGCGGTCGTCTTATGGCACGAAGTACAAACGCAAAGCGACTAAACCTCGCCAACGCTATGCTCGAACCAAGCAAGCCACCATGCTCTGACCAGCACCCCAGCTAAGCATGCTCCAGAAGACGCTGAGCAAAAGGGCCTCCGTCCAAGATCACCCGTGTCTAGCATTCCGGCCATCAAGTCCTCCCAGCGCCTTCCTCCGTAGGACGCTCATCCACCCCATTGACTGCGCCCACGCCCATCCTCTCCGCCACCCTCTCCCTCAACACTTCGTACAGGAAGTGGAATTGCGCTTCGCCCTGCACCATCATCATCCTCTGCTGCCTGAGCAGATCCACCGTCTCTGCGATGGGATCCCATTCTGCCGCCACGTCGTCTAGCTTACCCGCGTACAGCAGACTGAGCAAGTAGTCGAGCGAGATGAACGTCCCGCTCCTGCCCACCCCGGCGGAGCAGTGGACGATGCGCGGGTTCTCCTGGTTGGTCGCGCAAAGGATATGGCCGTTCGTGTGTGCGGTGCTCGTAGACGCGGGCGCATTCAGCTGTGCGGATAGCCGAACAAGCGACAGCAAAGCCGTGCGGTCGGCGCCCTCAGGCACAGGAAGTCAGGCCAGCCAGAAAATAGCAGATGATGTATCTCCTTCTCCTCCCACTGCTCCTCTCTCGCGGTGGTCTCTCCCCGACCGCGCTTCGTAGTTCGCAGTCGCATATGCCGTACCTCACACCGCGCCTCCTCATCCACTTGCACACTCTCCAGCACAACCTGGCCGCGCCATCCATCTGCTATCTCCGGATCTTCGGGAATGACCAATGGACTCTCCTCTGCTGAGAGCGGGTAGTACTGAAAGCACTTCTCCCTCCCACTCTCATGCGTCTGCGTGAGCATCACACCACCACCGGACTCTTGATCTCGTCGCTGGCCACCATGCGGTAGAAATGGTTGACACTGGTATCTTTGGGCCCTTGCGTTGCAATGTACCTCCTTTTGCCCAGCACGATGGGCGAGGCATTGATGTAATCGCTCACGCCTGACTCGGGAGGCACATCGAGCTTGACTCTGTTTTCGGCGAAGGGCTGGATGTTCCAGTACCGGTTGCGCGCCGTGACTGCGTCTCCGAGAGCTGCGCGTACTTTGACGGCGGGTCGGCGGGGTTGGCCGGATGTTTGCTACCCTCAAGCAAGCGGTTGCGCTGCTGCCATTCGAGGTCGATGAATTTGGCGTGGAGCTCGGCTTTGCTCTGGCCGAGGAAGGCGGGCAGCTGGGCTGAGGTGGACATGGCGCGGGACGCGAAGGCGGTGGCGACGGCGTCTCGTAGACCTTGTCGGCGCGTGCATGCGGCAGCTGGGTGAGGCGGAGGTAGGTGGACACGGGGCGTCGGTGGACTCTGCCGCTCAGGCGATAGAGGAGTGAAGGTCGCGCCGTGGTCGATGCGGATCGTGGGGCGTCGTTGGGAAAATCGTACAGCGGCGTTCAAGGTAATTTGTCGGCGGTCTCCCACGTAAATAGCGTACACACTACCGCGCCTTCCGAAGAGGTGAACGTGAGGATGAGCGGCGATTGGGAGGTGAATGCGTGCGACGGAGAGGGAGGGTGATACAAACCTACCGTTCGCCCGTGTGAAGAGGGAAAAAGGTCCACTATGTTGACTCTTCACTGGCGTCCCGTGGGAAATCTCTTGGGAGCTCGCTTGGGAGAGGAAGTTGGTCGGTGTCTGGTGAGAGGCGCCAGACGGCGCTTCGATGATGGCACAATCGCGCGAATTGCAGGGCTGGCGACGTCTCTGCCGGCGAGGGCAGCCCCGCAGCTGCCCATCTCGGATAGAACTAGGGATGTGCTTTGTCAGCGTTCCTGCCAGATCCATCGCTCTTGCTCGTTTCACGCGAAGGTCCGATTCCTCCCCTCCAGATGCGGTAAGGCACAGTGAACATGTCGCCGTGGATACGCGTACTGGAGCAGTTCCTCGTGGAACAGCTGCTCCGCACCCCTGGCTTCCACCGCGCGGTGGAGAAGGTGGCGAAGAATGTCCACCGAGTACGCAACGGCTTGCCACCGGAGGAGCTCGGCGGAACGAGGATAGACGGACACAATCACCCGGCTTCCTAGGCCATTTCCTTGACGAAGTGAAAGGGCAGCTAGGCCACGACACGAAGACGCTGAATGGAGGCAGCGGGAATGCGGGGGTCAACATAGACAGCAGAGCGATGGGTCACGGTGTGAGGCGCGGGGAAGAAGTAGCGGCGAAGGTTGATGAGATGAATGCAAGCGGCATGGAGCGAGGTGCAGCAGAAGATGTCGGCGAGAGCGCCGGTGATGAAGTCAGCGTGAATGCGGATGCTGCGTGGCAACACGCGCAGAAGAGTGGTGGCCAGGCGCCTGGGAAAGAGACTAGCGAAGGCTTTCTAGGCAGTACGTGGAGGCGCTACGGCAGCAAGTTCGGGGCGACAAAAAGGGATAAAAGCACATCGAGACCGGACGGAACGAAAGACGACGAGCCAAGCGACACGACCTCACGGACTACCATCGCGAGACTCGCAATAAGTGGATGTCATGCGAGGTCGACCGTTATGACGGCTCTGCCAGGGAGAGAATGTGGAGTGTGTGACCGGTCCGCGACCGGTCAGAGCGTCCTAGATCACATACCGGAACAGCGGACTCTTGTCGCCCATATCCACCAACTCCGCCCCAGAGTACCGCGCCTTACCTCATTCTCGGACCTAGCATCTCTTTGCTTGCTGGCCGACTGCACGCCATCATCAACATCATACTACCCAACGCCGCCACCAAGATTCCAATTCGAAAACGCACCCCAGCCAGTATTGCGGCGCCTCTTGCGCAAGAAACATTGAAGCCCCCGAGACCGCTGAGCTTTTTGACCGCGATCAGGGTGGCCATGGCATTTGCCCACGCCCAGGGAGGTGCGAGGTTATTGCTTACTCACGCCAAAACGGTGATGCGAGGCGGGTACGCTCCAGTGGGGAACGTGAAGAGGGAGGCGTACATCAAGCCAGGCAGTCTCGGCTGCGGGATGGACAGGGGCCCAATGAATCCCAGCACTGCGACGCAGTAGGATATCATGATGGAGGGCCAACGCCTGATGCCGATCTGCAAGCCAGCTGACGAAAACGGTCGAGATAGCGCCCAGGACATAGATGCGCACGACGAGGAGCTGAGCTTCCCATGTCTCGTAGCCGAGGATCCAAGACAGCCATGCTCGCGGTGATCGTGGGGCGCCTTGCGGAGAAAGTACATGCCATGGCGGCGGACTAAGTGCTCCCTAGCTAGTTGCCAAGTGCCAGGACGAACTCTGTTCGCGGGAAGCAGCAAGCTGGCTCGTAGCGAGGGCTGGTCACCCAGGCCGGTCACTAGCTTCAAGCTCCTGGGTGTTTGCATCGGATCTGTGAGCAGTTGCGGCAGTCATTCTCCGTTGGAAGTTGTGACTCAAACTGCGCAGCTCAATGCCGGCACACATGCAGCGAAGAGGACGACGAGAAGGTGGGCAATCGACACTAAATCGTGCTCAGGTGATTCTGGCCCTGATCGAACTTGGCTCATACTACGCGATGGTTGTGGCTGTGGGTCATGCCTGTATTCGCAAGGAAGGATATCATGAGAAGCGGGCCTCGGAAGCGACAAGTCGTGGGAGGGGACGAAATCGCATGAAGCAGAAGTCGAATGTCCCTAGCAGAGAATGACAAGAACCTGCTCAAACACATTCCATTGTCGCGGTATTGATGAAGAGGCTGGTGTTGGAAGAGTGAAGTCGCCTGCCGACGTCAAATGTGAGCCGGTCGACCTTGATGCCCCAGGCCACAGCTTGAAACGCGCTTTCCGAGGTCCATCAACCCATTCATTTGTTCTCTTCTGCTCTCTGCTTCGTCGCTTTGTCTCCCAGAGAATTCACATTGCTCCCCAATTGTTTGCTGCCGTCGTCCGAAAGGCCGCGAACAGACGATTGTTTCAGACCTCGCCACACCGCGGCGGGCTACGGAAAGTGCGCAGTATATTTCCATTCGAGACCGATTTCTAACCCAAGTGGAGCTGCGTCATCCGTTGACCTGATCTCTTCCGTCCTTACTTTCCTCCCTTCCACATTTACTCCCGGGCAACAGCGCTAGCAGGAGATTCGCTCGGCCAGTCTGACATCTCAAGATGCCAATTACGGAAGGAGCGCCAGTCCATGGCAATCCGGCACATCTCCTCCCGCCATCCTGGAAGAAGACCATTGCGACTGGCTGGAGGAGGACACACCGTCGTTCGACTATGGAGGCTTTGTCGTTGGCGAGACTCCCGCTGAAGCTCGGCTGTTGGCGAAATCGCCGGGCATCCTCGCCGGCGTACCGTTCTTCGACGAAGTGTTCCGACAGCTCGACTGCAGCGTGGAATGGCACGTGCGGGAAGGCGACGAGGTCGGCCGGGAGAAGAAGCAGCACATTGCCACTGTGCGCGGACCGACACGGCATGTATTGCTCGGGGAACGGGTGGCACTCAACACCTTGTCCCGCTGCTCCGGGATCGCAAGCAAGAGCCACAGTCTGCTGCAATTGCTGAGGAGCAGGCTACAAACATCCTGGCTGGCACGCGCAAGACGACGCCGGGCTTCAGGCTAGTGGAGAAGTACGGCATGCTGATCGGTGGCTGTGACCCGCACCGGCACGATCTCAGCGCCATGACGATGCTCAAGGACAACCACGTCTGGGCGTGCGGCGGCAGTATTCCCACGGCGGTGGCCGCGGCGAAGTCAGCCGGTGGATTCGCGATCAAGGTCGAGGTGGAGTGCCAGTCGGAGGAGGAGGCGGATGCCGCGATCGAGGCGGGCGCAGACGTGGTCATGCTGGACAACTTCACGCCTCAGGGCGTCGCCGCAGCGAGCAAGAGCCTGAAAGATCGGTGGGGCCGGGGGAAGTACCTCATCGAGGTCTCGGGCGGCTTGACGGCGGAGAATGTCGCGGACTACGTGTGCGATGACATCGACGTCATCTCTTCCTCGAGCATCCATCAGGGCACGAAGCACGTGGATTTCTCGCTGAAGGTCGTGCCGAAGAACCAGGCTGCGAACGGCAAGGGCGGAAAGGGCGAGAGCGCAGATGCGTGATGCGGCATCTCGATCCAGTCCGCGTGGCTTATGCGTGAACGCAATGCAGGAGCTGCACAAGGGCACTTGGCGTCACGCTTGAGGATGAGCCAAGGTGAGGACGACACACGTGTACAGGGCGACAGAAATGCTGGTGCCGCTCATGTTATTTCACAATTTCTACTGGTGATCATGATCATCGCGCCCACTCCGGCCTCGCTTGCTTTCCGCAGCAGCACTGGAGTAGATGACCTCGACTTCATCCCGGCGAATGATACCCTTCTGGCTGTCACCATCACTATCGTGGTTCGCCCCTCTCGACCACCGCTGTATTTTCCGATCCGGTCCCGGCGAACCCGGCAATCCTCTTGCTCGGTAGACCCCGGCCAAGAATTCCTTCTTTATCCTTCTTCTTGCTGTAACGGAGGTCCTTCAGGGCATAGCCGACTCCACCGGACCTCGACCGGGAGCCCGTCTGCGTCTCGCCCACCGTTCCGTAATTCGTCACCAGGTCGAGCATGGTTTTCTTGAGCGCGGGAGTTGTGTAGCCGATGATGGAGAGCAGGACCTGGAGCTGACTCACGATGATCAGCAGCCACGGAGCCAAGGTCGGATCGGCGTTGAGCTTCTGGTCGTTCGTGGTGACGAGGCGCAGTCCAGCGCAGATGGGCACGCTGAATCAACTGTCAAAAGACTTCTCGAGGTTGCTACACGAAGGCGGGGCTGTGGACATACCATATCCGCAGCATGAACGGGAAGTACCATGTAATCTTCATCCGCTTCGCAGCATGCGTCCTCCAGACAACATTCGCAGCGGAAGCGGCGATGATGAGATCAGTGACTGCGTCGCCGGCGAAGATACCTCTCCAACGGGTCATCTGCGTCCGTCAGCAATTGCTCCACGCTCCGGGGCTCATGCGCGGTCATTACCGTCCCGATGCACATGACCTCCGAATCTTTGCAGGGGAAGGCCAGGGCATGATCGATGCTATGGTCCAGGTGAGGTTGAGCAGCAGCACGGTGCCGAGGGTGATTTTCTGGGGTCGAGGCGCATGCCAGATACTGCCCAGCTTGTTGACCGTCAAGGTCGCGATGAAGAGCGAGACCGAGCATTTGACAGGCCGAGGACGGCGATTAGGAAGAGGTTGCTGATGTAGTAGAGCTGGCCATGGATCAGCACGGCGTCCCATTTCCCTTCCCGGTCTCCCGTGACTCACAAGCTCGGCCGACCGAATGTGTTCGTTGCTTAGTATCTTCACAGACTTCCCCAAGCCGTAGTGACATGCGCTCAGCAGCAGAGAGGATTGCAGTATGCCCACCACCTGTATCGGGGGGGTCAGCCCAGTCGATCGCCAAGGTCGGGCAGATGTGGCCCACCATGGACGCCAAAAAGGCGCCTTCTGAGTACGAGACCCGAGAGCTGCGCGAGTACGACACGCCTTGCTGGATGATGCCGGGCACCAGCCAGTACAACAGGCAGATGGTGGTGACGATGATGATGGCGCTCGAATGGTCATCGTCGCTCCAGACGGCGTAGGGCGGATAGGACGTCGCCATCGGGACGGTCGCTGATCGGAAGGGCGACAGCAGCGCCGGTGGCGGCGGCGCGGTCTACTATATCAATGCAGTGGATCGTGGCACGCAGCTGCCGGGCAATCGGTCAATGCTGTCTGTTCACGACGGCCCTGCGCGCTGTATAGGGTTGCGCGACACGTCCCGGTCTCCTTTCATCACCGTGGCCGGCTCGGGTATGCGATGTGCACCAGACGCTACTGGATACAGCATAGGGTGGCCGTGGGCAGGTGTGAGCGAAGGAGCCGGGCACTAGTGGAGGATGCACGCCGCGCTGGCCGCCCTGCCGGGGTTGGGTTTGGGGGGGGGGGATGATAAGCAGCGGATTCAAAGCTCGTGCTTAGGGGCGAGGGCGCCCGCGCGCATCTCGTCAGCCATCGGGCCCCGTGCGTCAGGTTGGGGCGTCGCTTAGCCGATATGGCATGGGGCCGTGCTTAGCGTGCCGGAGCTGGCTGCCCATTCGCTCGGGCGATCTGCACGTCGATATGGCCGTTGCGGCGGGTGGCTCGCATGGGGCGCCGGGCGTGTTAGCCGGCGTGCGGATGGGTGTGTGTGTGTGCGTGCGTGTGTATGCGCAGACGGCGATGCTGCTGCTGCTGCTGCCGCAATCTCGGCAACGCGTGCGCGACGCCGCGCGCAGGAGCGCAGATGGCGGTTCCGCGGGCCACCCGGGGACGTGAAGTTCACGCACATTAGACTTCCGCGAGTCGCTTTGACTAAATTGAATCTGCACGGCCGGCCCGCTGCCCAATCTCGCCAGCCCACGCCCGGGATCCGTCCCCCGCTAGCGCGCGCCCTCGGCATTGGTGCTGCGAGGGCGAAAGCGATATGGGGGCCAGATCGCCGGCATCCCGCCCCCGCCCCGCCCGTCTCATAGGCCACACACCCCTGTCCGCCGGTCCAGACCCTGCGTCGCCTCTGCTCCACCCTCCCTCCGAGGCGATAGGGAACTGGGGAGCAAGGGCCCAGGCCATCGCGCGGTGCAATCCCTCGAGCTCCGCCGGCCACTTCCATCGCGCGCGCACGTGGAAGTCGCGACCGGCGCCCGAGCAGCTGCCTGCATAAGGGCGGCAGTGGCACCGGCCAGCAGACAGGGGCGGCGCGGCACGGTCGGCATGGCATTGGACGGAGGCCACTAGAAGTTCCTGCGTACATGGAAGGGGAGTGGGAAAGGTCAGAACTTGCGGCGCCCAGCACCTTCCTGTTCCTCGTTAGCAGGGTTGGGACATATACCAGCGCGGGTGCGTCTCAGTCCTTTCGGCGCACTGCTGCATCCTCCTCCCCCTCCTCTCTCCGTGTGCTCCCCCATCAGCTTCGCAAGCATGACTAGCAGCGGCGACGGCAGCCTCCACAAGGAGGCAGCGGCGACCGATGTCAACCTCCGCCAGCTCGACACGGAGATCCGTGAGCTCGAGTTCGACAACCCGGCCAAGGAAGGAGCGACGGCGTACGATGTCCAGGACATGGCCGCCCTGGGCCTGGACCCCACGTTCCGGCGTCGCTTCAAGTTCATCGCCATGGTCGGCTTCTGCAGCACCGTCGTCGTCGCCTGGCAGAACACGCTGACCAACTTCGGCTTCGGCCTGGTCGACGGTGGCACCGGCGGCATCTTCTGGACCTTCATCTTTGGCCTCATCGGCTCCACCTTCTTGTACTTGAGCTTGTCCGAGCTGGCCTCCTGCTTTCCGACGGCCGGAGGACAGTATCAGTGGGTGGTGAGTAGTCGCAACGAATCCAGCAGCCCGGCGGCGGCGAAGTTGACCAGCGTCCCGTGCAGGCCGAGTGCGCTCCCCAGTCCTCCCGCAAACTTCTCGCCTACTGCACTGGCTGGCTGTTGGTCCTCGGCTGGCAGACGACGGTCGCCGGCTGCGGCGTCATCATCGGGAACTTGATCAAGTACTGCATCGTGCTGTATCACCCCAACAATGCCGCCATCGGTTCGCAGTGGTTTCCCACCCTCCTCGCGATCATCGCCCTGATCACCGGTGGAATCTTCAACCTCTACTGTAAGTCCTCCGAGTGCGAGCCGAATGCAGCGGAGGGAGAGAGCGCGTCGTGCAGCTGGCACAAGGGCAGGAGTGAGAGCGCGGGCGCTGACATCTGCGCCCAGTCACCAAGAAATTCCCGATCCTCGAAGGCATCATGTTGTCGATTCACTGGGCAGCTTGGCTCGCGATCATCGTGACCCTCTGGGTCACCTCTCCCCGCGGAAAGGCCTCCGAGGTCATCTTCACCTTCACCAACGGAGGTGGCTGGGCGAACGCAGCATCCGCGACCCTGGTCGGAGTCCTGACCGCCTGGTCCGTCTTTGTCGGTTATGACTCCTCGGTCCACATGACGGAGAATGCAAGAGATGCAAGCAAGACCATCCCCATCTCGCTCATGACGGCTTCGGGACGAATGCCGTGCTCGCTTTCTTGATGGCCATCACCCTGATCTTCTGCGTCGGCGACGTGAACGCGGTCATAGCCGAGACGTCTTTGACGCCCTTCGTGGCCATCTTCTACAACTACACAGAGCAGGGCGGGCACTGTCGTGATGGTGCTTCCGGTCATCATCACCTTCTGGAGTGCGCTGGTCAGCCAGCTTGCCACCGCTAGCCGTCAGCTCTGGGCTTTCGCTCGTGACGGCGGTGTTCCGGGCGCCACGTGGCTGGCTCCAGTACGTTAGCCCCAGAAGATCTGCCCTCGAAAGCGCTGCTGACATTTCCTCCCAGGTCTACGACTTCGAAGTTCCGCGCCGCGCCGTCTGGGTCGTCATCTGCTTCACCTGCGTCATTTCGCTCATCAACTTCGGTCCTGTCGTGGGATTCAACGCCATCGTCTCCCTCACCATCATCGCAATCACCTTCTCCTACAGCTTCTGTCTGGCTGCGCTAATCTGGAGACGGATTCGGAAAGCCCATTCCGAGGGAGCGCTTCACCCTCGGCCGCTGGGGCCTCATCATCAACATCATTGCTTTGGCCTGCACTGCGCCGTTGACTGTGCTCGTCTTGTGAGTCTGATCGCGTCCCTAACGATAGTTGATCCATGCTGACCGCGCGGCTCAGGTTCCCGCCGATCCCGAAACCGAATGGTGCGAACATGAACTGGGCTATCTTGGTCTTTGGCATTGTTGCGATCGTCTCGGCGATTTACTACGCGATCGGCGGCAGGAAGACGTTCAACCCGCCGATCCGCAAAGACGAATATTTGTAAATAAAACGACTTGGTGGCTGTCGCTGCCTGGGGTTGTGCAGACCATGCTAGATCTCCAATTACAGCTTGAGCATCCAATGCCATCATGCCTGGACGCAAGAACGTGAAGCTCGTGCGCCACAGCACGCGGAGTATGAACGAGCCCAGATGCCCCGCGAAACTGAGTGCCATGGGGATATTCTCACTGGCCTGCTGGGGGAGGAGGTCACGATGTTCAACCCTGGTGAAGACAATGAGAAGCGAAAGTGACAAGGCTGGCATTTCTCGCTCTCAAGGCGCCGCACGTACCCGCACGACCTCCGTGTTCACCAGTCTAGGCCCGCCGCTTCGCCACACCTTCGGACCTTCTGCTTCGCACTCACATCAATCCGCAGCAAACTATGTCCACACCCGCCCTCCGCTTGCCAGCCCCGGCGCCGAATCTCCAGCCGTATCGCCGCACACGGCAGACGGCACGTTTCCGCATGTCGTGCTGGTCGTAGTCGCAGACGGGACACTCGCCTTTGCGTGCCCAATGGCCGGGAAACCGTGGCATCTCCGCGACACGGCGGGGCTGGTCTTCGGTGAAATCCGGACAGGTGGTTAAATCCATGCCTGGTGCACATGGTTTCTTCAGTTCGAGCCTGGACCGGATTAGTGCTGGCATTCGCGGTGTCCGCGGAGGCTGGTCTGTACCATGTATGGTCGCAGTATGGCGACTTCCAGAAGATGGTGCGGCACATATCCTGCAGTGTCGTGGCCTTTGGAGAAGCGCTGGGGTGCGAGTCGATGTCCTGAGTTGGCGGCCGACGTCAGTGATCCATCACTGACGTCGAGAGCCCAACTTCACATGAGGTCTTGTTCTTGCCGGTCACGTGCAGCGGGAAGGTGACATCGGGTGTTTTGGAGCTGGTGATCGGGTCTGTCACTCCTTCCTCGTTGGTTCCGCCGGCGGCACGTGAGGCTCGTACTCTGGGTCGTTGTCGGCGAGTTCGCGCTCGCGGATGGCATTCATGAGCTCGTACATCTGCCCGATCTGCTCGTCTGTTGCACGCAGTCGTTAGGTCTCGAAGCGGAAACCCTCCACCCTCGAGCCAGTCTTCGGTACTCACCACTCATCTTGTCGATCTTACTCTTGTCCATTTTCTCCCCGCGCCAGCTGTCGCCTTCGATCTGCTGCGCGTAGCCCTGCCATTCCGACAGGAAGCCCACAATGTGCACCGGATTGTCCACGTCGCGGTGCCGTCGGAACTCCGCCTTCACGTACTCGTCGCCGAGCACCCGCATCTGCTGGGGGAGGAACTTGCGGTGCGCGCGGAGGAGACGCCGGTACAGGGGGATGGGGGGCAGGAGGGCTGGCGGCGGCGCCCGCAGCCCGGAGGACTGGGTGCCGACCGAGGAAGGCACGGCGCGGAGGACACGAGAGGCACGCATGGTTGTAGCAGGATGCTGACAGAAGCCGACGAGCTGGGGAAGGTGCGTTCGACGTCCACAGGCAATGGAAGATGGGATCGGGACTCGAGATACTTTCGGGACGCACGAAGACGTCAGTCAAGATCGTGAGACGCTTGGGCCCTCCCCCGAGACAACTTTTCCAGGCCAACCCTGAGCGAACTCCACCAATGCACGTCCATCACGTCCATCTCCCGCTCCCGTCACCCCAGCGCTAGCCCTGAGGAACGGCATGATCTGACGGGTCCAATTCTGCCCACGATGCACGATCATGGATCGACATAGCCGAAGTCTGATGGTCTACTGAGGAGACATTGAGCTGGACTGCGCGACGGCATCACCCACATCAACCACCTTCAAACGTCCGGCGAGACTCGGACGGCTTCGGACACCGGGAGTCATGCTTCCGACTCCAGCAACCTCGCATGTCAACTACGATCACATCTACGAGCCGGCCGAGGACTCTTACCTACTCCTTGACACTCTGTCCGCAAAAGATGAATCGACGTTCCTGGCGAACCGGTTTGCAACTCCATCACCAGTTCCGTTGATCATGGAGGTTGGCACCGGCTCCGGTATCGTGCTAGCCTTCGCAACTGCCAACGCAAAGCAGATCTTTGGCCGTTCCGATGTACTTTCGATCGGCTCCGATGTCAATGCGCTGGCATGCGTAGCTACGACGAAGACCGTCCAGCTTGCAATCGCAGACTCTGTCGACAACGGCCACGTCGCAGGCCTTTTCGGCAGCGCCCTGAACGCAGACCTGACGGCTCCGTTAAGGCCGCAATCGGTCGATGTGTTGATCTTCAATCCACCCTACGTGCCCACAGAGGCATTGCCCCTGCGACCGATGATGCCGCGCTCGCAAAGTTGGCCGAGCGGGATCGCTTTGAGCGAGACTCTCATCTCCTGGCGTTATCGTACGCTGGGGAGTAGATGGCATGGAGACGACTAACCGCTTGCTGGACCAGCTTCCCGAGATTCTGAGCCGCAGAGGCGTCGCTCACGTCCTCCTCTGCAAACAAAATCGACCAGAAGCAGTCCTGAAGAGTGTTCGTTCCTGGGGGAGTGGAGCGCTGAGATAGTCGGGTCCAGCGGGAAGAAGCTGGCTGGGAGCAACTGTGTGTCGTTCGCATCTGGCGTCCTTGAAGGAACGTCACTCAAGCTCTGTTCGGTACATGTCGCCGTCGGGATGGAAACACTGAAAGCCCGGTGCTCCACGGCTCATTGCTGAACATCGAGTCTGTCGCATGAGCGCTCGGTCGCCGGAGCGGAGCAGGTCATCCGATAAGGACGCGCTCTCCCGCCTCTCGCCTCCCGCACCTGCATCGTCTGGCCAAAGGTTGATGTCGAAGCCGTCGTCCTTGCTGGCCACTCTGTCTATGATGCATCGGGTGCGGTAGGCCACCACCTCACTTTTGGCTCTCCGCGATGAGTCGCGACGTGCTCCAGAAACGTATCCGTGCCAAGGTACACCGGACTGGACTGGCCGGAGAACACGCAAAACATGCACATGAAAGCGTACTGGTGATTCTTCACCTTTGTTTGCGGGACATGGCTTTTGGCGAGGAACGGCCAGCGAAAGATTAATCCTCTGTGCTTGTCGGTCCACATCTTGTCCCAAATGAGGTCAATATTGAGGTTGCCGCTCGCGAATACGCAGTTCTTGCCCGCGCAGGCGAGGATCTGGACGTGTGAGTAGTAAAGAGCCCCACCACCGCTATCGTACGATGCCTGCTTCCTCATGCCCTTGCGGTCCCCGTTCTGCAGCCTCCAGGCGGACTTGCAGAAGCCGAGGTAGTCGTTCTCGGGCGTGGGCATGCAGGCACTGCTTGGTTGAGTCCGTCTTGGGGCAACTGGTGCGAGTGAGGCAGGTGGGCTGGAAGAGCTGGCGATTGAAGATGCGATGGTGGCTCGCCTGTCCTGCGGCACCTCGGCAGGTGTACGAGGTGCGCCCCAGATCTGCGCTGGATCGTCCTCCCATTCTTGATACTGGTACTGCGGCGATCGCGCTTCGGTGGCTGGCGAAGTCACCGCTTGACTCGAGGGGGAGACTGCAGGCTGTGCTGGCCTTTGTGGTAATGCGGAACTGCTTTGCTGGCTGGAGTTGGTACATTTCTTGCGAAACTGTGGGAAGTAGCTCGGCCGCCTGCTGCTGTTCTGCTGCTCTTCTTGACTCGGCTTGCTCTTGGATGTTGGCAGCGGGGCACTTGATGCGATGCCTTGCTGTGACAGGAGTGAAGGCGTTCCGCTCCACGGCTGCGACGCGGGCGAGGCGGCGGCCGAAGACTCTTGAACGACCGTATCGGCATTTCCCAAACACGCTCGCTCTGCCGAGCTACCTGGAGCTTGTTCAATGCCTCAGAGTCTCTCCTGGCCTGCTCGGTGGGGTGCAGCTCGACGATCGACGCCGCAACGATCAATCTTTGCTTCAGGTCAATCAAACATCTGATTGTCCGGTCTCTGCCATCGTCGGCTATATCCACCAGCGGCACGAAGTCCGCCATCTCATCCTCGTAGCTATTCCGCAGCCTCGTGAGCAGTTGGCTCTGCAGCTCGATGGTCACAGCCTGTAGCGCTATCACCGCCACCGAGTCACCTCGCTCGAACGTTGGACCGCATCGTTCGATGCCGCGCCGCTGTGCGCGCTCGATCTCAGTCGGAGCTTCTGTCAGTGTCGTTTCTAGGAGGACCGGCGGCGCGGCGGCCTTTCGTGTCGCACGGCGCTGCTTGATCTTTGCGATGATGGCCGTGCCATCATGATAGGCGGAGGTGATGCCTGCCACGCAGGCCTGGAATCGACAGACGGTTAGCGCTGGCTGCTTCTGCACTGATACTTTGGCGTCTTCCATCGTGTTACAATCTCACATGGCCATCACGACTCGCAGACAGAGCGTACTTACGACAATGCCTACGATTTCCCCTAAGCCTGACATCTAAATTTGCTCTTCGACGGCTAGGCACTACTGACACGCATGATGAGAGCAGAGACGCCGGAGTTGGCATCTCGCAGGCAGTAAGGTGAGCTTCACCGGTACGGTGGGCTTGCAGTCATGCAGCTCCAAAGGCTGACGGCCCATGGACTGGACAGACGGGCACAGCCTCACCGTATCATGATCCGCCGTGGCGATGCCGACTCAAGCGGAGGGTACGTCCTCCGCAACAGCCTGGCACGTGATTGTTGCATATGCGGGGGAGCGGGAGTCTCCTTCAGGTCCCATCTCAACGGCGAAGGTCAACTCCATCGGCTTCTTGGGCTCCGCGAAGTGTGAACGCTCGCCTACCATCGCTTATCGGCGGCGACTCACCCTGAGCACAGATGATGTGGCACGAACCCTCGCTTGCTAATCACCTCATTCGGGCGGCTCAGGGGTTTGTTGGAGAGCCTCGAAGCACACATTCGGCATCTCGTGCACGCACAGCGTTGTTGTCCTGTGCGTTCTGCCTAACTTACGGGCCCGGTGCATTTTAATGCCCGAAACATACTGATATCCTCGCTGGTCGCAAGCGAGTAGGGTCGGGGCGCAGGCGAGGCATTGGCCTGATAGGATATCCATTTCAGCACTTGCGTTCCGTTTTCCCGTAAACCACTCTGACGCATCCTCTCGGTTACGGCGAGGCTCAATTTCAAAGTACAGGATGGCACCATGTTTGACCGAGGAAGCAGCGGAAGCACGGCGCTTTGATGGCGAGAGACCGTGACCGAGCACCTTTCGGGTCAGACTGAAGACCAGTGGCCGATTCGATCCCAGCTATGACCAACGTGTACCGTACGACTAACTCCTGCGGCAGATTGAAGGGCCCACGGTCTGGAAGGAAGAGGACTGACCGGACAATCCAGAGCGGTGGACGCATAATTTCGGTGATGAGGAGACTAATGAGCTCAGCCATGCCGCTGATGCTTTCACTCTCCCAGAGCACCATTGACGGGTATCACGATGGCGGCGGCAGTGTCGATGCTCGTAGGTCGTGCGAGCTGAGGCTGACGTCCTCGGGCAGGATCGGCTTCTGCTTCCTATCATGACACAATTCCTCGGCTCCCTTCGAAAGGAGATCATTGGCGGGAACGGATTCCTACTCTCCAAGGGCTTCCCAGTAGCGGAATGGGGGAATTGTCAATCGGCCGTGGCATACTTGGGACTAGGGACTGATTTGGGGTATTTCTTTTTTCAGAATGGGTTTGACCATCTTTGGGCGCGTCAAAGGCACTGGAGCCGAATCCCCCCAGACGAACAAAGTGAGCGTTTATTGGATAGCCGCTTGCCATTTCTTCCAACCCGACGGTTGCGACACTGTTGGCTTGCTATGCATAGCACAATCGCTGGAGGGTGCCGAAAGCGATACTGCAAGCTCCCGCAGCCTCTGAAATGCCCTACAGCGAGAGATTTCGGACGTCCTCGAGATATTGACTCACCCGATCTGGCGTTTCGTCCGCAAGGGTCAGACTTCGCAAGGTCAAAAGCCATATGCTCGCCACCTGGTGCTCTACAGGGAGCCGGGCGCGGATGGCAAAGTGTAACCAAATGGAACCCGTGTTACGACCACTGCCTTGCCCGTTTTTCGGATAAGATTATCATCCCATCGCTCTCCGAGGCTCGACCGAGGCCTGCTCGTCTGCTCGAAGAGACCTGTCAGCACCTTGCTCTTCACATGATGCTCGAGATTCGCGACACCCAACTTCTGAACAACTTCCACGTGCTGCGGTCGTACTGGGCGTACAAAGACCAGCCGCCGCCCCTTCTACAACGGCATCTAATGAGACTGTGGCTAGCAAGTCAGAAACCGAACGCGGTCAGAAGCTACCTTCCACGGACAGCAGGCACCAGAAGAGGGGAGGCATACGAGTAAACGATGCGCCACCAAGAGCCCCCCCTTGGATGCAGAACAGACTTCAGGTAGCACTACATTTGACTAATGGAATGTCTGATTTTCCGTCAAGCCTTCGGCGTCCACCGACAGAGCTAGCTTGCCTATCTGGCCACTGACATGCGAGTTCTTCAGACCTTCAAGCGTCGATAGCAATGTCTGCGTACGGTTCGTTTGACTCTTTTGTTGTCCAGCAGCTCGGCAAATTGCCTGTGAAAACTCTGCCGTGAGAGCCTGTATCGACGCCTTATAGGTCTTTGTTTTCGCAACCCTAAAATAGGGTCAAAGTGTTCGCCGTTCATTCAGTAACATACATGGGAATCTTTTGCGTCTGGAAGATACTGCAGACCTGGCCAAAGGGAGTACAGATCGCCGTAGAATCTTGATGTATTTGTCGGCGGGCGTGTGCGGAGGGAAGATGTGGCGAATCGGAGTACTCATCTTGAGATACTTGATCTGTTGTACAACATCCTCACGGTACTTCATGGTATGGGTGGCTCCATGCGAAGGCAGCCTTTGCGAAGATGCGTGACCATGCTGTACCGTGGCAGCGATGGGCGCATGAGACACTATGGTCGTTCAGGCAGAATAGGTAACGAGTCGGTGGTCGAAGCTGGATGAGTTCGAGTTCCACGCAAGTCTATGGGTGTCAAGCCTGAGGCTGCACCTGGAACATGAACCCTCCTCTCTCGGCTGCATCGTTTCTTCTTTCACCTCCAATGCCTTTGCGATATTGGCGAATTTGCACGACAGCGCTCAATCAGCCCCGAAGAACTCGGCTTCATTTGGAACTTATACAGGCGGCGTCCGGACCAGGACCATGTATGCATCTCGAGCAGACACCTGATTTGAGCCCGCGGCGCGTGTAGCCATCTTCCATCTGAAATGATTGTGTAATTTGATCGAAAGTCGACACTGGATTTACTGACCCCCAAGGCAAGTTTCGGGACAGTAGAGACGGCCTCCCACACGACTGCAGCACGACTGCAGCTTGTCACACCAATCCAGCCGTACAAGCTCTCCTCCTGTCCCATCGCACGTTAGCTTCTAGCTTCAAGCTGAGAGGACTAGGTAGGTGCTGTACAAGCCCCCCGAACATGTCGATGTGTTTTTAGCCAGACTTCCCCGACCCCGCAAGCACCTCCCAGGACACCGTCTGGGATGCATGTGAACGGCAGAGAGACGGGAGAGATCATGCGCGTGAACGAATAGCTGGCCCTTAAGGTGTCTCGGACTGCTGCGAACTAGCCTAAGATGGATATACATTCTATCGGTGCCGGTCTGAGACACACGGCCCCGCAGGACAGTCGACCCTTCATTCCCAATGCGAGACGGACCGTCAGTCTCCGTTTACCGTCTAAGGGCGAGCGACTCTGCGGAGGTGTTATCCAGTTTTGCCAACTTGGGAAGGGCCGTAAGGCTGTGTGCCAGACGCAGCGAGCTATAAGATGGATTCCATTGTCCCCCCGAGAGCAAGTGTTGTACTTCATGCGATAAGTCCATCCATACACCATGGACCCGAAGATGACTGAAGATACCGGCGTCCATGTCGAGGCGATCCGATCTTCTATCGAAGCACATGAAGCCAAGAAAGGGACTTTTGAAGTCAAAGCAGTACAGGACTCCCGGTTTGCGGTAGCGGTCGCTCAGGACAAGCCTCGCCGTTCTCCAAAAGCTTTTACTGCTCTATCCCATACTCTTCGTTGCATTCGCGAACAGTTGCCGCAAACGGCTTCGATGGCAATACCTTTGGCGGCGTATCAGCCCTCAAAGATTTCCAGAAACCGGTTCGGCACCAATGTCGCAGCGAGTCAAGGATTTCTCGCTGCGCTATACATCCTGGGTACGTTCGTCAGTGATTGACGGAGAAAGAGAAGCTGACTGCCTTTCAGGAAAACGTTCTGGGCTCGTTCAATCGCTGGTCCGATCGCCGACACACTGGGCCGCCGAAGAGGCATGGCTGTCGCGAATATGGTCGTTGTCATTGGCACGGTCGTACAAGCGGCAGCGTACAGACGTCGCGAAATGATAGCTGCCGCATTGTCCTGGGTGTGGGCTCAGTCATGCTCGGTCCCAGCGCTCAGGCTTACACTGTGGAAATATCCCATCCAGCCTACCGAGGCACCATTGTCGGGCTGTACAATGGTTGCTACTTCATCGGCGCCATCGTAAGCACGTGGCTCACGTACGGCTTAGTGGACAATAGCGTCGGTGGATTGAATTGGCGCTTACCCATGGCCATGCAAGCTTGCCCTTGCGTGATCGTCCTTGCCTTTTCTGGTTTCTGCCGGAGTCCCCTCGATGGCTGATGAGCAGAGGGCGGGAGGAAGAAGCGCGCATGATCCTGACTAAGTACCACGGAAATGGAGACCCAGACCACTACATCGTCGCCATCCAAATGGAGGAAATGCGCGAAGCGATTAAGACGTCGGGCAGCGACAGAGCTGGTACGATTATCGAGAACTCTTCAACACCCGAGCTGCCCGCCACCGCATGTTCCTCGTTCTGTGCGTTGGTTTCTTCGGCCAGATCGATCTCCCTCCCACCAGCTACTACATGCCACTCATGGCCAAGACCGCCGGCATAACCTCGACCAAGCAGCAGCTTCTCATGAACGCTCTTCAGAGTCCGGTGATGACCTTGGGAGTCCTCCTCGGCGTCCGCTTCATTGACAAGGCCGGTCGCAGACCGATGCTGATGGGTTCCTCGAGCATCTGTACCTTCTGCGTCATGATGGTCATCATCTGTACTGCACTGCAGCACAAGAACTCACACTTGGGATTGACCGGCATTGCCTTCGTCTACGTCTTCCTGTTCGCCTTTGCCTTCGTCTGGACGCCTTGTCAGGCTCTGTACCCGGCGGAAGTGCTGTCATACAACGCTCGCGGTAAAGGCTTGGCGATGTCGGGACTTTGGCTCAATATCGTCTCCTTCATCAACACATATGCTGCGCCCGTCGGAATCACAATTTCGGGCTGGAGGTTCTACTTTCTCTACTTCGCCGTCGACCTGCTGGGAGTGCTCTTCATCTATTTGTTCTTCGTGGAGACCAAGGGAAGGTCACTGGAGGAAATCGACGAGATCTTTGCCGACCCGCATCCTGTCAAGGCGTCCCTTCGGAAGCAAGAGGTCGTCGTGGTCAAAGAGTAGCCTGAGTCTGGGATAAATTTAAACGAAGTCAACTCCATGTAGGTAGCTTGAAAGCGCGCTTGACAATTACGTGGGTTGCGAAGTATCTTCGAAAATCGCTGGCGATATGCTCTTTCGCTGAATCAATGCGGGTTTCCAATCGATTAATGGCATCATCCGGAGATCTGGACCAAGCTGAATAATTGCCGGCTGAATTTGCCATGCCTCGGCCGATGACGCAGAGCTATAAACATTCGATCGCCACCCAGAACAGTGAAGATCTCCTCACTCCAAAGTACATCGTGCCGCTTTCCTCCTGTATCCTGCATGCTCTTGCGAGTCGCACCCACTTCAGGGACCGTGACAAGACTTGCCATTCAAAGCCTTCAGGCATCGACCGTTACCCTTCCACGAGCGAAGATGACGACCGCTACCTTCAAGCACATCGATACGACTTCCTACTCGGGTAAGCCCTGGACGAAGGTTGACGGCGGTGGCTCGTCCTTTCAGCTGTCAGACCACCAGCGAACAGTCTACAACATTCGTGACAAGCAAGACGAGTACAACACCGACAACGCCGGCTTCGCCGTGTACACCGAGCCCGCGAGTGAGAAAGAGTTCACTGATGATGCCGCGGTACGAGATGGCTACTACAAGGAGGTCGAGAACATGCTGCGGAAGCGTCTCAATGGTGTCAAAAAGGTCGTAATATTCGACCACACGATTCGCAGGCGGACGAAGGATTCGCCACGTCAACCTGTGCAGCAAGTGCACGTTGATCAGACTCCCGAAGCAGCAGCGGTTCGTGTGCGGAGGCATCTCCCTGCGGAGGAGGCGGAAGAGCTGCTCAAGGGCCGGTATCAGATCATCAATGTTTGGCGACCGATCCAGAATCCGGCGACTGACTACCCTCTCGCGGTTATTGACTGGAGGTCAACGAAGCCCGACGACTTTACGCCGGTCGACTTGCTCTACCCGAAGCGTCCGGATTCCGTAATGGATGATGGTGATGATCGCGGCAAAGAAGCTCTACCGCTGAATAACAAGTCAGCGGATGGATATGAGGTCAAGGGTGAGACATTGGGAGTGGCGCCAAATGAGGGCCACAGGTTCATGTACCAGAAGGACATGACCCCTGACGAGGTGCTGTTGCTGAAGTGCTTCGATTCGTTCGGCGAGGGCATGCCCATGGGAAAGAAGGGCTTGGCTGTGAGGACACCACACACGGCCTTCGTTGACCCGAACACGCCGAAGGATGCGCCGGGCAGGCAGTCGATTGAGGTGAGGTGCTTGGTGTTTTACGAGTAGATCAGTGTAGTGAACGAGATTCAGCATTGCTGTTGTTTCCGCTTCCTACTGCGTGCCTGTTACACTGCCGTACGGCAAGCTGCAGCGATGCGACTATAGAACGCGGTTACACGATGGTGGCCCGCACTATCTGGCAGGGAAACGCGAGATTGTGCCTGCCTGTCCACACATAGACAACGCGGATGACAACCTGCAGATCGAGTAGCCATAGGATTGCTCGGCTGCCAGCCTCGAACACTCTCGATAATCGCAGTTGGCCGCAACCCACTGGCGAAGGTGTCATCGGATGGATCGTGAGGTTGGGAGACCATTATCAACACACTCCAACGATTCGCCCTCGAGAGCTTGGGGCGTTACAGTTTACTCGGACTCGGGCTCGGGCTCGGCCTAGCTGCTGCCATTGAGCCGGAAATGGACGATGTGATGCCGATTGTTCCGCCA
This sequence comes from Acidiella bohemica, assembly GCA_019670975.1. Lineage (NCBI taxonomy): Eukaryota > Fungi > Ascomycota > Dothideomycetes > Mycosphaerellales > Teratosphaeriaceae > Acidiella > Acidiella bohemica. Next base: position 30,882 of record JAGUCJ010000032.1, read on the forward strand.
ACTTCAGCCAAAACCTAATCGAAGAGGCCGGAGTTGATTGGGATGGATTCAACTCGCTCTCCACCTGAGCGGGCCGCTGTTGCGGAGTTGTTGGAGCGATCCCTGCCGCCGCCCTGGTCGCACGGCATAAGTCACCTTCCGGCTAACTCATATCTGGAAACATATGGTGAGCTATAAGGCTGTATGAGAAGAGCCTTGGTAGTGGGTAAGGAAAGAGGCTCCAAGGCAACTTTTGATTCTTCCCCCCGGCCGTGCGGTCGGTGGCGTGCGGAGAGGCCGGTCCCTGCAGGGACGCTCAGACACCAAAGACCGCTTTCGCCAAGAACGGCAGGAGGCGCCAAGGAAGGTTGGATCATCTGACCAGACACCATAGGAGAGGGAGGCATGGCGCTGTCACTGGCGCTCGTGCCTTCATGCTCTCAACTGTTGTCTGCTAGGCCTGCTGGACTGGCTGGGGCAGAGGTATATCTATCGTCCCGGACACAGTAATGCCTATGGGCGGCCGACGCCGGGTGCGCTTTCTCCTGAGCCTGCTGGTATTCATCGTGCTCGGCATTGTTTACTTCCGGCGAGCGCAAGTTGAAGACTATTCGGATTATGTGACGGACAAGGTGGTTGGCGGCGGCGCGGTATTGAGGCCGGGAAACAAGGCTCAGGAGGCGCCGAGGCCTACACTGCGCCCAACCAGACCACAGGAAGATGCCCTGGCTGCTGTTGGTGAAGATGGAAAGGAGGCGGGACATGCGCCGTTGGTGACGAGCCTATCCTCGAGCTCATCAGTCGGGCGGACAACTAGCATTGCAGCTCCTGGAGCTGCGTCAACTTCGACCTCGTCAATACCAGTTGGGAACGGGTCGCCTACCGTACCTAACACCGCCCCTGGCCACAAGGCCATCCATGGTCTACCGCCCATCCCACACGATGACTACCTTGCCGATGGCTATGAAGGCCAAGCGTCGTCGAGCTCAACATCAGCCGTACATTGGTCCAAGCAAACCGAGCACTTTCCCATCGCGACCACCATCCAACTTCCGACCGCATATCCGAAGGCTCTGCCGCGGATACAAGTCGCCGGGAAGAATGCAGGCAAGGCGGACAAGGAGCGCCTTGCCCTCATCAGGGCGGCCGCGGCACATGCATGGGATGGCTACCGACGACAAGCTTGGGGTATGGACGAGCTTCGGCCCATCTCTGGCGGCGTCCACAACCCCTTCAACAAGTGGGGAGCGACACTAGTGGATTCGCTAGATACACTGTGGATCATGGGCATGAAGGCGGAGTTTGAAGAGGCGGTGGAGAGGGTTGCCGAGATTGACTTTACCACATCCGTACGGCCTGACATACCGCTGTTCGAAACGACCATTCGCTATCTCGGCGGGCTGGTGGCAGCTTACGACGTCTCTGGTGGCAAATACCGCATTCTGCTGGACAAAGCTGTTGAGCTCGCCGAGGTCCTGTATGGCGCTTTTGACACACCCAATCGCATGCCCCAGACCTTTTACCGCTGGAAACCTGCGTTCGCGTCACAGCCGAAGCGTGCGTCGAATCACATCGTGATGGCGGAATTGGGCAGTCTCAGCTTGGAGTTCACTCGGCTCTCACAGCTGACCGGTGAGCCGAAATACTACGATGCCATTGCTCGCATTACCGACGCTTTTGAGGAATGGCAGAACAACACCCGGCTGCCAGGTCTGTGGCCTACGTCTCTCGATGCCAGTGGATGTGAAAAGCCGGTCTCGGGTGGCTATCATGCGCCTTCGAATCAGATGCCGATACCTGGTGGAAGCGGTGAGATCATGGATGCCGGGACGCCGGTACAGGCCAATCGGGCATGGGCTGGAAGTGCAGAGTACTCGACTGGCCAGTCGGTCGACCAGAAGCAGCATGAAGCCGCGCAGAAGAAGCTGGATGAGCAGAATGCCGCAGAGCAGCCCGGTTCTTCGAAGGCGAAAAGGCAGCTAGTCGCCGACACCAAGATTGGGCGGCCTTCTGGCGAGACGGATCGTTCAAGGCATATGCCCTCTAGTACTCAGCCGGAGCATTCGAAAGCTCGACTCAACCTAGACGTTAATGATGCGACTGAGTTGGTGGATAAGCGGCCTCAGTCCGCCAAGCCTGCCCCGCCTGTTGACACCCGGACTGGACAGGAGGTGTGCTTGCCACAGGGACTCGCAAGCACCAGCCCTCGCGGGTCTGAGACCTTCTCGCTAGGAGGGCAAGCCGACAGTACGTTTGAATATCTGCCGAAGGAATATATGCTCCTTGGTGGCGTCCTCGAGCAGTACAAGGATATGTACATCGCCGTCGCAGACGCTGCCATACAAGAGCTCTTGTTCCAGCCGATGACAGTCGATGCAAGGGACATACTTTTTGCAGGGACGAAGGTGACGTCGATCAATGCCGCTGAAGACAACATCATCAAGACCCTAAAGCCTGATGGTGAGCACCTCGCATGTTTCACGGGCGGGATGTTCGCCATGGGCGGCAAGCTTTTCGATCGTCCGGAGGACGTGGAGATTGGTCGGAGGTTGACAGATGGCTGCGTCTGGGCTTATCGCAGCACCACGACTGGTATCATGCCGGAGACGTTCTCGCTTATTGATTGCGGCAACGATTGGCGGGGGGGCGAGGAGTGTGTATGGAATCAGACAGAGTACTGGCGGCAACTTGATCCATATGAGGAGTCGAGGACTAAGATTTACGTTCACCCTATGCCGACGAGCATTTCGATCGGTGCGGCAACAGCCAGCACTACGGGTGTGGCTGGTGCAAGGAAGACGGATGCGGCTGCTCTTGATCAGCTCGCGGAGAATTATAAGGCCGGCACTGTAGATGCAGAGGATATTGCGAGCGTTAAGGACGATGCGGGTGCTTTGCATGTGACGCAGAAGCTAGCCGTGGGGCCTGACGAGTTTCAGGAGGTCGGTGTGGACCTGCAGATGGATCGATCACAGCGACATAATAAGCGCCAGCTGCCGCAACGCGGAGCCATCGCCGCCGACTCAACTTCGACCGCCTCGAGCGGTGCGCTAAGAAGCATGGCCTCAATGAAAGGGCTCAACCCCACCACCGTCGCTGGCCCACTAGCGTACACCCCCAAACCACCTCTCTCGCACGAAGAATACGTCCGCAACAAGATCGAAGACGAACGTCTCCCTTCTGGGTTCGTCAGGATCCGATCTCGCACCTACATCCTCCGCCCCGAGGCCATCGAGTCTGTCTGGTACATGTACCGCATCACCGGCGAGTCCTACTGGCGCGACGTTGGCTGGGACATGTTCGTAGCGATTGATCAGAGCACACGGACGCTATATGGCAACGGTGCAATTGATGATGTGACCAAGATGTCGCCAGAAATTAAGGACTCGATGGAGAGTTTTTGGCTGGCGGAGACGTTGAAATACTTCTACCTGCTATTCGAGGACGCGGAGAAGTGGAGTCTGGACGAGTGGGTGTTGAACACTGAGGCGCATTTCTTCAAGCGGCCCAAAGCGTGAGAGGTCTCCTTGAGTTGTGCGTCCGTGATTGTACGGTCTGCCGTTAGGTTTGCATAGCATCGGCGTTCCGGGCAGTCTATAGGAATAGCAAGCAAACGGACCGCCCGAGGGCGGCGGAGAACCTATTAGCTCCCGAGAGGCGAACCTTGCGTTTGCTTCTCTATCGGCAGCGCCAATCCGCAAGCTCATCCCGGTTCTGTGGCTGTCGCCATCGCATACACCCTTTCCTCAACTTGGTCACCTGAAGCAACCTTCGCGATGTCCATCAAATACCACCGGTGCGTGACAAGCCAATCGTCAGATCCCGCCTTCGCTTTTCCCTCAACTCCTTCGCAGAGGGCAACCCCACGAGTTCGCGAAGCCTCTCTGCATCAGTTCTCTCTTTACCCAACAGTGCGTCCTTGCATCTCGTGAGCCCAAGCGCCATGGCCTCTTTCTCCTGCAACGCCACATCTATCCCGCCCAGCATCGGGATTTGTCGAATCAAAGCAGACAACAGTGCTACCTTGACGTTCAGCAAGTTCACCATCGGAGTCGCCATCGCGGATGGCTTAATGTTGGCATTATAGTTGAAATTTATGCGCGGATCTCCAGCTTCTTTGGCCCGAAACAGTACCCAGGTGGTCAGGTGGTCTATATCGCCATACTGCGCGACGCTAGTCACTTTGAATATCACGTTGATACGCGGGTTGGCAGCAAGCGCCTTTCGAACGCGCAAATCTCGGCCGCTGAGCCATGACATCAAGTTCCAGAAATCATAGCCAGTCGGAATCTTGATGGTGATATTGGCGTGGGCCAGTAAGACTGGAAGATACTCATTGTGCATCTGCCGAGACACGAGCAGGACTCCGCAAAGGGTAGGACGCTTGGCAAACCGTTTGTGCGTTATCAGCGTCAACGATGTACTCTCGGCCAGAAGCTCATAGACCGCATTGCGCAGCTCTGATGGCAAGCCGAAGAAAGACGCCCGCGGCGGGGCCGAGGTAGCGACCAGTGAGGAGATCTGCTGGCTGCTGGACGATGCGGCCGTGGCGCGGAGTAGGTCCTTGAGCATGTTGTTGGTCACAGGCGAGTGTTGAACAACGCGTGCTTGAGACTTGGCAGGCTTATTCATGTGAAGTCGAGACGGTGTCGAGATCAAGAACACCTCTCAAGTACACGAATGATGTGGGGATGTAGTTCTACTTTGAGGTTGATCCGATTGGTTCATCCACGATGATTGCGCTGCCGGCAGGCAGTTGCAAAACACCGCTATCATTACTAGCCAAGGATCGATGCCTCTTCAGACAAGTGCTGAGCAGTCCCACGTGCCCCTCTCTCTCAAGTCTCATTCAAGCGCGACGGCGTCCGGGGGATCCGTACAGGTCTTCCTTCCTACATCGGATTTCCAGGAGCCACTCCGGTCTTGGCAGTACTAGTCCTGCACCGAGAGGGTGGTTTCTCCACTAAGCCTTTGCCCAACGACTGAGACGCAGCCGAATTCTCGGGCCATACTGCCTTTCCTTGGCACTGCGATTTCTTCGGAAGGTCAACGGCGCCGTCTCTCTTCCTCGTGCACTTCACGCGGCCCATCTCCAGGGAGAGCGGCAGCAGACGGCAGCCAGTCGGCGTTTGCCTGCAGCGACCTTTGATCATGAAAGCCTCCTCATCTCAGCCGACCTCGCTCAAACCTATCCGCCGTCCACTGTGACATGCAAACGACTCGGATCGCCTGGCAATGTCTGAGTTGCGATCCCGTCTCATCAGCGGGTAAAATGGCTTTTGCCTACTATCCATCCAACATTGACTGTCGCACGCCGAAGTGTAGCCGGCCCCGCCAACTTTACACCAAACGCGTACTTTGGCCCGTGATTGCTACAATATCTCGCCTATAAAGCCAAAGTTAACTAGGCGATTGTCGATATAGCTAAATTCGAGGTATTGTTCGTCGTTGCTATCGCTGTAATAGAGTTCGAGGGCCTGAACCTACTAGTAGAGGCTGCTACTGCCTCTACGTACGCGTAAACCCTCGCTAAAGGTACAGCTCATTAACTAGGCAATTAGTCATTATCTAACGCCTAGCGATAGTATTACTAGTAACAGGTAGTAGCTAGTAGATAATATAGAGCTATTACTAACACTACCGGCTACACTACTGTAGAGCGGGTATATAGCTCGCCGAACAGGTCCTAATTGCGGCGCATACGCTATACGGTTCGAGGTTTAAGGCCTAAATCAGTAGCGATAGCGCGAGAGGTCTAATCTGTATGTGCGAAGGCGACCTATAACAACTACTAATCTGCCGGAGTAATCCGAGGGGTTATAGGGGGCGACGTCGGCGGCGGCGGCAACTAACAACACTAGCAACACTATAAAATCGACGACTTCACCGATCACTACGTTAACTTTGGCTTCAAAATAGATAAAAGAGCATGAATTGGCGATAGCATCCGACAAAGTACGCGTTTGGTGTAAAGTTGGCGGGGCCGGCTACACTTCTGCGTGCGACAGTCAATGTTGGATGGATAGTACTGAGAACTTGGCGCGAAAACGCCTCGCAGCAGAGCTGCTTATACCAAGATAGCCAGAGATATGGGATACAGTACAGCCCAAGCTCCGCGATCATCCTCCACATACTCCGTTGATATACTCCATTCCAAAGCATCACGCCCACAGCCTTGCCCCTCTTCCGTGCAGCTGTGCGGCGAACCGTATTTTCTCCGGACAGTTCGCTACGAGGCTATATAGTCACACATGCTGTGACGCCATGCATCCGACATCAGCAACCAACTCACCCGCGAGCGTGAGGCAACAATGGGCACCAAACGGCCCGATCATTCGCAAGCTGGTCATGCTGCCAGCTTCCCGCTACTGTTCAAAGCTGACCATCTTCTCAGCTGCTTCATCAGTGGTCTGGAGCCAACAGCATCACGGTCGATGCAACGGAGTACTTCGATATCATGGGCATGCCTGGCCAGAATGAGAAGCTCCTCGCCAACGCAATCTTGGACGTCGCCAAGTTCGTCTCGTCCATGCTTTGCGCCGTTTTCTTGATTGAGTACATCGACGCAAGCTCAGCTTCGTAAGCGGCATAAAACTGCAATTCTTGCCGATGCTCTACATGGGAGTCTTCATTTTGATCGCGACTGGTGTGGGCAATGATGGCTAAGTGCCCACCGCAAGTGTTGAGGACGATGCGAGGGGAGCTGCTGATATGATTCGTGTCGGTAATTTGGCTGGATCTGGGGTTTAGGGGAACGTCTGAGGTAGGGAGCTAGCTAGCACTCCAATCACTCAGCGCCGGCTATGCATGTCAGTAGATATCTGGTACATGCTCTATGACTTGTCACGTTCCTTGAGCAGCCCGAAGAAAATGGCAATGGCCACATCTGTGTGCGAGAGCGAATTAGTGCATATTGTGCGAGCGCTGATGAAAGATTATGCTGTGGCTGCAGCGAGCGTCCAAATCTCTTTGCATCGATGGTATTGGGCGGCATGATCGAGCAGCAAAGCCTGCAGCAGCAGCCTCGGCATGAACCACACGCGACATGGTGATCCACCATTCAATCTTCCTGGTTAGTTCCGCCTCTCAACCGTCCTGCTCGAGGCTGTCCGTAAAACAAGCATAGCCGGGCCATGTGAGGTCTCACGGCCATCTTGCAGTCTCGTAATTGTACCATTCGTACTGCTCGTTCTACCGGCTCAAATAGTCCATCGCCAAAGCGACCCTCGGACGTCGCTGAGACTGCTTACTCTGTTCATAGTCCCCGATTATCTTCTTCAACTTCTGACAATACGTGCACTTCCAAGCCGGTCCTTTATCTAACCTGGCGCTGAGGGTTGGTTCGAGTTGGTACGAGTTGGTAACCTTACGACTGGCGTGGGTCGCGACAATGCGAATGTTTTCCTCGTCAACTCGAGAATGCTTGCATACGATCTTGTTGCGAAGGACACTAGAGATCACTTCCACAGGTACATCGTCCGGGATAGGGAATTTGGTGGCAGTCTCCGGCTCATACTGGGCGATCGTAGACACTGATGCCTCAGGGACGCATGTATTGTTGGCGAAATACGAGCTGTTGGTGTAGACAAGTCATTGATTGAGAAGCAAGTGTCATTGCTTGCACGGCGGCTAGTTGGGCTCTGAAATGAACGTCATGTTTGATAGGCACCCTCACCTTTCCATGACTACTAGAGTTCTGCGGCATTCATCGTCGGAAAGACCAGGATCCTCAATAGCGTTCACGGGTCCATGTCGGGGCAATTGAATAAGGCCGTATCCACCAGCACAAACAATGTCAGGACCCTCGGGCACTGGTATGTAGTAGTATGCAGCGGGCAATATTGCAATCATTTGAGGCGTCACGGAGGCATCTCCGGGCCCACGAGCTTGGAGAGGTCTTTGTCTGTCGAGAGGCAGTAAGCGCTCATATGCCTGCAAGCAAGCGGCGTACCTGGAGTAACATCTGAGAAGTAGTGTCACAGGGGGCGTGAAATCGTCAAAACTCAGGCTATGTCAGCAGTGCGAGCTTCAATGTGTTTTCTGACAGTCGCTCCTCCCAACTCTAATGCGGAAGGGGTCACACTGCCCCAGACTTAGGCATTAGCTAGGCAGCTCTACTACTTAGGAAACAGACACAAGAACGTTCTAGCATTCCGGGACGATGGTACCTACAAGATACGACATTTGAGGGCATCAAGTTCAGAACATGGCCTCGTGGAAACAATCAGAGGTCGATGTCGTGAAAGGCCAATTGAAGCGTATTGTTGGGTTTGAGGATAATGGCTAGCATCTCAATTATAAGAGACTTCAGGTATCGCAAGCAAGACAGATAAAGTCTCTGACAGGTCGTAGCCAGAAGAGCGGTCAACACCGGCTGTGACAAATGTGGCTCAAGACGAGCTTGGCAAGACACCCCAGATGCCCAAGGGGTCGTCCTTTCCGCTGTTGTCGGCTCTCTCTTGTCTTTGAAGTCTCTTCACTCGTCTCACCAGTATACCGACAGAAATAGGACCAAGGAGTGTGCAAAGTAAAATAGCCCAGGTGACGACCAGGAATAGCTCTGGATCTTGCCCGCCGCTCGATGAACCCAATACACCGTTTGTTTCTGCGACACTGCTGATCAAAAAGCCAATCTCGCCGCGAGCCACCATAGCAGTACCGAGCAGAGCGGCGGGATACAGCGATATGGGTTTTGGGGAGCGTCTTTGCTGTTGGGCCTGACCCGCGCGGGGAGCGGATGGCGGCGGAGTCGGCGGTCCCGATGCGACCTGCATGCTTTTTGGCCTGGCAGCATGCAAGGGCCAAGACAAGCAAGCGGAGAACCTCTTCGGCAGCATCTTGATTATGGCTGGAATAGGCGGTTTCACGAAGCTGAACCTGATGAGACAGAGCCCACAGGCCAGTTTCGCGATGATCATAAGGATTGTGTAGATTATGCCACGCCAGACCACAGAGCCTGAAAACATTCGGGTTATAGGGATAGAGAATCCGATCGACGCGAAGAAGAAAGGTTGCAGGACGGTGCGTAGTGCCGGCGAATAGTATTTCTCGAACATGCTCGTCCCGTTGAGATTCCCGGTAGGTCGAGGCTGTGTTGATGTCGAAGTGGACGGGCATTCAGTATGTAAACTTTCGGATTGCATAGCTGATGAGTCTCGATCGCGATCGTCTACCGCCTGAGCTTCACCGACATCAGGATCTGGGTGATCATTCGTGGTCGCTCCGGACGCGACGGCTTGCGACTCTGAACGGGTTATAGCAGCCCTTTGCTTCTTTGTAGCCTTCATCGTGGCGGACGTAGGTCGGAAAGTTTCACCTTCTCCCTGATGGTTTCTTCGAAGACCATCCCACCATGAGACTACGGCGCCCGCAAGATAGGCAGCAAATAGGTTCGAAGTTCCAGCATAGGTAGCACCAGTAACCATTGCTGTTAGGATCAATGTGTGCAATGTCAGGGCGGCTCCTTCGGTGGCCAAAATAGAGACAATGCAGCTCTTACGATGTGTCGCGGCTATTTGCAGGCCATACTTTGTCAATGGCTTTACAACCCACAGGCAAATAAGAGGGATTGCGATTGCAAATGCAATCGAAACGAATACTGGCCGAATGACAGTAATTGCGCTGAAGTTGCCAGAGGATAGACCTAAGCTGGAAATGATGCCGGACATGACCAAGCCAATAATGTCATCCATCATAGCCGCACTAGAGAGCACGACGCCGAGTCGGCTATGATTAAGGCCACTCGTCTGTAAGATTGTAAATGTGGTACCCAGGCTTGTCGAGCATAAAGCGGCGCCGGCGGCGAATGCTTGTACGGGCGTGATATTCATGAATCCTTGCAGAGTAAAAGAGAGACCGATTGGCACAGAGATACCGATGATAGCGACCAAGGAGGACAAGAACAAGTTTGACTTTAAGGTCTTCAAATCGGTAGAGAGACCGCCTGAAATCGTAGTTAGCAGCCGAGAACCAGTATGCGTCGCGCTACCTCACCCTCGTAGACAAGCAGGATCAAACCAAGGTATCCAAGCTGCGCGATAGTATTTTGAACATTTTGGGACAGAATATTGGCCCCAGGAGTGCCCCAAGCGACTCCAATGATGATTTGGCCGATCAGGCCGCAGAACAAGAGGCGGTCGAAAGCAAAATTGATGGCATTTTCCAGTAGGAGAAACGACGAAAGGATCAAAATCGTGATAATATCGGGTTCGTAATACGACAAGGCCGCGGTCGATTTGTGAGACATAGCAATGTGCTTGAACGTGCGCCGCAGGTATGCAGGTCAGAAGAAAAAGGAATGCCCGCGATCGATCATCGTGACGCTGCGGAGTAAGCAGATCACGTGACTGGCTCTTCCTATGTAAGCTGTCGGTGAAGCGGCGCAACACGCCGTGTTTCTTTTGGGTTGTTCTCTCTTTTCCACGTGCCTATCTTCCTCTTCTTTATTCTACAGGTATAGTAGGCCCTTACTGTCTATCGCAATTACTAATGTCCCTTAATATACGCAATCGCGTACGCCTTTATAATTTAATAGGAATTTGATACCGCTGTACAGCGGAGTAGTATGTAGAGCCTCCCTAGGGGCCTGAGGCTCGGAATGCCTGAGGCAGGAAACAAGCCCTAGGCTTGGCGCAGGGCGCACGCTGTCGCGCCGCCTGCGTAGCACTTGAGAAAAGCAGCAATCAGCCTATAATCAAACCTATCGTTTAGTAGGAAGCTGTCCTATACGCTGCAAGATATCTTCTTTAGATATCCCCCCTTTCTTCGCAACCTACAGGACGCGATACCTCCGATAATGATACGGAGGGGGGATATCTAAAGAAGATATCTCGCAGCGTACAGGACAGCTTCCTACCAAACGATAGGTTTGATCATAGGCTGATTGCTGCTTTTCTCAAGTGCCACGCAGGCGGCACGCCTGTGTGTACACTACGCCAAGCCTAGGGCTTGTCCTTCTGCCTAAGGCATCCCGAGTCTTAGGCCTGAGGCAGGCTTTCCATACCGCTCCGCTGTGCGGCTGTATCAGTTGCCTCCTCCCCAGTAAACGGCGTCCTCGACGTTCACAAGACATTGACGAGGAGCATGCGCCGCGCTGGCTGCACTCCCTCGTCCAATCAGCGTATCCTTCCGAGCAGGGGTTGTAGAGTTGTCGCCGTCGAGGGGTAGAACTTTAGTTAGGTAGGTCGTTCCTTCCTTAAATTCTAGGCAGCAGCGCCCGCAAGCGTTTCACCAGCGTCGCTACGGCGCCCTGCCGTAGCAGCGGGTATTTACATTCCGCTTGTTTGTTCTCCGGTTTTCCTTAACATCAATACTCCCCTTTAGGCTAGTAATCGTCCAACTGCTCTACGCCTAGGACACACTATCGCCTACGCTACTACTACGCTATCGACCGGCCAGCGCTACGCCTGCCTAGTATAGTCGACACCCGCCGCCCAGGTCGCATAACGTGTGCTCGTTGTACGCTGTACTGCGCGGACGCTACGGGTGCGTATCCCGTGCGACTCGCCTATAAGGTATACTAACTCCCTGATACAGCCGCACAGCGGAGCGGTATGGAAAGCCTGCCTCAGGCCTGAGACTCGGGATGCCTCAGGCAGAAGGACAAGCCCTAGGCTTGGCGTAGTGTACACACAGGCGTGCCGCCTGCGTAGCACTTGAGGAAAGCAGCAATCAGCCTATGATCAAACCTATCGTTTGGTAGGAAGCTGTCCTGTACGCTGCGAGATATCTTCTTTAGATATCCCCCCTCCGTATCAATTCTGATTGCTTACCCCTTTCTTCGCAACCTATAGGACGTAATACCTCCGATAAGTAGTAAACCGTCTTCGCGCAAGCTGAGCGCCGGCGAGGTACAAGAGGCACGCGTTGAAGAGGTATACACGCCTAACGAGGGAGAAGAGGCAGGACTCGATACTTATTAGTATAGTGCCGATAACGCCGATAGTAGTTCCGATACTCTAAGGGATAACCTCGAGGAGCGTATAGCTCGCTAGCGTTAGCGCCGGGAATTGCTTGAAGAGGAGATCTAGATCTTGACCCTTCGGGAGTAGCTCGACGTACTCAAGCGGCGTCGACACGCTAGTGTAACGCCGGTGAGGCGTAGCCTACTCGAGGATAAGAGGGATAGCGAAGAGTCTTCTTCTGTCGCCTCTTATACCTTACGACCCCTAGCTAATCGGCCCTAGCTCAAGGAGCCTAATCCCTTTAAGGGTAAGACCCTTAGGGAAGCGAGAGAGTTTATTAGGTTATTGGAACTAGTATTCGCTCTATCGATAGACACGTACTAGTACGACTGTAAGAAGGTACTGTATAGTGTAATGTTCCTTGCCGGCGAGCCGTAGGAGACCTAGTACTATAACTACAGCGTAAGCGAGCTAAAGGGGTACTCGTAGGAGGCCTTCAAGAACTTCGTACTAGACTCTGTCGAGGATCCGGTGAACCGCAGTCTCTCCGTGACCGTCGCGTACGAGGCAGCGAGACAAGGCGAACACTAGTCAGCCCAAGCTTTCGCGACAGAGCTAGTAACCCTAGAGGAACAGATACAGCCGTATACCCCTAAGTAGCGTAGTCGCTATCTCCTCGCCAAGCTAAAGCCGGCGCTACGCAAGGCTATTATCTCCTACTACGACGTACTAATACAGCGTGAGGATTTAGTGTCCTTAGCGACGAGGCTAGAGGCTATAGAGGGTAGGAGTAGGGGACTAGAGCGCTCGTAGAAGCGAGATTCCAAGTAGAGAGGCAGACGATCTAATTCTAAGAGGCGACGCTACTCTAGCTTAGAGTATAAGCAAGGCGACGGCGGCGCGCAGTCGAGTAGCTTAGTTAGTATAGGAGCCAACGTAGCTGTCGAATACTATAGCTGTAACGAGAAAGGCTATTATAGTAGGGAGTGCCCTAAACGGCGCGATAGTAAGCCAGCGTCGACCCGCAAGGTAGGCGCTAGTAGGAAGAAGTCTGCCGCAGCGGCTACTAGCGAGGCTAGTAAGGATACTAAGTAGGAGGCGAGCTAACGCCCGGGCGTAAGGGCTGTACAGTATAAGTCTATACTATATAGCGTATATATGTTCCTAGCGAAGCGCCTGTAAGGAGGAGTCGAAGCGAATAGCTAGAGGATAGAGGTAACCTATGTACTCGATAATAGGGTAGATATTAATGTAATATCCTAGAGCCTAGCCCTTAAGTGTAGCTTGAGGAGGGTCTACACCCCCCTACCTAACGTTTCGAACTTCGAAGGCACAGAGGTATACTACTATAGAGCGTATACAGTTCGCCTGTGCCTAGCCGACTCTATAGGTATAGAACGTACGACGATATCGGTGTTCTTCGCTACAGATCTAAGGGAGCTAGAGCTACTCTTAGGTCGACCGTAGCGGAGGCAGTATAGTGTTATTGCGGATACTAGGAATAACTAGTAGTAGTATGTAGAGAAGAGCGAGCTACCTACGGTGCGTATACGAGAAGCTAGCGACTTCGCCTGCGACCTGAAGAAGGCTAGTAGGGTTTTTGCCGTACAGGCCTCGGCTCTCACTCTGCTACTACTACCGGAAGAGATTGCGGACTTTGCGGACGTAATCTTAGATAGAGACGTAGGTACGAGGCCTCTCCCGGAAGGCGTAGAGTATGCGATTAACCTACTCCCTAGCGGCAAGCCGCCGTTCTAGCCTCTGTACAACCTCTCTATAAAGGAGCTAGAGATACTAAAGCAGTATCTTAAGCAAGCTCTAGCGAACGGATAGATCTAGTACAGCGCTAGCAAGGCAGGTACACCTATCCTGTTCGTACCCAAGAAGGATAGTTCCCTATAGATATACGTCGACTACCGAGGGTTGAATACTATTACTGTGAAGAACAGGTACGCCCTGCTACTAATCGGCGAGACGCTAGATAGGCTCGGGTGTAGCGCCTAGTTCTTAGCGCTTGATCTAAAGGATGCCTACTACAGGATTACTATTAAGCGTAGCGACGAATAGAAGACAGCGTTTCGTATACGATACGGCTATTTCGAGTACAAGGTTATACCGTTCGGGCTTACGAATACTCCGGCTACTTTCCAAGCCTATATTAACAAGGCCCTTGCCGGCTTAGTTAATAACCTCTACGTAGTATACCTAGATAACATCCTTGTCTATAGCCTTACCTACAAGGGGTACGTACGGTACCTACAGCTCGTACTCGAGAGGCTAAGGAAGTATACCCTATACGCTAGCTGGAAGAAATACTGGTTTTTCACGAACGAGACTAAGTATCTCGGGTACGTAATCAACGGCGCTAGCGTAGCGATAGATAGAAGTAGGGTAGCTACTATCGAAGAGTAGCTAGTACCAAGGGACCTGAAGGGAGTTTAGACGTTCCTAGGGTTCGCGAACTTCTACCGGCGCTTTATAAGAGGATATTCGAAGATCGTAAGTCCCTTGACGTCGTTGACGAAGGGAGCAGTTAATAGCAAGAAGCCTAGTCCGATTGAATAGGGCGCTACGTAGGAGTAGGCTTTTCGTACAGTGAAAGCAGCCTTTACGCAGGCGCCTATTCTTCGACACTATCGGCTAGATACCAAACTCCGGATAGAGACGGATACTTCTAACTTCGCTATCTCGGTAATACTGTCGTAGCTACTCTCCGACGGCGAGGAGCGGGCGCAGTAGTACCCAATTGCCTTTTGGTCGAGGAAGCTAAATCTAGTAGAGTAGAATTACGAAACCTATAATAGGGAGCTATTAGCTATTGTTGAAGGGTTCAAGCAATATCGCCACTACCTCGAGGGTACGGCGTATACGGTTTAGGTACTAACTGACTACAATAACCTGCGTAGCTTTATAGGAGTGAAATAGCTGAATAGTAGGCAAGTAAGGTAGGCTACCTTCTTAGCTACATTCGATTTCGTAATTAAGTATTAGAGTAGGAGGACGAATCCTACAGATACGCCGTTACGGCGCCTAGACTACGAAGGTATGTCGCCGGCTCTAAGCTATCTACTACCCACACTGCAGAAGAAATTGGCAGTGTAGGAAGCTAATCCGGATCTTGCTCCAATAGTGGGTAGGGTTCGGGCGTATAAGGAGTGTATACCTCGATAGCTCGAAGTAGGCGACCTACTCGCCGCTGGAGAAGTACAGGGGTAACGTAATGATTAGGGTAGTCGTGAAGAAGGCTAGCCTTAATGAAAACCCATATAGTACGGAACCGGTAGAGGACCTTGCTAGTCTGATCTGGAAGCTGTAGGAGCGTAACGACGAACTACAAGGGCTGCGCGAGCGCAGCGCAGGCAGGAAGCCTACAGGAGCGACGAACGGCTCTAAGCCTAGATAGGTACAGGCGAATAGACTATAGTACTTCGACGACCGGCTGTATATACCGAGCGACAGCGTAGTGTAGGCGGAGATCCTACGAATCTACTATAACGACCCCCTGGCCGGTTACTTTAGCCGCGAGAAAACCGAGCTACTAGTGAAGCGGAAATACTAGTAGCCGCGCCTATCGAAAGATATAGAAGAGTACTACAGTACCTACACGATCTGTAAGGTAATAAAACTATAGCGCTATCGGCTATACAGTAAGGCGCAGGCGTTACCTATACTAGGAAGAGCGTAGTAGGAGATTACTATAGACTTTATTACCAACCTCTCGCCGTATAAGGTAGGGAACGAGGTAATAGATACCGTATTGGTAATCGTTGACCGATACTCGAAGATAGTAGTATACGTACCAACTACTAAGCGCTGTACTAGCGTAGAGCTTGCGAGTATCCTAATAGAATAGGTAGTTAGGAGGTACGGTATACTGAGGGGTATTGTATTAGACCGAGGAACAGTGTTTACAAGCTAGTATTAGAGTAGCTTCGCCTTCGAAGCGTAAGTAAAGCTCTAGCTAAGTACCGCGTTCTACCCCCAAACCGATAGTCAGACAGAAAGAGCTAACTAGACCTTGGAACAGTATCTCCGGTACTACTACAGCGAGGAATAGGAGAACTAGGCAAGCTACCTAGCAATAGCGGAGTTTGCTGTAAACAACAGCGTGTACTAGGCGCTGCGTATAAGCCCCTTCTACGTACTATATAGGTAGAATCCCGAGGTACGCAACGCTCTAACTCGGGACGAGTTCCTAGAAGGGAGGGTACTAGCTGCCGTAGAACGTGCGAGAGAGGTATATAAAGTAAGCGAGTAGCTTGCGAAACGCTAGGTATAGGTACAAGCCGCCTAGGTAAAGAACAACAACCTTAGGCACGTACTAAGAGAGTTTAAGGTAGGCGATATAGTGCTGCTATCGACTAAGAACTTGAGGTTACCGGTACTAAAGAAGAAGCTAGCGGCAAGGTTCGTAGGACCGTTTCGAGTACGAGACGCTGTCGGCAAACAGGCGTACCGGCTATCGCTACCGACTACGTACAAGATCTATAATGTATTCTACGTTTCCCTACTAGAGCTATAGAAGGGGCGCAAGGGCGAGGAGCCGGCGCTGCCTATACCGCTCGCAGTCGAAGAAGACGAATAGGAAGTAGAGAAGATAGTAGATTCTAAGCTGTAGGTAGGATAGAGGTAGTACCTAGTAGCGTAGGCTGGATAGCTAGAGGAGTACACGAGCTAGGAACCTGAGGAGTACTGTAGAGGCGCCGAAGAGAAGGTAGCCGAGTAGTAGGCGTAGGCGGAGCGCCGAAGTAAGGGCAAGGGCAAGGTACAGTAAGAATAGAAAGTAGAATCTCTTATTAGTACGCTGGCTAGCATACTAGTATTAGTTAGTACGTTAGGGCGCTTACGAGGAGTAGCCTAGTCGCCGACGAGGCGCCTACGAGCACCGGCCGTGTTGAGAGCCTTAGGGTTAGCGACGAACGTATTCTCTACGTTGGTATAGGCGCGGCGTAGGGGGCCTAGGGAGTCTAGGGCTTTAGCGCTAGGATCCTACACAGTGTCGACCTCGCGCTAGCAGTACGCTTACGCCTCGCGGGTAGTAAGTACGGCGTTCCGGAATAGCTAGAGGACTTTATCGAGCTCTAGGTATAGCTTGCGGAGGCCCTACAGGCAGTTAGTAAAACCTAAGGGCGAAGTATAGTAGACCCGCAGGCTCGGCGCTAGCGAGGAGCAACAAACAAACCTTGTACCTATAGTACTTCTTAGCGAAGGCGCCGAAGGCACTATCGTAGTCGGGCTCTAAAAGGGGAGTTAGTACACCTTATAGGCGAGTCGTACAGGATATGTACCTATAGTATCTACGTAGTACAGCGTACAACGAGTATACGTTATACGACCTAGGCAGCGGGTGTCGACTATACTAGGTAGGCGTAGCGCTAGTAGGTCGATAGCGTAGTAGTAGCGTAGGCGATAGTATGTCCTAGGCGTAGAGTAGTTAGACGATTACTAGCCTAAAGGGGAGTGTTAATGTTAAGGAAAACCGGAGAACAAACAAGCGGAATGTAAACACCCGCTGCTACAGTAGGGCGCCGTAGCGACGCTAGTGAAACGCTTGCGGGCGCTGCTGCCTAGAATTTAAGGAAGGAACGACCTACCTAACTAAAGTTCTACCCCTCGACGGCGACAACTCTACAACCCCTACTCGGAAGGATACGCTGATTAGACGAGGGAGTGTAGCTAGCGCGGCGTATACTCCTCGTTAGTGTCTTGTAAACGTCGAGGACGCCGTTCACTAGGGAGGAGGCAACTAATACAGCCGCACAGCGGAGCGGTATAGAAAGCCTACCTTAGGCCTGAGACTCGGGATACCTTAGGTAGAAGGACAAGCCCTAGGCTTGGCGTAGTGTATATATAGGCGTACTGCCTACGTAGTACTTGAGGAAAGCAGTAATCAGCCTATAATCAAACCTATCGTTTGGTAGGAAGCTGTCCTATACGCTGCAAGATATCTTCTTTAGATATCCCCCCTCTATATCACTCCCCTTTTAGAGCCCGACTACGATAGTACCTTCGGCGCCTTCGCTAAGAAGTACTATAGGTACAAGGTTTGTTTGTTACTCCTCGCTAGCGCCGAGCCTATAGGTCTACTATACTTCGCCCTTAGGTTTTTTGCTGACTGCCTATAGGGCCTCTACAAGCTATACCTAGAGCTCGATAAAGTCCTCTAGCTATTCTAGAACGCCGTACTTACCGCCCGCGAGGCGCAAGCGTACTACTAGCGCGAGGTCGACACCGCGTAGGATCCTAGCACTAAAGCCCTAGACTCCCTAGGCCCCCTACGCTGCGCCTATACTAACGTAGAGAATACGTTCGTCGCTAACCTTAAGGCCCTTAATACGGCCGGTACTCGTAGGCGCCTCGTCGGCGACTAGGCTACTCCTCGTAAGCGCCCCGGTACCGCTACGCCCTACGTCTCCTTACCCTGTAGTAGTACCTACGACTAGCTACTCCTTCGGGAGCTCTAGAACCTACGCCGCGTCGGCTTAGCCCTCGTAGAGAGCTAACGCCTCGTAAGCTTCTCGCCCTCTGTTCGCCTAGCTCCGCTAACCTTTCCCTAGCGCCTAGTTTATAACGGTATCGCTACCGGCGCGCTAGACGCGGCCCTAGGCCCTCTAGCGCCCCGCCGCACTCCGTCGCCCCCCGTCCCGCTACTAGAAGACTGTATAGCCGTCGACGCTAGCTCGCCTACGCTACGCGCGCGCGTAGCCGACCGTCGCCTAGGGCTAGACGTCGGTAAGGAGCCGGAGGAGGAGGAAGAGGACGAGGAAGAGGAAGAGGACGAGGACGAGGAAGAGGAGGAGTAGTATAGAGGGTAGGGGCTAGTAGCGCTACAGCGTCAACCTTACTAGTAGCTTGCGCGTCGCTAGTAGGCCGGCTAACGCTAGTATACTAGCCGGCGTACGAATAAAGAACCTTGCTTGTATTCTTACTATACCTTACCCTAATTGACGCGCCTACCCTTACCCTTGCTTCGGCGCTCCGCCTACGCCTACTACTCGGCTACCTTCTCTTCGGCGCCTCTATAGTACTCCTTAGGTTCCTAGCTCGTGTACTCCTCTAGCTATCCGGCCTACGCTACTAGGTACTACCTCTATCCTACCTATAGCTTAGAATCTACTATCTTCTCTACTTCCTATTCGTCTTCTTCGACTGCGAGCGGTATAGGCAGCGCCGGCTCCTCGCCCTTACGCCCCTTCTATAGCTCTAGTAGGGAAACGTAGAATATATTATAGATCTTGTATATAGTCGGTAGCGACAGCTAGTACGCCTATTTACCGACGGCGTCTCGTACTCGAAACGGTCCTACAAACCTTACCGCTAGCTTCTTCTTTAGTACTAGTAACCTTAAGTTCTTAGTCGATAGTAGTACTATATCGCCTACCTTAAACTCTCTTAGTACGTACCTAAGGTTGTTATTCTTTACCTAGGCGGCTTATGCCTATACCTAGCGTTTCGCAAGCTACTCGCTTACTTTATACACCTCTCTCGCACGTTCTACAGTAGCTAGTACCCTCCCTTCTAGGAACTCGTCCCGAGTTAGAGCGTTGCGTACCTCGGGATTCTACCTATATAGTACGTAGAAGGGGCTTATACGTAGCGCCTAGTATACACTATTGTTTACAGCAAACTCCGCTATCGCTAGGTAGCTTGCCTAGTTCTCCTGTTCCTCGCTATAGTAGTACTAGAGATACTGTTCCAAGGTCTAGTTAGCTCTTTCTGTCTAACTATCGGTTTGGGGGTAGAACGCGGTACTTAGCCGGAGCTTTACTTACGCTTCGAAGGCAAAGCTACTCTAATACTAGCTTATAAATACTGTTCCTCGGTCTAATACAATACCCCTCGGTATACCGTACCTCCTAACTACCTATTCTATTAGGATACTCGCAAGCTCTACGCTAGTACAGCGCTTAGTAGTTAGTACGTATACTACTATCTTTGAGTATCGGTTAACGATTACTAATATAGTATCTATTACCTCGTTCCTTACCTTGTATAGTAGAAGATCGGTAATAAAGTCTATAGTAATCTCCTGCTACGCCCTCTCTAGTATTGGCAACGCCTACGCTTCGCTGTATAGCCGATAGCGCCGCGGTTTCATTACCTTATATATTGTGTAGGTACTGTAGTACTCTTCTATATCCTTCGATAGGCCTAGCTACTAGTACTTTCGCTTTATTAGTAGCTCGGTCTTCTTACGCCCGAAGTAGCTAGCTAGAGGATTATTATAATAGATTCGTATAATCTCTGCCTATACTACGCTGTCGCTAGGTACGTATAGTTAGTCTCTAAAGTACTATAGTCTATTTACCTGTACCTATCTAGGCTTAGAGCCGTTCGTCGCTCCTATAGGCTTCCTGCCTACGCTACGCTCGCATAGCCCTTGTAGTTCGTCGTTACGCTCCTGTAGCTTCTAGATCAGACTAGTAAGGTCCTCTACCGGTTCCGTACTATATAGGTTTTCATTAAGGCTAGCCTTCTTTACGACTGCCCTAATTATTACGTTACCCCTATACTTCTCTAGTAGGTCGCCTACTTCGAGCCATCGAGGTATGTACTCCTTATACGCCCGAACCCTACCTACTATTAGAGCAAGATCCGGATCAGCTTCCTATACCGCTAATTTCTTCTGTAGTATAGGTAGTAGATAGCTTAGAGCCGGCAACACGCCTTCGTAGTCCGGGCGCTGTAACGGCGTATCTACAGGATTCGTCCTCCTACTCCGATACTTAATTACGAAATCGAATATAGCCAAGAAGGTAGCCTACCTTACTTGCCTACTATTTAGCTGTTTTACTCCTATAAAGCTACGCAGGTTGTTGTAGTCGGTTAGTACCTAAACCGTATACGCCGTACCCTCGAGGTAGTAGCGATATTGCTTGAACCCTTTAATAATAGCTAATAGCTCCCTATTATAGGTTTCGTAATTCTACTCTACTAGATTTAGCTTCCTCGACCAAAAGGCAATTAGGTACTACTACGCCCGCTCCTCGCCGTCGGAGAGCAGCTGCGACAGTATTACCGAGATAGCGAAGTTAGAAGTATCCGTCTCTATCTAGAGTTTAGTATCTAGCCGATAGTGTCGAAGAATAGGCGCCTACGTAAAGGCTACTTTTACCGTACGAAAAGCCTACTCCTACGCAGCGCTCTATTCAATCGGACTAGGCTTCTTGCTATTAACTACTCCCTTCGTCAACGACGTTAAGGGACTTACGATCTTCGAATATCCTCTAATAAAGCGCCGGTAGAAGTTCGCGAACCCTAGGAACGTCTAAACTCCCTTAAGGTCCCTTAGTACTAGCTACTCTTCGATAGTAGCTACCCTACTTCTATCTATCGCTACGCCGGCGCCGTTAATTACGTACCCGAGATACTTAGTCTCGTTCGTAAAAAACCGGCATTTCTTCCGGCTAGCGTATAGGGTATACTTCCTTAGCCTCTCGAGTACAGTACGTAGGTACCGTATATACTCCTCGCGAGTAAGGCTATAGATAAGGATGTCGTCGAGATATACTACGTAGATATCGTCGACTAGGCCTGCCAAGGCCTTATTAATATACGCTTAGAAGGTAGCTAGGGCGTTCGTTAGCCCAAACGGTATTACTCTATACTTAAAGTAACTATAGCGTATACGAAACGCTGTCTTCTACTCGTCGCCTTGCTTAATAGGAATCCTGTAGTAGGCATCCTTTAGATTAAGCGCTAAGAACTAGGCGCTACGCCCGAGCCTATCTAGCGTCTCGCCGATTAGTAGTAGGGCGTGCCTATTCTTTACAGTAATAGTATTTAACCCTCGGTAGTCGACGTATATCTGTAGGGAACTATCCTTCTTAGGTACGAATAGGATAGGCGTACCCGCCTCGCTAGCGCTATACTAGATCTATCCGTTCGCTAGAGCTTGCTCAAGATACTACTTTAGTATCTCTAGCTCCCTTATAGAGAGGTTGTACAGAGGCTGGAACGGCGGCTTACTGCTAGGGAGTAGGTTAATCGTATACTCTACGCCTTCTAGGAGAGGCCTCGTACCTACGTCTCTATCTAAGATTACGTCTACAAAGTCCGCAATCTCTTCCGGTAGCGGTAGCGGAGTAAGAGCCGAGGCCTGTACAGCAAAAACCCTACTAGCCTTCTTTAGGTCGTAGGCGAAGTCGCTAGCTTCTCGTATACGTACTGTAGGCAGCTTGCTCTTCTCTACGTACTACTACTAGTTATTCCTAGTATCCGTAATAATACTATACTGCCTCCGCTACGGTCGACCTAAGAGTAGCTCTAGCTCCCTTAGATCTGTAGCGAAGAATACCGACGTCGTCGTACGTTCTACGCCTATAGAGTTAGCTAGGTATAGGCGAACCGTATACGCTCTATAGTAGTATGCCTCTATGCCTTCGAAGTTCGAAACGTTAGGTAAGGGGGTATAGACCCTCCTTAAGCCGCACTTAAGGGCTAGGCTCTAGGATATTATATTAATATCCGCCCTATTATCGAGTATATAGGTTACCTCCGTCCTCTAGCCGTTCGCTTCGACTCCTCCTCGTAGGCGCTTCGCTAGGAATACGTATACGCTATACAGTATAGACTTATACTGTATAGCCCTTACGCCCGGGCGTTAGCTCTCCTCCTACTTAGTATCCTTACTAGCCTCGCTAGTAGCCGTAGCGGCGGACTTCTTCCTACTAGCGCCTACCTTGCGGGTCGACGCCGGCTTACTATCGCGCCGTTTAGGGTACTCCCTACTATAATAGCCTTTCTTGTAACAGCTATAGTATTCGATAGCTACGTTAGCTCCTATACTAACTAAGCTACTCGACTGCGTACCGCTGTCGCCTCGCTTGTACTCTAAGCTAGAGTAGCGTCGCCTCTTAGAATTAGATCGTCTGCCCCTCTACTCGGAATCTCGCTTCTGCGAGCGCTCCGGTCCCCTACTCCTACCCTCCGCAGCCTCTAGCCTCGTCGCTAAGGATACTAAATCCTTACGCCGTATTAGTACGTCGTAGTAGGAGATAATAGCCTTGCGTAGCGCCGGCTTCAGCTTGGCGAGGAGATAGCGACTACGCTACTTAGGGGTATACGGCTGTATCTGTTCCTCTAGGGTTACTAGCTCTGTCGCGAAAGCTTAGGCCGACTAGTATTCGCCTTGTCTCGCCGCCTTGTACGCGACGGTGACAGAGAGACTGTGGTTTACTAGATCCTCGACAGAGTCTAGTACGAAGTTCTTAAAGGCCTCCTACGAGTACCCCTTTAGCTCGCTTACGCTGTAGTTATAGTGCTAGGTCTCCTGCAGCTCGCCGGCGAGGAATATAACACTATACAGCACCTTCTTACGGTCGTACTAGTACGTGTCTATCGATAGAGCGAATACTAGTTCTAATAACCTAATAAACTCTCTCGCTTCCCTAAGGGTCTTGCCCTTAAAGGGATTAGGCTCCTTGAGCCGGGGCCGATTAGCTAGGGGTCGTAAGGTATAAGAGGCGATAGAAGAAGACTCTTCGCTATCCCTCTTATCCTCGAGTAGGCTACGCCTTACCGGCGTTATACTAGCGTATCGACGCCGCTTGAGTACGTCGAGCTACTCCCGAAGGGTTAAGATCTAGATCTCCTCTTCTAGCAATTCCTGGCGCTAACGCTAGCGAGCCGTACGCTCCTCGAGGTTATCCCTCGGAGTATCGGAACTACTATCGGCGTTATCGGTACTATACTTATAAGTATCGAGTCCTGCCTCTTCTCCCTCGTTAGGCGTATATACTTCTTTAACGCGTACCTCTTGTACCTCGCCGGCGCTCAGCTTGCGCGAAGACGGTTCACCGCTTATCGGAGGTATCGCGTCCTATAGGTTGCGAAGAAAGGGGGGAGTAATTAGAATTAATACAGAGGGGGGATATCTAAAGAAGATATCTCGCAGCGTACAGGACAGCTTCCTACCAAACGATAGGTTTGATTATAGGCTGATTGCTGCTTTTCTCAAGTACTACGTAGGCAGTACGCCTATATATACACTACGCTAAGCCTAGGGCTTGTCCTTCTGCCTAAGGCATCCCGAGTCTCAGGCCTAAGGTAGGCTTTCTATACCGCTCCGCTGTGCAGCTATATTAGATAAGTAGTGAACCGTCTTCGCGTAAGCTAAGCGCCGGCGAGGTACAAGAGGCACGCGTTAAAGAAGTATATACGCCTAACGAGGGAGAAGAGTCAGGACTCGATACTTATTAGTATAGTACCGATAACGCCGATAGTAGTTCTAATACTCTAAGGGATAACTTCGAGGAGTATACGGCTTACTAGCGTTAGCGCTAGGAATTACTAGAAGAGGAGATCTAGATCTTAACCCTTCAGGAGTAGCTCGACGTACTTAAGCGGCGTCGATACGCTAGTATAACGCCGGTAAGGCGTAGCCTACTCGAGGATAAGAGGGATAGCGAAGAGTCTTCTTCTGTCGCCTCTTATACCTTACGACCCCTAGCTAATCAGCCCTAGCTTAAGGAGCCTAATCCCTTTAAGGGTAAGACCCTTAGGGAAGCGAGAGAGTTTATTAGGTTATTAGAACTAGTATTCGCTCTATCGATAGTAATATAGAGGGGGGATATCTAAAGAAGATATCTCGCAGTATATAGGATAGCTTCCTACTAAACGATAGGTTTGATTATAGGCTAATTACTACTTTTCTCAAGTACTACGTAGGCGGTACGCCTATATATATACTACGCTAAGCCTAGGGCTTGTCCTTCTGCCTAAGGTATCCTAAGTCTTAGGCCTAAGGTAGGCTTTCTATACTACTCTACTGTACGGCTGTATTAGTTGCCTCCTCCCTAGTGAATAGTATCCTCGACGTTTATAAGACGATAACGAGGAGTATACGCCGTACTAGCTACACTCCCTCGTCTAATTAGCGTATCCTTCCGAGTAGGGGTTGTAGAGTTATCGCTATCGAGGGGTAGAACTTTAGTTAGGTAGGTCGTTCCTTCCTTAAATTCTAGGTAGTAGCGCCTATAAGCGTTTTACTAGTGTCGCTACAGCGCCCTACTATAGTAGTAGGTATTTACATTCTACTTGTTTGTTCTCTAGTTTTCCTTAATATTAACACTCCCCTTTAGGCTAGTAATCGTCTAACTACTCTACGCCTAGGACACACTATCGCCTACGCTACTACTACGCTATCGACCTACTAGCGCTACGCCTACCTAGTATAGTCGATACCCGCTACCTAGGTCGTATAACGTATACTCGTTGTACGCTGTACTACGTAGACGCTATAGGTACGTATCCTGTACGACTCGCCTATAAGGTATACTTACTCCCCTTTTAGAGCCTAACTACGATAGTGCCTTCGGCGCCTTCGCTAAGAAGTACTATAGGTACAAGGTTTGTTTGTTGCTCCTCGCTAGCGCCGAGCCTATAGGTCTACTATACTTCGCCCTTAGGTTTTACTAACCGCCTATAGGGCCTCCGCAAGCTATACCTAGAGCTCGATAAAGTCCTCTAGCTATTCTAGAACGCTGTACTTACCGCCTACGAGGTATAAGCGTACTACTAGCGCGAGGTCGACACTACGTAGGATCCTAGCGCTAAAGCCCTAGACTCTCTAGGCCCTCTACGCTACGCCTATACTAACGTAGAGAATACGTTCGTCGCTAACCTTAAGGCCCTCAATATAGCCGGTACTCGTAGGCGCCTCGTTGGCGACTAGGCTACTCCTCGTAAGCGCCCTAGCGTACTAACTAATACTAGTATACTAGCCGGTATACTAATAAGAGATTCTACTTTCTATTCTCACTATACCTTGCCCTTGCCCTTGCTTCGGCGCTCCGCCTACGCCTACTACTCGGCTACCTTCTCTTCGGCGCCTCTATAGTACTCCTTAGGTTCCTAGCTCGTATACTCCTCTAGCTATCCGGCCTACGCTACTAGGTACTACCTCTATCCTACCTGTAGCTTAGAATCTACTATCTTCTCTACTTCCTATTCGTCTTCTTCGACTACGAGCAGTATAGGTAGCGCCGGCTCCTCGCCCTTACGCCCCCTTCTATAGCTCTAGTAGGGAAACGTAGAATATATTATAGATCTTGTACGTAGTCGGTAGCGATAGCCGGTATACCTATTTACCGACGGCGTCTCGTACTCGAAACGTTCCTACGAACCTTGCTACTAGCTTCTTCTTCGGTACTAGTAACCTTAAGTTCTTAGTCGATAGTAGTACTATGTCGCCTACCTTAAACTCTCTTAGTATATGCCTAAGGTTGTTGTTCTTTACCTAGGCGGCTTGTACCTATACCTAGCGTTTCGCAAGCTACTCGCTTACTTTATATACCTCTCTCGTACGCTCTACAGTAGCTAGTACCCTCCCTTCTAGGAACTCGTCCCGAGTTAGAGCGTTGCGTACCTTAGGATTCTACCTATATAGTACGTAGAAGGGGCTTATACGTAGCGCCTAGTATACGCTATTATTTATAGCAAACTCCGCTATCGCTAGGTAGCTTGCCTAGTTCTCCTATTCCTAACTATAGTAGTACTAGAGATACTGTTCCAAGGTCTAGTTAGCTCTTTCTGTCTGACCGTCGGTTTAGGGGTAGAACGTAGTACTTAACCGGAGCTTTACCTACGCTTCGAAGGCGAAGTAACTCTAATATTAGCTTATAAACACTAGTCCTCGGTCCGATACAATACCTTTCGGTATACTGTACCTCCTAACTACCTATTCTACAAGGATACTAGCGAGCTCTACGCTAGTACAGCGCTTAGTAGTCGCTACATATACTACTATCTTCGAGTATCGGTCGACTATTACCAATATAGCGTCTACTACTTCGTTCCCTACCTTACATAGTAGGAGGTTAGTAATAAAGTCTATAGTAATCTCCTACTACGCCCTTCCTAGTATAGGTAACGCCTACGCCTCGCTGTATAGCCGATAGCGCCGCGGTTTTATTACCTTACAGATCGTACAGGTACTGTAGTACTCTTCTATATCTTTCGACAGGCCTAGCTACTAGTATTTCCGCTTTACTAGTAGCTCGGTTTTCTCGCGGCTAAAGTAACCGGCTAGGGGGTCGTTATAGTAGATTCGTAGGATCTCCGCCTATACTATACTGTCGCTTAGTATATATAGCTAGTCGTCGAAGTACTATAGTCTATTCGCCTGTACCTATCTAGGCTTAGAGCTGTTCGTTACTCCTATAGGCTTCCTACCTGCGCTACGCTCGCGTAGCCCTTATAGTTCGTCGTTACGCTCCTGTAGCTTCCGGATTAGACTAGTAAGGTCCTCTACCGGTTCCGTACTATATAGGTTTTTATTAAGGCTAGCCTTCTTTACGACTACCCTAATTATTACGTTACCCCTATACTTCTCTAGTAGGTCGCCTACTTCGAGCTATCGAGGTATATACTCCTTATACGCCCGAACCCTGCCTACTATTAGAGTAAGATCCGGATCAGCTTCCTACACCGCTAATTTCTTCTATAGTATAGGTAGTAGATAGCTTAGAGCCGGCGATACGCCTTCGTAGTCCGGGTACTGTAACGGTGTATCTATAGGATTCGTCCTCCTACTCTAATACTTAATTACGAAATCGAATATAGCTAAGAAGGTAGCCTACCTTACTTGCCTACTATTTAGCTGTTTTACTCCTATAAAGCTACGCAGGTTGTTATAGTCAGTTAGTACCTAAACCGTATACGCTATACCTTCGAGGTAGTAGCGATATTGCTTGAACCCTTTAATAATAGCTAATAGCTCCCTATTATAGGTTTCGTAATTCTACTCTACTAGATTTAGCTTCCTCGACTAAAAGGCAATTAGGTACTACTACGCCCGCTCCTCGCCGTCGGAGAGTAGCTGCGACAGTATTACCGAGATAGCGAAGTTAGAAGCATCCGTCTCTATCTAGAGTTTAGTATCTAGCCGATAGTATCGAAGAATAGGCGCCTGTATAAAGGCTACTTTTACTATACGAAAAGCCTACTCCTACGCAGCGCCCTATTCAATCGGACTAGGCTTCTTACTATTAACCGCTCCCTTCGTCAACGACGTTAAGGGACTTACGATCTTCGAATATCCTCTAATAAAGCGCCGGTAGAAGTTCGCAAACCCTAGGAACGTCTAAACTCCCTTAAGGTCCCTCGGTACTAGCTACTCTTCGATAGTAGCTACCCTACTTCTATCTATCGCTACGCCGGCGCCGTTAATTACGTACCTGAGATACTTAGTCTCGTTCGTAAAGAACCGACACTTCTTCCGGCTAGTATATAGGGCGTACTTCCTTAGCCTCTCGAGTACGAGCTATAGGTACTATACGTACCCCTTATAGGTAAGGCTATAGACAAGGATATTATCTAGGTATACTACGTAGAGGTTATTAACTAAGCCGGCAAGGGCCTTGTTAATATAGGCTTAGAAAGTAGCCGGAGTATTCGTAAGCCCGAATAGTATTGCCTTATACTCGAAATAGCTATATCGCGTACGAAACGCCGTCTTCTATTCGTCGCTACACTTAATAGGAATCCTGTAGTAGGCATCCTTTAGATTAAGCGCTAAGAACTAGGCACTACGCCCGAGCCTATCTAGCGTCTCGCCGATTAGTAGTAGGGCGTACCTATTCTTTATAGTAATAGTATTCAACCCTCGGTAGTCGATATATATCTATAGGGAACTATCCTTCTTAGGTACGAACAGGATAGGCGTACCTACCTCGCTAGTACTATACTAGATCTATCCGTTCGCTAGAGCTTACTTAAGATACTACTTTAGTATCTCTAGCTCCTTTATAGAGAGGTTGTACAGAGGCTAGAACAGCGGCTTACTACTAGGGAGTAGGTTAATTATATACTCTACGCCTTCTAGGAGAGGCCTCGTACCTACGTCTCTATCTAAGATTACGTCTATAAAGTCCGCAATCTCTTCCGGCAGCGGTAGCGGAGTAAGAGCCGAGGCCTATACAGCAAAAACCCTACTAGCCTTCTTTAGGTCGTAGGCGAAGTTGCTAGCTTCTCGTATACGTACTGTAGGTAGCTCGCTCTTCTCTATATACTACTACTAGTTATTCCTAGTATCTGCAATAATACTATACTACCTCTACTATAGTCGACCTAAGAGTAGCTCCGGCTCCCTTAGATCCATAGCGAAGAATACCGACGTCGTTGTACGTTCTATACCTATAGAGTCGGCTAGGTACAGGCGAACTATATACGCTCTATAGTAGTGTACCTCTGTACCTTCGAAGTTCGAAACGTTAGGCAAGGGGGTATAGACCCTCCTCAAGCTATACTTAAGGGCTAGGCTCTAGGATATTACATTGATATCCGCCCTATTATCGAGTATACAGGTTACCTCCATCCTCTAGCCGTTCGCTTCGACTCCTCCTCGTAGGCGCTTCGCTAGGAATACGTACGCGCTATACAGTATAGACTTATACTATATAGCCCTTACGCCTAGGCGTTAGCTCTCCTCCTACTTAGTATCCTTACTAGCCTCGCTAGTAGCTATAGCGGTAGACTTCTTCCTACTAGCGCCTACCTTGTAGGTCGACGCCGGCTTACTATCGCGCCGTTTAGGGTACTCCCTACTATAATAGCCTTTCTTGTAACAGCTATAGTATTCGACAGCTACGTTAGCTCCTATACTAACTAAGCTGCTCGACTGCGTACCGCTGTCGCCTCGCTTACGCTCTAAGCTAGAGTAGCGTTACCTCTTAGAATTAGATCGTCTGCCCCTCTACTCGGAATCTCGCTTCTACGAGCGCTCCGGTCCCCTACTCCTACCCTCTACAGCCTCTAGCCTCGTCGCTAAGGACACTAAATCCTTACGCTGTATTAGTACGTCGTAGTAGGAGATAATAGCCTTGTATAGCGCCGGCTTCAGCTTGGCGAGGAGATAGCGACTACGCTACTAAGGGGTATACGGCTACATCTGTTCCTCTAGGGTTACTAGCTCTGTCGCGAAAGCTTAGGCCGACTAGTGTTCGCTTTGTCTCGCTACCTCGTACGCGACAGTAACGGAGAGACTGCGGTTTACCGGATCCTCAACGGAGTCTAGTACGAAGTTCTTAAAGGCCTCCTACGAGTACCCCTTTAGCTCGCTTACGCTGTAGTTATAGTACTAGGTCTCCTACGGCTCGCCGGCGAGGAACATAACACTATATAGTACCTTCTTACAGTCGTACTAGTACGTATCTATCGATAGAGCGAATACTAGTTCCAATAACCTAATAAACTCTCTCGCTTCCCTAAGGGTCTTACCCTTAAAGGGATTAGGCTCCTTAAGCCAGGGCCGATTGGCTAGGGGTCGTAAGGTATAAGGGTTAGGGTTAGGGGTTCTAGTCAATAGCGAAAGCCTATATCTATTGAAGGTGGAATTAATATCTACAACTAGACCGCCGGTGCCTTTCAACGCCTAGGGCTGCCCGAGAGCCTCCTAGCTCGTACAAGTACAATACGGACGGACCGAGTCCGACCTTCCCGGCCTAGGCATACGGATAGCCGCTAGCCTAGGGTGTCCGGCAGACAGTATTACGACACTAGTAGTATCCTCGGCTTACGCTCTTAGAATATCGCCTTCGAGAAGTCTGCCTATCTAGTTTCCTTTCGGTACTAGTAAAAGCCGGGTAACCCGCGGCTGTTGTACAGGGTAGGTTCGTAGATAGATAGGCTAGCAGTGTAATGGGACCACCCTAGTCCTCCGCTCTACCCCCTCTACTGGGGGTTTGGTTAGAGTTTTACGGCCTTACGCTACCGAGTGGTTTTTAGGTGTCGCTAGGGGGAGGTTATAGTATACCTCCTTGACGGCCCCTTAAGGTCTACCGCTTGGTTCGTATATAGGGTAGCTAACCTATCTATACTATAGATGTCCTCCTAGCGCGTTGTATACGCCGACGCTAGGGTAGGGTACGGGAGTCGGACCTCTCCCTCGCCTTCGAGGGCTTAACTATATACTATCTACGTATCTACTACGTCTCTACGAGCCAAGTAGGCTCCGATTTACCGGCCAGTAGATTTGGTCTCGGTTCGTTCCCTCTCTAGATTTCGGTAAGGTTTCTTACTAGTTAATATATTTAGCGAAGAAGTTCGGTACTATATCTCAGGGGGTTATAGGAAGTTTACTATATCTCAGCTAATTATAGGAGTCTAGTTTACCGGCTAGTAGATTCGGTCTCGGTTTGTACCCTCTCTAGATTTCAGTAAGGTTTCTTGCTAGTTAATGTATTTGGCGAAGAGTTACGGTACTATGTCTTAGAGGATTATAGGGAGTGTACTACGCCTTATATAAGCAAAGAGGTTTAGTTTACCGGCCGGTAGATTCGGTCTCGGTTTGTACCCTCTCTAGATTTCAGTAAGGTTTCTTGCTAGTTAATGTATTTGGCGAAGAGGTTCGGTACTATGTCTTAGAGGATTATAGGAAGTGTACTACGCCTTATATAAGTAAAGAGGTTTGGTTTACCGGCCGGTAGATTCGGTCTCGGTTTGTACCCTCTCTAGATTTCAGTAAGGTTTCTTGCTAGTCAATATATTTGGCGAAGAGGTTCGGTACTATGTCTTAGAGGATTATAGGAAGTATACTACGCCTTATATAAGCAAAGAGGTTTAGTTTACCGGCCGGTAGATTCGGTCTCGGTTTGTACCCTCTCTGGATTTCAGTAAGGTTTCTTGCTAGTTAATGTATTTGGCGAAGAGGTTCGGTACTATATCTTAGAGGATTATAGGAATAAGGTGAAACATTAATATATATTACGTACTAGGATCGCTAGTATGTTTTGGTATATTGTCCTGCGTAAACTCCTCTCGTAGGCCGGCCTTTACTTTACTAAGCGCCTCGAATACCTACTCCTAGTACCTATTGTTTAGTATAAAGTCAACGTTTGTAAAGCAACTATCTAGATCTAATAGCTTTGCTTGCCTACCCTTCTCACGCCTTTGCCTGCGGGACAATCTAGTTGCTCCGCATTGGTAGTCGTAGTCCTCGTCTCTACGACGGAACCCTCGGGAACCTGTAGTACAGGCGTATCTGTACCGAAAGCACTACACCCTACAGCGATATTAGAAGAACTAGTCTTGTATATATCGAGGAGCGGTTAGGACTAGATCTACGGTAGGCTTCCTCCTATTAGATCGAAGGGCTAACGCTACTAGCCTAGTTAGGTATAACCTCTATACGCGTTTAGCTACCTGCTTCTTTACCTATTTCCTCTAGAATCCCGCTAGTGAGTAGGCTGTTAGGGCGTTCGTTTCTCGTTTCTAGAGGGTTAGTAGTCTATTCTCTCGTAGACTCCTCCGGAAGCCTCCTCCTACTATCGGCCGTAGTAGTAGATTTTGAAGCAGAGTCTCGCGTTTAGAGCGCTAAAGTCGAAAGAGGAAGGATATATATAGGTATTCGAATCGCTCGCTTAGCTTAGGGAGACCGAGTAGGGTCTAGGTAAGGCACTAGCCGTGCTTCCCGTTCGTAATCCACTGTATTAGGGCCTTGTACCGGTCTTCGGTTATCTTCTATTTGCTTTCGGATCGGAGGGCCCACGCCTAGACAAGCGGAGCCCCGTACTCTAGAATTAGCGCTATATACTCATAGTACGCTCGTAGTCGGTTTGCTACGCCCTAGGTCGTAGAGTAGCGGGTTATAAAAGCTACGCGACCTACCGCCCTCTTGATTCGGTTATCTAGGTATTATTAGAAGTTAATCCCGTTGGCCGTTATTGGAAATCCTAGGTATGTATACTAATCTACACCCGGTAGTATGTCCTTGTCCCAGCCAATAGGGCTAGGATAGGTGATTAAGACGTAGCCGTACTTCCGGATATTGACACTAATACCGTTCGTGTAGTACTATCGCTATATACACCCTAGTAGACCTCTAATTTCGTCTGGGTACGAGTAGAGTAGTACGCCGTTATCCGCGTAGAACAGCCCTTTCGGGAGTCGTGAGTTAGTCGGGTTCAAGTTATAGAGTAGGTTATCGACTAGGATATTCTATAAGAGTAGTAAGAGTAGGGAGCCTTAGAGTACCCCCCTTGTCTGCTCAAACTATAGAGATACACTACCGTTTACTAGGACTCGAGAGGTTAATCTAGTCCGTAGTACCCTTAGGACCTCTAGTAGTCTCTGTAGATATTTACGGCGCATCAAAGCAGCGTTAAGTAGGGTGTAGTTTACTATATCAAACGTAGTACTAAAGTCAAGGAAGATCGCCCTAGCGTATAGTCGCTACTCGAGAGTAATGTAAACAACCGCGGCGTACGTTAGTATAGAGTAATCGCTTCGAAAACCTACTTACGCTAGATGTAACTACATCTAAGGTATATACAACATTCTCCGGAGGAGACAGGATTCGAATAGCTTTCGGAATGTCGTCGAGAGTACGATTAGTCGGGTATTAAAGACTGTCTTCGGCTGCCTCGGGTCCTTGACGATAAGTTGTATATCTGTAGCGTTCTAGGCAGCTAGAGTATAGCCCTAGTCGAGGTACGAATTGAACAGGTAAGTAAGGGTAGGTAGTAGCGAGGTGTCCGCGAGTACCTTTACTGCCTACACGTATATACTATCGCTCCTATATACCTTCGAGCTGTCCTATCTCGACAGCTCCTTACCTACCTCTTCGATAGTAAGTAGTTTAAAGTCCCTACCTTTGCTCGGGCGTGTAGACCTCTCTACAGATATCGGGTAAGGTACTTAGTAGCGCTTGCCGAGTTCGCATACCGCTTTATCAAGTACGCTAATATCTAGATCGGAGCTATATAGTAGGCTATTGTCCTTATCTAGGCAGAACAGCTATCGGACTATCTAGAAGTATATCGGTTCCGAGCAAGTCCTTGTCCCCTAGGAGTTAGGTTTATATTCGCCTAGTGCTCGTCGATAGGCTTACTAGCACGCCTTTACGATTCGTCTATATTAGTCGTCAATATCGTAGCTCCGGTCTAGCGGGTAGAGATAGGCTGTCGCTACTTCGGTCTATACTATCGTAAGCTTCGTAGCAACGTACTCGTTTCTAAGTCGGCTGTTCTAGAAGCGTAGTAGCTTGGGATTCGGGTATCCTAGGGTCGTAGTACTCGTCCAATCTAGTAGTAGTAGGTATTTGTAATTAGTCGAAAGATCTAGGCTAGCAGTATCTACTAGGTGAAGATTACAGTAGGCGAAGGGTCGCTTCGCAAAACAATAATCGATAGTTAGGTGTAGGAACCTTTAGAAGCCGTCCGGTAGTCTACTATAGGTTGTAGGGTCGAGGCGTAGTATTCTAGCAGCCTATATCTATAACGAGATACTTGCTGTACGTTCGTCTAGGTTACTAAGGCTAGTACGTTAGTTATATCGGATATTTACGTCGCTAAGGACGACGTCCCTCGATTCTAGACTAGCTAGCAGTACTTCGACGTCGCTCGAATTCATCGAAGGTAGTATATATATACCCGTAACTATAGTCCCTTTAAGGGTTACAGTTACGGAGGAGTCGGTTACCTCCGGCGCGCTCGATATTATCGAACGGGCCTTGTTCGATCCTAGGGCGTACACCCTACTAGTATGCCGACAGCTAGGTCTTGATAGTAGTTTAGGGGTGTACACAATTGCCGTAGTTGTCGCTATATACCCCTAGTAACCAACGTACTACGTCTCTATAATAAAGAGTATATCTAGTATCCCCGAATCGATTAGCTATAGGGTACGCTCCTAGCTATAGGTATCTAGTCCTTGTATATTTATATATCCGATCCAGACATACTCGTTCGGTACTAGACCGACGTCGGTATAAGTAGTAGTAGTTGTAGCGATCGCTCCCTACTACGCTAGACGAGTGCTTCGCCTTACAGGGGTTATAGTTAGAGGGTATAGTAGACTCAGCGGTCGGAGTTAAGAGGATCGCTAATTATACTATCAAGCTCAGTAGGGTCGGGGTCCTCCTAGCTAGTTACAATGTTAATAGACGGGGTTCTCTACCGGGTACGCCGAGTCCGTTCTTGTCGAAGTAAGGTCGAGATATCTTTAGCGATAGCCGAGAGTATCTTAATCTCGGCAGACAGTTGTATAATTCCTTTAGCTAATAGGTCCGGGTAGGCTCTCTTCCGCTTACGCTTAATAGTATCGAGTTCGTCGTCTGTTTTCGCTTTAGGTCGTAGTAGGGTAGCTTTAGTTCGAGTACGTTTAGGTAGGTTTAGGGCTAGTCTAGTAGGGGTTTAGGCAGATCTCGCTAGTGCTTTAGGCGATTAAGGTTCGACGGGTATTATCGCTTAGGGTTTATTATTAGGATCGGGTGTCGACGACAGCCGTCGGGAAATACTAGTCGTACTCCTACCGTCCTCCTATAGCTTTGCTTCGACTTCTCGGCGGATATTGATACGGAGGGGGGATATCTAAAGAAGATATCTCGCAGCGTACAGGACAGCTTCCTACCAAACGATAGGTTTGATCATAGGCTGATTGCTGCTTTTCTCCAGTGCCACGCAGGCGGCACGCCTGTGTGTACACTACGCCAAGCCTAGGGCTTGTCCTTCTGCCTGAGGCATCCCGAGTCTCAGGCCTGAGGCAGGCTTTCCATACCGCTCCGCTGTGCGGCTGTATCAGTTGCCTCCTCCCCAGTGAACGGCGTCCTCGACGTTCACAAGACATTGACGAGGAGTATGCGCCGCGCTGGCTGCACTCCCTCGTCCAATCAGCGTATCCTTCCGAGCAGGGGTTGTAGAGTTGTCGCCGTCGAGGGGTAGAACTTCAGTTAGGTAGGTCGTTCCTTCCTTAAATTCTGGGCAGCAGCGCCCGCAAGCGTTTCACCAGCGTCGCTACGGCGCCCTGCCGTAGCAGCGGGTGTTTACATTCCGCTTGTTTGTTCTCTGGTTTTCCTCAACATCAACACTCCCCTTCAGGCTAGTGATCGTCCAACTGCTCCACGCCTGGGACACACTATCGCCTACGCCACTACCACGCCATCGACCTGCCAGCGCCACGCCTGCCTAGTATGGTCGACACCCGCCGCCCAGGTCGCATGACGTGTGCTCGTTGTGCGCTGTACTGCGCGGACGCCACGGGTGCGTATCCCGTGCGACTCGCCTGTGAGGTATACTGACTCCCCTTTTAGAGCCCGACTGCGATGGTGCCTTCGGCGCCTTCGCCAAGAAGTGCTATAGGTGCAAGGTTTGTTTGTTGCTCCTCGCTGGCGCCGAGCCTGCGGGTCTGCTGTGCTTCGCCCTTGGGTTTTTTGCTGACCGCCTGTAGGGCCTCCGCAAGCCATGCCTAGAGCTCGATGAAGTCCTCTGGCCATTCTGGAACGCCGTGCTTGCCGCCCGCGAGGCGCAAGCGTACTGCCAGCGCGAGGTCGACACCGCGCAGGATCCCAGCGCTGAAGCCCTAGACTCCCTGGGCCCCCTGCGCCGCGCCCGTGCCAACGCAGAGAATGCGTTCGTCGCCAACCTCAAGGCCCTCAACACGGCCGGTGCTCGTGGGCGCCTCGTCGGCGACCAGGCTACTCCTCGCAAGCGCCCCGGCACCGCCGCGCCCCACGTCTCCTCGCCCCGCGGTGGCACCCACGACCAGCTGCTCCTTCGGGAGCTCCAGAACCTACGCCGCGTCGGCTTGGCCCTCGTAGAGAGCCAACGCCTCGTAAGCTTCTCGCCCTCTGTTCGCCTGGCTCCGCTGACCTTTCCCTAGCGCCTAGTTCATGACGGCATCGCCGCCGGCGCGCTGGACGCGGCCCTGGGCCCTCTGGCGCCCCGCCGCACTCCGTCGCCCCCCGTCCCGCCGCCGGAAGACCGTATGGCCGTCGACGCCGGCTCGCCCGCGCCACGCGCGCGCGCAGCCGACCGCCGCCTAGGGCCAGACGTCGGTGAGGAGCCGGAGGAGGAGGAAGAGGACGAGGAAGAGGAAGAGGACGAGGACGAGGAAGAGGAGGAGTAGTGCGGGGGGTGGGGGCTGGTAGCGCTGCGGCGTCAACCTTGCTGGCAGCTTGCGCGTCGCCGGCGGGCCGGCTAACGCCAGTATGCTGGCCGGCGTGCGAATGAAGAACCTTGCTTGCATTCTCACTGTGCCTTGCCCTGATTGACGCGCCTACCCTTGCCCCTACCTCGTCCCTGGCGCTTCGCCTGCGCCCACCACTCGGCTACCTTTTCTTCGGCGCCCTTGCAGTGTTCCTCAGGTTCCCAGCTCGTGTACTCCTCTGGCCATCCGGCCCACGCTACCAGGTACCACCTCTGTCCTGCCTGCAGCTTGGAATCCACTATCTTCTCCACTTCCCATTCGTCTTCTTCGACTGCGAGCGGCATGGGCAGCGCCGGCTCCTCGCCCTTGCGCCCCTTCCATGGCTCCAGCAGGGAAACGTGGAATACATTATGGATCTTGTACGCAGTCGGCAGCGACAGCCGGTACGCCTGTTTGCCGACGGCGTCTCGCACTCGAAACGGTCCTACGAACCTTGCCGCCAGCTTCTTCTTTGGCACCGGTAACCTCAAGTTCTTGGTCGACAGCAGCACCATGTCGCCTACCTTGAACTCTCTTGGCACGTGCCTAAGGTTGTTGTTCTTCACCTGGGCGGCTTGTGCCTGTGCCCAGCGTTTCGCAAGCTGCTCGCTTGCTTCATGCACCTCTCTCGCACGTTCTGCGGCAGCTGGCACCTTCCCCTCTGGAAACTCGTCCCGAGTTGGAGCGGCATGGATCTCTGGATTCCATCCATATAGCACGCTGAAGGGGCTCATGCGTAACGCCTGGTGCACGCTGTTGTTCACAGCAAACTCTGCCTTAGCCAAGTGATTGGCCCAGTTCTCTTGTTCTTCACTGCAGTAGCACCGGAGATACTGTTCCAAAGTTTGGTTTGACCTCTCTGTTTGACCATCGGTTTGGGGGTGGAACGCGGTGCTCAGCCGGAGCTTCACTTGCGCTTCGAAGGCGAAGCTACTCCAATACTGGCTTGTGAACACTGTTCCTCGGTCTGATACAATACCCCTCGGCATGCCGTACCTCCTGACCACCCATTCCATCAGGATACTCGCAAGCTCCACGCTGGTGCAGCGCTTGGTGGTTGGCACGTATACTACCATCTTCGAGTATCGGTCAACGATCACCAATACGGCATCCATCACCTCGTTCCCTACCTTACACGGCGGGAGGTCGGTAATGAAGTCCATAGTGATCTCCTGCCACGCCCTTCCTGGCATGGGTAACGCCTGCGCTTCGCCGTATGGCCGATGGCGCCGCGGTTTCATCACCTCACATATTGTGCAGGTGCTGCAGTACTCTTCTACATCCTTCGACAGGCCTGGCCACCAGTACTTTCGCTTTATCAGCAGCTCGGTCTTCTCACGCCCGAAGTGGCCAGCCAGAGGATCATCATGATGGATTCGCATGATCTCCGCCTGCACCGCGCCGTCGCTGGGCACGTACAGTCGGTCTCCAAAGTACCACAGTCCATTTGCCTGTACCCATCCAGGCTTGGAGCTGTTCGTCGCTCCCGCAGGCTTCCCGCCTGCGCTGCGCTCGCGCAGCCCTTGCAGTTCGTCGTCACGCTCCTGCAGCTTCCGGATCAGACTGGCAAGGTCCTCTACCGGTTCCGTACCATATGGGTTTTCATCAAGGCCAGCCTTCTTCACGACTGCCCTGATCATTACGTCACCCCCGTACTTCTCCAGCGGGTCGCCTACTTCGAGCCATCGAGGTGTGCACTCCTCATACGCCCGAACCCTGCCCACTATTGGAGCAAGATCCGGATCAGCTTCCCACACCGCCAATTTCTTCTGCAGTGTGGGTAGCAGATGGCTCAGAGCCGGCGACACGCCTTCGTAGTCCGGGCGCCGTGACGGCGCATCTGCGGGATTCGTCCTCCCACTCCGATGCTCAATTACGAAATCGAATGCGGCCAAGAAGGTAGCCCACCTTGCTTGCCTGCCATTCAGCTGTTTCACTCCCATGAAGCCACGCAGGTTGTTGTGGTCGGTCAGTACCTGAACCGCATGCGCCGCACCCTCGAGGTAGTGGCGATATTGCTTGAACCCTTCAACAATAGCTAATAGCTCCCCATCATGGGTTTCGTAATTCTGCTCTACTGGATTCAGCTTCCTCGACCAAAAGGCAATTGGGTACCACTGCGCCCGCTCCTCGCCGTCGGAGAGCAGCTGCGACAGTATTGCCGAGATGGCGAAGTTGGAAGCATCCGTCTCCATCCGGAGTTTGGCATCTGGCCGATAGTGTCGAAGAATAGGCGCCTGCGTGAAGGCTGCTTTCACCGTGCGAAAAGCCTGCTCCTGCGCAGCGCCCCATTCAATCGGACCAGGCTTCTTGCCATTAACCGCTCCCTTCGTCAACGACGTCAAGGGACTCACGATCTTCGAATATCCTCTGATAAAGCGCCGGTAGAAGTTCGCGAACCCTAGGAACGTCTGAACTCCCTTGAGGTCCCTCGGTACCGGCCACTCTTCGATAGTGGCTACCCTGCTTCTATCCATCGCTACGCCGGCGCCGTTGATCACGTACCCGAGATACTCAGTCTCGTTCGTGAAAAACCGGCATTTCTTCCGGCTAGCGTATAGGGCATACTTCCTCAGCCTCTCGAGCACGGTGCGCAGGTGCCGCACATGCTCCTCGCGAGTGAGGCTGTAGATGAGGATGTCGTCGAGATACACTACGCAGATATCGTCGACTAGGCCTGCCAAGGCCTTGTTAATATACGCTTGGAAGGTGGCTGGGGCGTTCGTCAGCCCAAACGGCATCACTCTATACTCAAAGTGACCGTAGCGCGTGCGAAACGCCGTCTTCCACTCGTCGCCTCGCTTAATAGGAATCCTGTGGTAGGCATCCTTTAGATCAAGCGCTGAGAACCAGGCGCTACGCCCGAGCCTATCCAGCGTCTCGCCGATTAGTGGCAGGGCGTGCCTGTTCTTCACGGTGATGGCATTCAACCCTCGGTAGTCGACGCACATCCGTAGGGAACCATCCTTCTTGGGTACGAACAGGATAGGCGCACCCGCCTCGCTGGCGCTGTGCTGGATCCATCCGTTCGCCAGAGCTTGCTCAAGATACTGCTTCAGTATCTCTAGCTCCCTTACAGAGAGGTTGTACAGAGGCCGGAACGGCGGCTTGCCGCCGGGGAGCAGGTCAATCGCATGCTCCACGCCTTCCGGGAGAGGCCTCGTACCCACGTCTCCATCTAAGATTACGTCCGCAAAGTCCGCAATCTCTTCCGGCAGCGGTGGCGGAGTGAGAGCCGAGGCCTGCACGGCAAAAACCCTGCTGGCCTTCTTCAGGTCGCGGGCAAAGTCGCTGGCTTCTCGTATGCGCACCGCAGGCAGCTCGCTCTTCTCTGCGTACCACCACTGGTCATTCCTGGCATCCGCAATGACACCATGCTGCCTCCGCCACGGTCGACCTAAGAGCAGCTCCGGCTCCCTTAGATCCGTAGCGAAGAACACCGACGTCGTCGTACGTTCCACGCCTGTAGAGTCGGCTAGGCACAGGCGAACCGCATACGCTCCGTAGCAGTGTGCCTCTGTGCCTTCGAAGTTCGAAACGTCGGGCAAGGGGGTGTAGACCCTCCTCAAGCCGCACTTGAGGGCCAGGCTCTGGGATATCACATTGATATCCGCCCCATCATCGAGCACACAGGTCACCTCCGTCCTCTGGCCGTTCGCTTCGACTCCTCCTCGCAGGCGCTTCGCCGGGAACACGTGCGCGCCATACAGCATAGACTCATGCCGCACAGCCCTTACGCCCGGGCGTCAGCTCGCCTCCTGCTTGGTATCCTTACTAGCCTCGCTAGTAGCCGCCGCGGCGGACTTCTTCCTGCTGGCGCCTACCTTGCGGGTCGACGCCGGCTTGCCATCGCGCCGTTCAGGGCACTCCCTGCTGTAATGGCCTTTCTTGTGACAGCTATAGCATTCGACAGCTGCGTTGGCTCCTATACCAACTGAGCTGCTCGACTGCGCACCGCCGTCGCCTCGCTTGTGCTCTGAGCCAGAGTAGCGTCGCCTCTTAGAATCAGATCGCCTGCCCCTCTGCTCGGAATCTCGCTTCCGCGAGCGCTCCGGTCCCCCACTCCTGCCCTCCGCAGCCTCTAGCCTCGTCGCCAAGGACACTAAATCCTCACGCCGTGTTGGTACGTCGTGGTAGGAGATAATGGCCTTGCGCAGCGCCGGCTTCAGCTTGGCGAGGAGATGGCGACTACGCTGCTCAGGGGTATACGGCTGCATCTGTTCCTCTAGGGTTGCTAGCTCTGTCGCGAAAGCTTGGGCCGACTGGTGTTCGCCTTGTCTCGCCGCCTCGTACGCGACGGTGACGGAGAGACTGCGGTTCACCGGATCCTCGACGGAGTCTAGCACGAAGTTCTTGAAGGCCTCCCACGAGTACCCCTTCAGCTCGCTTACGCTGTGGTTATGGTGCCAGGTCTCCCGCGGCTCGCCGGCGAGGAACATGACACCATACAGCACCTTCTCACGGTCGTGCTGGTACGTGTCCATCGATAGAGCGAATACTAGTTCCAATGACCTAATAAACTCTCTCGCTTCCCTGAGGGTCTTGCCCTTGAAGGGATCAGGCTCCTTGAGCCGGGGCCGATTGGCTAGGGGTCGTGAGGCATGAGAGGCGACAGAAGAAGACTCTTCGCTATCCCTCTCATCCTCGAGCAGGCTACGCCTCACCGGCGTCACACCAGCGTGTCGACGCCGCTTGAGCACGTCGAGCTGCTCCCGAAGGGTCAAGATCTGGATCTCCTCTTCTAGCAATTCCCGGCGCTGACGCTGGCGAGCCGCACGCTCCTCGAGGTTATCCCTCGGAGTGTCGGAACTGCCATCGGCGTCATCGGCACCATGCTGATGAGTATCGAGTCCTGCCTCTTCTCCCTCGTCAGGCGTGTATACCTCTTCAACGCGTGCCTCTTGCACCTCGCCGGCGCTCAGCTTGCGCGAAGACGGTTCACCGCTCATCGGAGGCATCGCGTCCTGTGGGTTGCGAAGAAAGGGGGGAGCAATCAGAATTGATACGGAGGGGGGATATCTAAAGAAGATATCTCGCAGCGTACAGGACAGCTTCCTACCAAACGATAGGTTTGATCATAGGCTGATTGCTGCTTTTCTCAAGTGCCACGCAGGCGGCACGCCTGTGTGTACACTACGCCAAGCCTAGGGCTTGTCCTTCTGCCTGAGGCATCCCGAGTCTCAGGCCTGAGGCAGGCTTTCCATACCGCTCCGCTGTGCGGCTGTATCAGTCTAGGTAAACTCCAAATAAGTACAACAAGGTCTGAGTCGCTGTAAGCTTTCAGTCGGTTTGTAACATAAGTTGAACACACTCCTATATAAGAAAGATCTATTGTCTATATATATAGGAGTCTTGCTCCTTTAGTCGCAGTCGCCGCTAGCGATTGCGATCAAGTCGCGCTTACCCTAGGCGATCGTGATCCGGTCGCTATGTCGTAGAGCGACCGAGTAATCTTTCCCTAGATTACTCCAAGGATAGGTGAGCTATAGGTTACGTGTTTCTACCCCAGGGTTAGTCGCTTCGTGTTGCACGTTTGTAATAGTAGTACGTACGCTACTTAGGAGTATACAGCTATATCTACTCCTCTAGGGTTACTAACTCTATAGTAAAGGCTTAGGCCGACTAGTATTCGCCTTGCCTTACTACTTTGTATATAACGGTTACAGAGAGGCTACAGTTTACTAGATCCTCGACAGAGTCTAGTACGAAGTTCTTAAAGACTGTCTACGAGTACTCGCCGAGCTCGTTTACGCTATAGTTATAGTACTAGGTCTCCTACAGCTCGCTAGCTAGGAATATAATACTATACAGTACCTTCTTATAGTCGTACTAGTACGTATCTATCGATAGGGCGAATACTAGTTCTAGGGATCTAATAAACTCCCTTACTTCTTTAAGCGTTCTACTCTTAAAGCTATTAGGCTCCTTAAGCCTCGGCCTATTAGTGATACGGAGGGGGGATATCTAAAGAAGATATCTCGCAGCGTACAGGACAGCTTCCTACCAAACGATAGGTTTGATCATAGGCTGATTGCTGCTTTTCTCAAGTGCCACGCAGGCGGCACGCCTGTGTGTACACTACGCCAAGCCTAGGGCTTGTCCTTCTGCCTGAGGCATCCCGAGTCTCAGGCCTGAGGCAGGCTTTCCATACCGCTCCGCTGTGCGGCTGTATCAGTTGCCTCCTCCCCAGTGAACGGCGTCCTCGACGTTCACAAGACATTGACGAGGAGTATGCGCCGCGCTGGCTGCACTCCCTCGTCCAATCAGCGTATCCTTCCGAGCAGGGGTTGTAGAGTTGTCGCCGTCGAGGGGTAGAACTTCAGTTAGGTAGGTCGTTCCTTCCTTAAATTCTGGGCAGCAGCGCCCGCAAGCGTTTCACCAGCGTCGCTACGGCGCCCTGCCGTAGCAGCGGGTGTTTACATTCCGCTTGTTTGTTCTCTGGTTTTCCTCAACATCAACACTCCCCTTCAGGCTAGTGATCGTCCAACTGCTCCACGCCTGGGACACACTATCGCCTACGCCACTACCACGCCATCGACCTGCCAGCGCCACGCCTGCCTAGTATGGTCGACACCCGCCGCCCAGGTCGCATGACGTGTGCTCGTTGTGCGCTGTACTGCGCGGACGCCACGGGTGCGTATCCCGTGCGACTCGCCTGTGAGGTATACTGACTCCCCTTTTAGAGCCCGACTGCGATGGTGCCTTCGGCGCCTTCGCCAAGAAGTGCTATAGGTGCAAGGTTTGTTTGTTGCTCCTCGCTGGCGCCGAGCCTGCGGGTCTGCTGTGCTTCGCCCTTGGGTTTTTTGCTGACCGCCTGTAGGGCCTCCGCAAGCCATGCCTAGAGCTCGATGAAGTCCTCTGGCCATTCTGGAACGCCGTGCTTGCCGCCCGCGAGGCGCAAGCGTACTGCCAGCGCGAGGTCGACACCGCGCAGGATCCCAGCGCTGAAGCCCTAGACTCCCTGGGCCCCCTGCGCCGCGCCCGTGCCAACGCAGAGAATGCGTTCGTCGCCAACCTCAAGGCCCTCAACACGGCCGGTGCTCGTGGGCGCCTCGTCGGCGACCAGGCTACTCCTCGCAAGCGCCCCGGCACCGCCGCGCCCCACGTCTCCTCGCCCCGCGGTGGCACCCACGACCAGCTGCTCCTTCGGGAGCTCCAGAACCTACGCCGCGTCGGCTTGGCCCTCGTAGAGAGCCAACGCCTCGTAAGCTTCTCGCCCTCTGTTCGCCTGGCTCCGCTGACCTTTCCCTAGCGCCTAGTTCATGACGGCATCGCCGCCGGCGCGCTGGACGCGGCCCTGGGCCCTCTGGCGCCCCGCCGCACTCCGTCGCCCCCCGTCCCGCCGCCGGAAGACCGTATGGCCGTCGACGCCGGCTCGCCCGCGCCACGCGCGCGCGCAGCCGACCGCCGCCTAGGGCCAGACGTCGGTGAGGAGCCGGAGGAGGAGGAAGAGGACGAGGAAGAGGAAGAGGACGAGGACGAGGAAGAGGAGGAGTAGTGCGGGGGGTGGGGGCTGGTAGCGCTGCGG
Organism: Acidiella bohemica; assembly: GCA_019670975.1. Lineage (NCBI taxonomy): Eukaryota > Fungi > Ascomycota > Dothideomycetes > Mycosphaerellales > Teratosphaeriaceae > Acidiella > Acidiella bohemica. The sequence goes on from JAGUCJ010000032.1 coordinate 75,195, forward strand.
CGTCAACCTTGCTGGCAGCTTGCGCGTCGCCGGCGGGCCGGCTAACGCCAGTATGCTGGCCGGCGTGCGAATGAAGAACCTTGCTTGCATTCTCACTGTGCCTTGCCCTGATTGACGCGCCTACCCTTGCCCCTACCTCGTCCCTGGCGCTTCGCCTGCGCCCACCACTCGGCTACCTTTTCTTCGGCGCCCTTGCAGTGTTCCTCAGGTTCCCAGCTCGTGTACTCCTCTGGCCATCCGGCCCACGCTACCAGGTACCACCTCTGTCCTGCCTGCAGCTTGGAATCCACTATCTTCTCCACTTCCCATTCGTCTTCTTCGACTGCGAGCGGCATGGGCAGCGCCGGCTCCTCGCCCTTGCGCCCCTTCCATGGCTCCAGCAGGGAAACGTGGAATACATTATGGATCTTGTACGCAGTCGGCAGCGACAGCCGGTACGCCTGTTTGCCGACGGCGTCTCGCACTCGAAACGGTCCTACGAACCTTGCCGCCAGCTTCTTCTTTGGCACCGGTAACCTCAAGTTCTTGGTCGACAGCAGCACCATGTCGCCTACCTTGAACTCTCTTGGCACGTGCCTAAGGTTGTTGTTCTTCACCTGGGCGGCTTGTGCCTGTGCCCAGCGTTTCGCAAGCTGCTCGCTTGCTTCATGCACCTCTCTCGCACGTTCTGCGGCAGCTGGCACCTTCCCCTCTGGAAACTCGTCCCGAGTTGGAGCGGCATGGATCTCTGGATTCCATCCATATAGCACGCTGAAGGGGCTCATGCGTAACGCCTGGTGCACGCTGTTGTTCACAGCAAACTCTGCCTTAGCCAAGTGATTGGCCCAGTTCTCTTGTTCTTCACTGCAGTAGCACCGGAGATACTGTTCCAAAGTTTGGTTTGACCTCTCTGTTTGACCATCGGTTTGGGGGTGGAACGCGGTGCTCAGCCGGAGCTTCACTTGCGCTTCGAAGGCGAAGCTACTCCAATACTGGCTTGTGAACACTGTTCCTCGGTCTGATACAATACCCCTCGGCATGCCGTACCTCCTGACCACCCATTCCATCAGGATACTCGCAAGCTCCACGCTGGTGCAGCGCTTGGTGGTTGGCACGTATACTACCATCTTCGAGTATCGGTCAACGATCACCAATACGGCATCCATCACCTCGTTCCCTACCTTACACGGCGGGAGGTCGGTAATGAAGTCCATAGTGATCTCCTGCCACGCCCTTCCTGGCATGGGTAACGCCTGCGCTTCGCCGTATGGCCGATGGCGCCGCGGTTTCATCACCTCACATATTGTGCAGGTGCTGCAGTACTCTTCTACATCCTTCGACAGGCCTGGCCACCAGTACTTTCGCTTTATCAGCAGCTCGGTCTTCTCACGCCCGAAGTGGCCAGCCAGAGGATCATCATGATGGATTCGCATGATCTCCGCCTGCACCGCGCCGTCGCTGGGCACGTACAGTCGGTCTCCAAAGTACCACAGTCCATTTGCCTGTACCCATCCAGGCTTGGAGCTGTTCGTCGCTCCCGCAGGCTTCCCGCCTGCGCTGCGCTCGCGCAGCCCTTGCAGTTCGTCGTCACGCTCCTGCAGCTTCCGGATCAGACTGGCAAGGTCCTCTACCGGTTCCGTACCATATGGGTTTTCATCAAGGCCAGCCTTCTTCACGACTGCCCTGATCATTACGTCACCCCCGTACTTCTCCAGCGGGTCGCCTACTTCGAGCCATCGAGGTGTGCACTCCTCATACGCCCGAACCCTGCCCACTATTGGAGCAAGATCCGGATCAGCTTCCCACACCGCCAATTTCTTCTGCAGTGTGGGTAGCAGATGGCTCAGAGCCGGCGACACGCCTTCGTAGTCCGGGCGCCGTGACGGCGCATCTGCGGGATTCGTCCTCCCACTCCGATGCTCAATTACGAAATCGAATGCGGCCAAGAAGGTAGCCCACCTTGCTTGCCTGCCATTCAGCTGTTTCACTCCCATGAAGCCACGCAGGTTGTTGTGGTCGGTCAGTACCTGAACCGCATGCGCCGCACCCTCGAGGTAGTGGCGATATTGCTTGAACCCTTCAACAATAGCTAATAGCTCCCCATCATGGGTTTCGTAATTCTGCTCTACTGGATTCAGCTTCCTCGACCAAAAGGCAATTGGGTACCACTGCGCCCGCTCCTCGCCGTCGGAGAGCAGCTGCGACAGTATTGCCGAGATGGCGAAGTTGGAAGCATCCGTCTCCATCCGGAGTTTGGCATCTGGCCGATAGTGTCGAAGAATAGGCGCCTGCGTGAAGGCTGCTTTCACCGTGCGAAAAGCCTGCTCCTGCGCAGCGCCCCATTCAATCGGACCAGGCTTCTTGCCATTAACCGCTCCCTTCGTCAACGACGTCAAGGGACTCACGATCTTCGAATATCCTCTGATAAAGCGCCGGTAGAAGTTCGCGAACCCTAGGAACGTCTGAACTCCCTTGAGGTCCCTCGGTACCGGCCACTCTTCGATAGTGGCTACCCTGCTTCTATCCATCGCTACGCCGGCGCCGTTGATCACGTACCCGAGATACTCAGTCTCGTTCGTGAAAAACCGGCATTTCTTCCGGCTAGCGTATAGGGCATACTTCCTCAGCCTCTCGAGCACGGTGCGCAGGTGCCGCACATGCTCCTCGCGAGTGAGGCTGTAGATGAGGATGTCGTCGAGATACACTACGCAGATATCGTCGACTAGGCCTGCCAAGGCCTTGTTAATATACGCTTGGAAGGTGGCTGGGGCGTTCGTCAGCCCAAACGGCATCACTCTATACTCAAAGTGACCGTAGCGCGTGCGAAACGCCGTCTTCCACTCGTCGCCTCGCTTAATAGGAATCCTGTGGTAGGCATCCTTTAGATCAAGCGCTGAGAACCAGGCGCTACGCCCGAGCCTATCCAGCGTCTCGCCGATTAGTGGCAGGGCGTGCCTGTTCTTCACGGTGATGGCATTCAACCCTCGGTAGTCGACGCACATCCGTAGGGAACCATCCTTCTTGGGTACGAACAGGATAGGCGCACCCGCCTCGCTGGCGCTGTGCTGGATCCATCCGTTCGCCAGAGCTTGCTCAAGATACTGCTTCAGTATCTCTAGCTCCCTTACAGAGAGGTTGTACAGAGGCCGGAACGGCGGCTTGCCGCCGGGGAGCAGGTCAATCGCATGCTCCACGCCTTCCGGGAGAGGCCTCGTACCCACGTCTCCATCTAAGATTACGTCCGCAAAGTCCGCAATCTCTTCCGGCAGCGGTGGCGGAGTGAGAGCCGAGGCCTGCACGGCAAAAACCCTGCTGGCCTTCTTCAGGTCGCGGGCAAAGTCGCTGGCTTCTCGTATGCGCACCGCAGGCAGCTCGCTCTTCTCTGCGTACCACCACTGGTCATTCCTGGCATCCGCAATGACACCATGCTGCCTCCGCCACGGTCGACCTAAGAGCAGCTCCGGCTCCCTTAGATCCGTAGCGAAGAACACCGACGTCGTCGTACGTTCCACGCCTGTAGAGTCGGCTAGGCACAGGCGAACCGCATACGCTCCGTAGCAGTGTGCCTCTGTGCCTTCGAAGTTCGAAACGTCGGGCAAGGGGGTGTAGACCCTCCTCAAGCCGCACTTGAGGGCCAGGCTCTGGGATATCACATTGATATCCGCCCCATCATCGAGCACACAGGTCACCTCCGTCCTCTGGCCGTTCGCTTCGACTCCTCCTCGCAGGCGCTTCGCCGGGAACACGTGCGCGCCATACAGCATAGACTCATGCCGCACAGCCCTTACGCCCGGGCGTCAGCTCGCCTCCTGCTTGGTATCCTTACTAGCCTCGCTAGTAGCCGCCGCGGCGGACTTCTTCCTGCTGGCGCCTACCTTGCGGGTCGACGCCGGCTTGCCATCGCGCCGTTCAGGGCACTCCCTGCTGTAATGGCCTTTCTTGTGACAGCTATAGCATTCGACAGCTGCGTTGGCTCCTATACCAACTGAGCTGCTCGACTGCGCACCGCCGTCGCCTCGCTTGTGCTCTGAGCCAGAGTAGCGTCGCCTCTTAGAATCAGATCGCCTGCCCCTCTGCTCGGAATCTCGCTTCCGCGAGCGCTCCGGTCCCCCACTCCTGCCCTCCGCAGCCTCTAGCCTCGTCGCCAAGGACACTAAATCCTCACGCCGTGTTGGTACGTCGTGGTAGGAGATAATGGCCTTGCGCAGCGCCGGCTTCAGCTTGGCGAGGAGATGGCGACTACGCTGCTCAGGGGTATACGGCTGCATCTGTTCCTCTAGGGTTGCTAGCTCTGTCGCGAAAGCTTGGGCCGACTGGTGTTCGCCTTGTCTCGCCGCCTCGTACGCGACGGTGACGGAGAGACTGCGGTTCACCGGATCCTCGACGGAGTCTAGCACGAAGTTCTTGAAGGCCTCCCACGAGTACCCCTTCAGCTCGCTTACGCTGTGGTTATGGTGCCAGGTCTCCCGCGGCTCGCCGGCGAGGAACATGACACCATACAGCACCTTCTCACGGTCGTGCTGGTACGTGTCCATCGATAGAGCGAATACTAGTTCCAATGACCTAATAAACTCTCTCGCTTCCCTGAGGGTCTTGCCCTTGAAGGGATCAGGCTCCTTGAGCCGGGGCCGATTGGCTAGGGGTCGTGAGGCATGAGAGGCGACAGAAGAAGACTCTTCGCTATCCCTCTCATCCTCGAGCAGGCTACGCCTCACCGGCGTCACACCAGCGTGTCGACGCCGCTTGAGCACGTCGAGCTGCTCCCGAAGGGTCAAGATCTGGATCTCCTCTTCTAGCAATTCCCGGCGCTGACGCTGGCGAGCCGCACGCTCCTCGAGGTTATCCCTCGGAGTGTCGGAACTGCCATCGGCGTCATCGGCACCATGCTGATGAGTATCGAGTCCTGCCTCTTCTCCCTCGTCAGGCGTGTATACCTCTTCAACGCGTGCCTCTTGCACCTCGCCGGCGCTCAGCTTGCGCGAAGACGGTTCACCGCTCATCGGAGGCATCGCGTCCTGTGGGTTGCGAAGAAAGGGGGGAGCAATCAGAATTGATACGGAGGGGGGATATCTAAAGAAGATATCTCGCAGCGTACAGGACAGCTTCCTACCAAACGATAGGTTTGATCATAGGCTGATTGCTGCTTTTCTCAAGTGCCACGCAGGCGGCACGCCTGTGTGTACACTACGCCAAGCCTAGGGCTTGTCCTTCTGCCTGAGGCATCCCGAGTCTCAGGCCTGAGGCAGGCTTTCCATACCGCTCCGCTGTGCGGCTGTATCAGTCTAGGTAAACTCCAAATAAGTACAACAAGGTCTGAGTCGCTGTAAGCTTTCAGTCGGTTTGTAACATAAGTTGAACACACTCCTATATAAGAAAGATCTATTGTCTATATATATAGGAGTCTTGCTCCTTTAGTCGCAGTCGCCGCTAGCGATTGCGATCAAGTCGCGCTTACCCTAGGCGATCGTGATCCGGTCGCTATGTCGTAGAGCGACCGAGTAATCTTTCCCTAGATTACTCCAAGGATAGGTGAGCTATAGGTTACGTGTTTCTACCCCAGGGTTAGTCGCTTCGTGTTGCACGTTTGTAATAGTAGTACGTACGCTACTTAGGAGTATATAGCTATATCTACTCCTCTAGGGTTACTAACTCTATAGTAAAGGCTTAGGCCGACTAGTATTCGCCTTGCCTTACTACTTTGTATATAACGGTTACAGAGAGGCTACAGTTTACTAGATCCTCGACAGAGTCTAGTACGAAGTTCTTAAAGACTGTCTACGAGTACTCGCCGAGCTCGTTTACGCTATAGTTATAGTACTAGGTCTCCTACAGCTCGCTAGCTAGGAATATAATACTATACAGTACCTTCTTATAGTCGTACTAGTACGTATCTATCGATAGGGCGAATACTAGTTCTAGGGATCTAATAAACTCCCTTACTTCTTTAAGCGTTCTACTCTTAAAGCTATTAGGCTCCTTAAGCCTCGGCCTATTAGTGATACGGAGGGGGGATATCTAAAGAAGATATCTCGCAGCGTACAGGACAGCTTCCTACCAAACGATAGGTTTGATCATAGGCTGATTGCTGCTTTTCTCCAGTGCCACGCAGGCGGCACGCCTGTGTGTACACTACGCCAAGCCTAGGGCTTGTCCTTCTGCCTGAGGCATCCCGAGTCTCAGGCCTGAGGCAGGCTTTCCATACCGCTCCGCTGTGCGGCTGTATCAGTTGCCTCCTCCCCAGTGAACGGCGTCCTCGACGTTCACAAGACATTGACGAGGAGTATGCGCCGCGCTGGCTGCACTCCCTCGTCCAATCAGCGTATCCTTCCGAGCAGGGGTTGTAGAGTTGTCGCCGTCGAGGGGTAGAACTTCAGTTAGGTAGGTCGTTCCTTCCTTAAATTCTGGGCAGCAGCGCCCGCAAGCGTTTCACCAGCGTCGCTACGGCGCCCTGCCGTAGCAGCGGGTGTTTACATTCCGCTTGTTTGTTCTCTGGTTTTCCTCAACATCAACACTCCCCTTCAGGCTAGTGATCGTCCAACTGCTCCACGCCTGGGACACACTATCGCCTACGCCACTACCACGCCATCGACCTGCCAGCGCCACGCCTGCCTAGTATGGTCGACACCCGCCGCCCAGGTCGCATGACGTGTGCTCGTTGTGCGCTGTACTGCGCGGACGCCACGGGTGCGTATCCCGTGCGACTCGCCTGTGAGGTATACTGACTCCCCTTTTAGAGCCCGACTGCGATGGTGCCTTCGGCGCCTTCGCCAAGAAGTGCTATAGGTGCAAGGTTTGTTTGTTGCTCCTCGCTGGCGCCGAGCCTGCGGGTCTGCTGTGCTTCGCCCTTGGGTTTTTTGCTGACCGCCTGTAGGGCCTCCGCAAGCCATGCCTAGAGCTCGATGAAGTCCTCTGGCCATTCTGGAACGCCGTGCTTGCCGCCCGCGAGGCGCAAGCGTACTGCCAGCGCGAGGTCGACACCGCGCAGGATCCCAGCGCTGAAGCCCTAGACTCCCTGGGCCCCCTGCGCCGCGCCCGTGCCAACGCAGAGAATGCGTTCGTCGCCAACCTCAAGGCCCTCAACACGGCCGGTGCTCGTGGGCGCCTCGTCGGCGACCAGGCTACTCCTCGCAAGCGCCCCGGCACCGCCGCGCCCCACGTCTCCTCGCCCCGCGGTGGCACCCACGACCAGCTGCTCCTTCGGGAGCTCCAGAACCTACGCCGCGTCGGCTTGGCCCTCGTAGAGAGCCAACGCCTCGTAAGCTTCTCGCCCTCTGTTCGCCTGGCTCCGCTGACCTTTCCCTAGCGCCTAGTTCATGACGGCATCGCCGCCGGCGCGCTGGACGCGGCCCTGGGCCCTCTGGCGCCCCGCCGCACTCCGTCGCCCCCCGTCCCGCCGCCGGAAGACCGTATGGCCGTCGACGCCGGCTCGCCCGCGCCACGCGCGCGCGCAGCCGACCGCCGCCTAGGGCCAGACGTCGGTGAGGAGCCGGAGGAGGAGGAAGAGGACGAGGAAGAGGAAGAGGACGAGGACGAGGAAGAGGAGGAGTAGTGCGGGGGGTGGGGGCTGGTAGCGCTGCGGCGTCAACCTTGCTGGCAGCTTGCGCGTCGCCGGCGGGCCGGCTAACGCCAGTATGCTGGCCGGCGTGCGAATGAAGAACCTTGCTTGCATTCTCACTGTGCCTTGCCCTGATTGACGCGCCTACCCTTGCCCCTACCTCGTCCCTGGCGCTTCGCCTGCGCCCACCACTCGGCTACCTTTTCTTCGGCGCCCTTGCAGTGTTCCTCAGGTTCCCAGCTCGTGTACTCCTCTGGCCATCCGGCCCACGCTACCAGGTACCACCTCTGTCCTGCCTGCAGCTTGGAATCCACTATCTTCTCCACTTCCCATTCGTCTTCTTCGACTGCGAGCGGCATGGGCAGCGCCGGCTCCTCGCCCTTGCGCCCCTTCCATGGCTCCAGCAGGGAAACGTGGAATACATTATGGATCTTGTACGCAGTCGGCAGCGACAGCCGGTACGCCTGTTTGCCGACGGCGTCTCGCACTCGAAACGGTCCTACGAACCTTGCCGCCAGCTTCTTCTTTGGCACCGGTAACCTCAAGTTCTTGGTCGACAGCAGCACCATGTCGCCTACCTTGAACTCTCTTGGCACGTGCCTAAGGTTGTTGTTCTTCACCTGGGCGGCTTGTGCCTGTGCCCAGCGTTTCGCAAGCTGCTCGCTTGCTTCATGCACCTCTCTCGCACGTTCTGCGGCAGCTGGCACCTTCCCCTCTGGAAACTCGTCCCGAGTTGGAGCGGCATGGATCTCTGGATTCCATCCATATAGCACGCTGAAGGGGCTCATGCGTAACGCCTGGTGCACGCTGTTGTTCACAGCAAACTCTGCCTTAGCCAAGTGATTGGCCCAGTTCTCTTGTTCTTCACTGCAGTAGCACCGGAGATACTGTTCCAAAGTTTGGTTTGACCTCTCTGTTTGACCATCGGTTTGGGGGTGGAACGCGGTGCTCAGCCGGAGCTTCACTTGCGCTTCGAAGGCGAAGCTACTCCAATACTGGCTTGTGAACACTGTTCCTCGGTCTGATACAATACCCCTCGGCATGCCGTACCTCCTGACCACCCATTCCATCAGGATACTCGCAAGCTCCACGCTGGTGCAGCGCTTGGTGGTTGGCACGTATACTACCATCTTCGAGTATCGGTCAACGATCACCAATACGGCATCCATCACCTCGTTCCCTACCTTACACGGCGGGAGGTCGGTAATGAAGTCCATAGTGATCTCCTGCCACGCCCTTCCTGGCATGGGTAACGCCTGCGCTTCGCCGTATGGCCGATGGCGCCGCGGTTTCATCACCTCACATATTGTGCAGGTGCTGCAGTACTCTTCTACATCCTTCGACAGGCCTGGCCACCAGTACTTTCGCTTTATCAGCAGCTCGGTCTTCTCACGCCCGAAGTGGCCAGCCAGAGGATCATCATGATGGATTCGCATGATCTCCGCCTGCACCGCGCCGTCGCTGGGCACGTACAGTCGGTCTCCAAAGTACCACAGTCCATTTGCCTGTACCCATCCAGGCTTGGAGCTGTTCGTCGCTCCCGCAGGCTTCCCGCCTGCGCTGCGCTCGCGCAGCCCTTGCAGTTCGTCGTCACGCTCCTGCAGCTTCCGGATCAGACTGGCAAGGTCCTCTACCGGTTCCGTACCATATGGGTTTTCATCAAGGCCAGCCTTCTTCACGACTGCCCTGATCATTACGTCACCCCCGTACTTCTCCAGCGGGTCGCCTACTTCGAGCCATCGAGGTGTGCACTCCTCATACGCCCGAACCCTGCCCACTATTGGAGCAAGATCCGGATCAGCTTCCCACACCGCCAATTTCTTCTGCAGTGTGGGTAGCAGATGGCTCAGAGCCGGCGACACGCCTTCGTAGTCCGGGCGCCGTGACGGCGCATCTGCGGGATTCGTCCTCCCACTCCGATGCTCAATTACGAAATCGAATGCGGCCAAGAAGGTAGCCCACCTTGCTTGCCTGCCATTCAGCTGTTTCACTCCCATGAAGCCACGCAGGTTGTTGTGGTCGGTCAGTACCTGAACCGCATGCGCCGCACCCTCGAGGTAGTGGCGATATTGCTTGAACCCTTCAACAATAGCTAATAGCTCCCCATCATGGGTTTCGTAATTCTGCTCTACTGGATTCAGCTTCCTCGACCAAAAGGCAATTGGGTACCACTGCGCCCGCTCCTCGCCGTCGGAGAGCAGCTGCGACAGTATTGCCGAGATGGCGAAGTTGGAAGCATCCGTCTCCATCCGGAGTTTGGCATCTGGCCGATAGTGTCGAAGAATAGGCGCCTGCGTGAAGGCTGCTTTCACCGTGCGAAAAGCCTGCTCCTGCGCAGCGCCCCATTCAATCGGACCAGGCTTCTTGCCATTAACCGCTCCCTTCGTCAACGACGTCAAGGGACTCACGATCTTCGAATATCCTCTGATAAAGCGCCGGTAGAAGTTCGCGAACCCTAGGAACGTCTGAACTCCCTTGAGGTCCCTCGGTACCGGCCACTCTTCGATAGTGGCTACCCTGCTTCTATCCATCGCTACGCCGGCGCCGTTGATCACGTACCCGAGATACTCAGTCTCGTTCGTGAAAAACCGGCATTTCTTCCGGCTAGCGTATAGGGCATACTTCCTCAGCCTCTCGAGCACGGTGCGCAGGTGCCGCACATGCTCCTCGCGAGTGAGGCTGTAGATGAGGATGTCGTCGAGATACACTACGCAGATATCGTCGACTAGGCCTGCCAAGGCCTTGTTAATATACGCTTGGAAGGTGGCTGGGGCGTTCGTCAGCCCAAACGGCATCACTCTATACTCAAAGTGACCGTAGCGCGTGCGAAACGCCGTCTTCCACTCGTCGCCTCGCTTAATAGGAATCCTGTGGTAGGCATCCTTTAGATCAAGCGCTGAGAACCAGGCGCTACGCCCGAGCCTATCCAGCGTCTCGCCGATTAGTGGCAGGGCGTGCCTGTTCTTCACGGTGATGGCATTCAACCCTCGGTAGTCGACGCACATCCGTAGGGAACCATCCTTCTTGGGTACGAACAGGATAGGCGCACCCGCCTCGCTGGCGCTGTGCTGGATCCATCCGTTCGCCAGAGCTTGCTCAAGATACTGCTTCAGTATCTCTAGCTCCCTTACAGAGAGGTTGTACAGAGGCCGGAACGGCGGCTTGCCGCCGGGGAGCAGGTCAATCGCATGCTCCACGCCTTCCGGGAGAGGCCTCGTACCCACGTCTCCATCTAAGATTACGTCCGCAAAGTCCGCAATCTCTTCCGGCAGCGGTGGCGGAGTGAGAGCCGAGGCCTGCACGGCAAAAACCCTGCTGGCCTTCTTCAGGTCGCGGGCAAAGTCGCTGGCTTCTCGTATGCGCACCGCAGGCAGCTCGCTCTTCTCTGCGTACCACCACTGGTCATTCCTGGCATCCGCAATGACACCATGCTGCCTCCGCCACGGTCGACCTAAGAGCAGCTCCGGCTCCCTTAGATCCGTAGCGAAGAACACCGACGTCGTCGTACGTTCCACGCCTGTAGAGTCGGCTAGGCACAGGCGAACCGCATACGCTCCGTAGCAGTGTGCCTCTGTGCCTTCGAAGTTCGAAACGTCGGGCAAGGGGGTGTAGACCCTCCTCAAGCCGCACTTGAGGGCCAGGCTCTGGGATATCACATTGATATCCGCCCCATCATCGAGCACACAGGTCACCTCCGTCCTCTGGCCGTTCGCTTCGACTCCTCCTCGCAGGCGCTTCGCCGGGAACACGTGCGCGCCATACAGCATAGACTCATGCCGCACAGCCCTTACGCCCGGGCGTCAGCTCGCCTCCTGCTTGGTATCCTTACTAGCCTCGCTAGTAGCCGCCGCGGCGGACTTCTTCCTGCTGGCGCCTACCTTGCGGGTCGACGCCGGCTTGCCATCGCGCCGTTCAGGGCACTCCCTGCTGTAATGGCCTTTCTTGTGACAGCTATAGCATTCGACAGCTGCGTTGGCTCCTATACCAACTGAGCTGCTCGACTGCGCACCGCCGTCGCCTCGCTTGTGCTCTGAGCCAGAGTAGCGTCGCCTCTTAGAATCAGATCGCCTGCCCCTCTGCTCGGAATCTCGCTTCCGCGAGCGCTCCGGTCCCCCACTCCTGCCCTCCGCAGCCTCTAGCCTCGTCGCCAAGGACACTAAATCCTCACGCCGTGTTGGTACGTCGTGGTAGGAGATAATGGCCTTGCGCAGCGCCGGCTTCAGCTTGGCGAGGAGATGGCGACTACGCTGCTCAGGGGTATACGGCTGCATCTGTTCCTCTAGGGTTGCTAGCTCTGTCGCGAAAGCTTGGGCCGACTGGTGTTCGCCTTGTCTCGCCGCCTCGTACGCGACGGTGACGGAGAGACTGCGGTTCACCGGATCCTCGACGGAGTCTAGCACGAAGTTCTTGAAGGCCTCCCACGAGTACCCCTTCAGCTCGCTTACGCTGTGGTTATGGTGCCAGGTCTCCCGCGGCTCGCCGGCGAGGAACATGACACCATACAGCACCTTCTCACGGTCGTGCTGGTACGTGTCCATCGATAGAGCGAATACTAGTTCCAATGACCTAATAAACTCTCTCGCTTCCCTGAGGGTCTTGCCCTTGAAGGGATCAGGCTCCTTGAGCCGGGGCCGATTGGCTAGGGGTCGTGAGGCATGAGAGGCGACAGAAGAAGACTCTTCGCTATCCCTCTCATCCTCGAGCAGGCTACGCCTCACCGGCGTCACACCAGCGTGTCGACGCCGCTTGAGCACGTCGAGCTGCTCCCGAAGGGTCAAGATCTGGATCTCCTCTTCTAGCAATTCCCGGCGCTGACGCTGGCGAGCCGCACGCTCCTCGAGGTTATCCCTCGGAGTGTCGGAACTGCCATCGGCGTCATCGGCACCATGCTGATGAGTATCGAGTCCTGCCTCTTCTCCCTCGTCAGGCGTGTATACCTCTTCAACGCGTGCCTCTTGCACCTCGCCGGCGCTCAGCTTGCGCGAAGACGGTTCACCGCTCATCGGAGGCATCGCGTCCTGTGGGTTGCGAAGAAAGGGGGGAGCAATCAGAATTGATACGGAGGGGGGATATCTAAAGAAGATATCTCGCAGCGTACAGGACAGCTTCCTACCAAACGATAGGTTTGATCATAGGCTGATTGCTGCTTTTCTCAAGTGCCACGCAGGCGGCACGCCTGTGTGTACACTACGCCAAGCCTAGGGCTTGTCCTTCTGCCTGAGGCATCCCGAGTCTCAGGCCTGAGGCAGGCTTTCCATACCGCTCCGCTGTGCGGCTGTATCAGTCTAGGTAAACTCCAAATAAGTACAACAAGGTCTGAGTCGCTGTAAGCTTTCAGTCGGTTTGTAACATAAGTTGAACACACTCCTATATAAGAAAGATCTATTGTCTATATATATAGGAGTCTTGCTCCTTTAGTCGCAGTCGCCGCTAGCGATTGCGATCAAGTCGCGCTTACCCTAGGCGATCGTGATCCGGTCGCTATGTCGTAGAGCGACCGAGTAATCTTTCCCTAGATTACTCCAAGGATAGGTGAGCTATAGGTTACGTGTTTCTACCCCAGGGTTAGTCGCTTCGTGTTGCACGTTTGTAATAGTAGTACGTACGCTACTTAGGAGTATATAGCTATATCTACTCCTCTAGGGTTACTAACTCTATAGTAAAGGCTTAGGCCGACTAGTATTCGCCTTGCCTTACTACTTTGTATATAACGGTTACAGAGAGGCTACAGTTTACTAGATCCTCGACAGAGTCTAGTACGAAGTTCTTAAAGACTGTCTACGAGTACTCGCCGAGCTCGTTTACGCTATAGTTATAGTACTAGGTCTCCTACAGCTCGCTAGCTAGGAATATAATACTATACAGTACCTTCTTATAGTCGTACTAGTACGTATCTATCGATAGGGCGAATACTAGTTCTAGGGATCTAATAAACTCCCTTACTTCTTTAAGCGTTCTACTCTTAAAGCTATTAGGCTCCTTAAGCCTCGGCCTATTAGTGATACGGAGGGGGGATATCTAAAGAAGATATCTCGCAGCGTACAGGACAGCTTCCTACCAAACGATAGGTTTGATCATAGGCTGATTGCTGCTTTTCTCAAGTGCCACGCAGGCGGCACGCCTGTGTGTACACTACGCCAAGCCTAGGGCTTGTCCTTCTGCCTGAGGCATCCCGAGTCTCAGGCCTGAGGCAGGCTTTCCATACCGCTCCGCTGTGCGGCTGTATCAGTTGCCTCCTCCCCAGTGAACGGCGTCCTCGACGTTCACAAGACATTGACGAGGAGTATGCGCCGCGCTGGCTGCACTCCCTCGTCCAATCAGCGTATCCTTCCGAGCAGGGGTTGTAGAGTTGTCGCCGTCGAGGGGTAGAACTTCAGTTAGGTAGGTCGTTCCTTCCTTAAATTCTGGGCAGCAGCGCCCGCAAGCGTTTCACCAGCGTCGCTACGGCGCCCTGCCGTAGCAGCGGGTGTTTACATTCCGCTTGTTTGTTCTCTGGTTTTCCTCAACATCAACACTCCCCTTCAGGCTAGTGATCGTCCAACTGCTCCACGCCTGGGACACACTATCGCCTACGCCACTACCACGCCATCGACCTGCCAGCGCCACGCCTGCCTAGTATGGTCGACACCCGCCGCCCAGGTCGCATGACGTGTGCTCGTTGTGCGCTGTACTGCGCGGACGCCACGGGTGCGTATCCCGTGCGACTCGCCTGTGAGGTATACTGACTCCCCTTTTAGAGCCCGACTGCGATGGTGCCTTCGGCGCCTTCGCCAAGAAGTGCTATAGGTGCAAGGTTTGTTTGTTGCTCCTCGCTGGCGCCGAGCCTGCGGGTCTGCTGTGCTTCGCCCTTGGGTTTTTTGCTGACCGCCTGTAGGGCCTCCGCAAGCCATGCCTAGAGCTCGATGAAGTCCTCTGGCCATTCTGGAACGCCGTGCTTGCCGCCCGCGAGGCGCAAGCGTACTGCCAGCGCGAGGTCGACACCGCGCAGGATCCCAGCGCTGAAGCCCTAGACTCCCTGGGCCCCCTGCGCCGCGCCCGTGCCAACGCAGAGAATGCGTTCGTCGCCAACCTCAAGGCCCTCAACACGGCCGGTGCTCGTGGGCGCCTCGTCGGCGACCAGGCTACTCCTCGCAAGCGCCCCGGCACCGCCGCGCCCCACGTCTCCTCGCCCCGCGGTGGCACCCACGACCAGCTGCTCCTTCGGGAGCTCCAGAACCTACGCCGCGTCGGCTTGGCCCTCGTAGAGAGCCAACGCCTCGTAAGCTTCTCGCCCTCTGTTCGCCTGGCTCCGCTGACCTTTCCCTAGCGCCTAGTTCATGACGGCATCGCCGCCGGCGCGCTGGACGCGGCCCTGGGCCCTCTGGCGCCCCGCCGCACTCCGTCGCCCCCCGTCCCGCCGCCGGAAGACCGTATGGCCGTCGACGCCGGCTCGCCCGCGCCACGCGCGCGCGCAGCCGACCGCCGCCTAGGGCCAGACGTCGGTGAGGAGCCGGAGGAGGAGGAAGAGGACGAGGAAGAGGAAGAGGACGAGGACGAGGAAGAGGAGGAGTAGTGCGGGGGGTGGGGGCTGGTAGCGCTGCGGCGTCAACCTTGCTGGCAGCTTGCGCGTCGCCGGCGGGCCGGCTAACGCCAGTATGCTGGCCGGCGTGCGAATGAAGAACCTTGCTTGCATTCTCACTGTGCCTTGCCCTGATTGACGCGCCTACCCTTGCCCCTACCTCGTCCCTGGCGCTTCGCCTGCGCCCACCACTCGGCTACCTTTTCTTCGGCGCCCTTGCAGTGTTCCTCAGGTTCCCAGCTCGTGTACTCCTCTGGCCATCCGGCCCACGCTACCAGGTACCACCTCTGTCCTGCCTGCAGCTTGGAATCCACTATCTTCTCCACTTCCCATTCGTCTTCTTCGACTGCGAGCGGCATGGGCAGCGCCGGCTCCTCGCCCTTGCGCCCCTTCCATGGCTCCAGCAGGGAAACGTGGAATACATTATGGATCTTGTACGCAGTCGGCAGCGACAGCCGGTACGCCTGTTTGCCGACGGCGTCTCGCACTCGAAACGGTCCTACGAACCTTGCCGCCAGCTTCTTCTTTGGCACCGGTAACCTCAAGTTCTTGGTCGACAGCAGCACCATGTCGCCTACCTTGAACTCTCTTGGCACGTGCCTAAGGTTGTTGTTCTTCACCTGGGCGGCTTGTGCCTGTGCCCAGCGTTTCGCAAGCTGCTCGCTTGCTTCATGCACCTCTCTCGCACGTTCTGCGGCAGCTGGCACCTTCCCCTCTGGAAACTCGTCCCGAGTTGGAGCGGCATGGATCTCTGGATTCCATCCATATAGCACGCTGAAGGGGCTCATGCGTAACGCCTGGTGCACGCTGTTGTTCACAGCAAACTCTGCCTTAGCCAAGTGATTGGCCCAGTTCTCTTGTTCTTCACTGCAGTAGCACCGGAGATACTGTTCCAAAGTTTGGTTTGACCTCTCTGTTTGACCATCGGTTTGGGGGTGGAACGCGGTGCTCAGCCGGAGCTTCACTTGCGCTTCGAAGGCGAAGCTACTCCAATACTGGCTTGTGAACACTGTTCCTCGGTCTGATACAATACCCCTCGGCATGCCGTACCTCCTGACCACCCATTCCATCAGGATACTCGCAAGCTCCACGCTGGTGCAGCGCTTGGTGGTTGGCACGTATACTACCATCTTCGAGTATCGGTCAACGATCACCAATACGGCATCCATCACCTCGTTCCCTACCTTACACGGCGGGAGGTCGGTAATGAAGTCCATAGTGATCTCCTGCCACGCCCTTCCTGGCATGGGTAACGCCTGCGCTTCGCCGTATGGCCGATGGCGCCGCGGTTTCATCACCTCACATATTGTGCAGGTGCTGCAGTACTCTTCTACATCCTTCGACAGGCCTGGCCACCAGTACTTTCGCTTTATCAGCAGCTCGGTCTTCTCACGCCCGAAGTGGCCAGCCAGAGGATCATCATGATGGATTCGCATGATCTCCGCCTGCACCGCGCCGTCGCTGGGCACGTACAGTCGGTCTCCAAAGTACCACAGTCCATTTGCCTGTACCCATCCAGGCTTGGAGCTGTTCGTCGCTCCCGCAGGCTTCCCGCCTGCGCTGCGCTCGCGCAGCCCTTGCAGTTCGTCGTCACGCTCCTGCAGCTTCCGGATCAGACTGGCAAGGTCCTCTACCGGTTCCGTACCATATGGGTTTTCATCAAGGCCAGCCTTCTTCACGACTGCCCTGATCATTACGTCACCCCCGTACTTCTCCAGCGGGTCGCCTACTTCGAGCCATCGAGGTGTGCACTCCTCATACGCCCGAACCCTGCCCACTATTGGAGCAAGATCCGGATCAGCTTCCCACACCGCCAATTTCTTCTGCAGTGTGGGTAGCAGATGGCTCAGAGCCGGCGACACGCCTTCGTAGTCCGGGCGCCGTGACGGCGCATCTGCGGGATTCGTCCTCCCACTCCGATGCTCAATTACGAAATCGAATGCGGCCAAGAAGGTAGCCCACCTTGCTTGCCTGCCATTCAGCTGTTTCACTCCCATGAAGCCACGCAGGTTGTTGTGGTCGGTCAGTACCTGAACCGCATGCGCCGCACCCTCGAGGTAGTGGCGATATTGCTTGAACCCTTCAACAATAGCTAATAGCTCCCCATCATGGGTTTCGTAATTCTGCTCTACTGGATTCAGCTTCCTCGACCAAAAGGCAATTGGGTACCACTGCGCCCGCTCCTCGCCGTCGGAGAGCAGCTGCGACAGTATTGCCGAGATGGCGAAGTTGGAAGCATCCGTCTCCATCCGGAGTTTGGCATCTGGCCGATAGTGTCGAAGAATAGGCGCCTGCGTGAAGGCTGCTTTCACCGTGCGAAAAGCCTGCTCCTGCGCAGCGCCCCATTCAATCGGACCAGGCTTCTTGCCATTAACCGCTCCCTTCGTCAACGACGTCAAGGGACTCACGATCTTCGAATATCCTCTGATAAAGCGCCGGTAGAAGTTCGCGAACCCTAGGAACGTCTGAACTCCCTTGAGGTCCCTCGGTACCGGCCACTCTTCGATAGTGGCTACCCTGCTTCTATCCATCGCTACGCCGGCGCCGTTGATCACGTACCCGAGATACTCAGTCTCGTTCGTGAAAAACCGGCATTTCTTCCGGCTAGCGTATAGGGCATACTTCCTCAGCCTCTCGAGCACGGTGCGCAGGTGCCGCACATGCTCCTCGCGAGTGAGGCTGTAGATGAGGATGTCGTCGAGATACACTACGCAGATATCGTCGACTAGGCCTGCCAAGGCCTTGTTAATATACGCTTGGAAGGTGGCTGGGGCGTTCGTCAGCCCAAACGGCATCACTCTATACTCAAAGTGACCGTAGCGCGTGCGAAACGCCGTCTTCCACTCGTCGCCTCGCTTAATAGGAATCCTGTGGTAGGCATCCTTTAGATCAAGCGCTGAGAACCAGGCGCTACGCCCGAGCCTATCCAGCGTCTCGCCGATTAGTGGCAGGGCGTGCCTGTTCTTCACGGTGATGGCATTCAACCCTCGGTAGTCGACGCACATCCGTAGGGAACCATCCTTCTTGGGTACGAACAGGATAGGCGCACCCGCCTCGCTGGCGCTGTGCTGGATCCATCCGTTCGCCAGAGCTTGCTCAAGATACTGCTTCAGTATCTCTAGCTCCCTTACAGAGAGGTTGTACAGAGGCCGGAACGGCGGCTTGCCGCCGGGGAGCAGGTCAATCGCATGCTCCACGCCTTCCGGGAGAGGCCTCGTACCCACGTCTCCATCTAAGATTACGTCCGCAAAGTCCGCAATCTCTTCCGGCAGCGGTGGCGGAGTGAGAGCCGAGGCCTGCACGGCAAAAACCCTGCTGGCCTTCTTCAGGTCGCGGGCAAAGTCGCTGGCTTCTCGTATGCGCACCGCAGGCAGCTCGCTCTTCTCTGCGTACCACCACTGGTCATTCCTGGCATCCGCAATGACACCATGCTGCCTCCGCCACGGTCGACCTAAGAGCAGCTCCGGCTCCCTTAGATCCGTAGCGAAGAACACCGACGTCGTCGTACGTTCCACGCCTGTAGAGTCGGCTAGGCACAGGCGAACCGCATACGCTCCGTAGCAGTGTGCCTCTGTGCCTTCGAAGTTCGAAACGTCGGGCAAGGGGGTGTAGACCCTCCTCAAGCCGCACTTGAGGGCCAGGCTCTGGGATATCACATTGATATCCGCCCCATCATCGAGCACACAGGTCACCTCCGTCCTCTGGCCGTTCGCTTCGACTCCTCCTCGCAGGCGCTTCGCCGGGAACACGTGCGCGCCATACAGCATAGACTCATGCCGCACAGCCCTTACGCCCGGGCGTCAGCTCGCCTCCTGCTTGGTATCCTTACTAGCCTCGCTAGTAGCCGCCGCGGCGGACTTCTTCCTGCTGGCGCCTACCTTGCGGGTCGACGCCGGCTTGCCATCGCGCCGTTCAGGGCACTCCCTGCTGTAATGGCCTTTCTTGTGACAGCTATAGCATTCGACAGCTGCGTTGGCTCCTATACCAACTGAGCTGCTCGACTGCGCACCGCCGTCGCCTCGCTTGTGCTCTGAGCCAGAGTAGCGTCGCCTCTTAGAATCAGATCGCCTGCCCCTCTGCTCGGAATCTCGCTTCCGCGAGCGCTCCGGTCCCCCACTCCTGCCCTCCGCAGCCTCTAGCCTCGTCGCCAAGGACACTAAATCCTCACGCCGTGTTGGTACGTCGTGGTAGGAGATAATGGCCTTGCGCAGCGCCGGCTTCAGCTTGGCGAGGAGATGGCGACTACGCTGCTCAGGGGTATACGGCTGCATCTGTTCCTCTAGGGTTGCTAGCTCTGTCGCGAAAGCTTGGGCCGACTGGTGTTCGCCTTGTCTCGCCGCCTCGTACGCGACGGTGACGGAGAGACTGCGGTTCACCGGATCCTCGACGGAGTCTAGCACGAAGTTCTTGAAGGCCTCCCACGAGTACCCCTTCAGCTCGCTTACGCTGTGGTTATGGTGCCAGGTCTCCCGCGGCTCGCCGGCGAGGAACATGACACCATACAGCACCTTCTCACGGTCGTGCTGGTACGTGTCCATCGATAGAGCGAATACTAGTTCCAATGACCTAATAAACTCTCTCGCTTCCCTGAGGGTCTTGCCCTTGAAGGGATCAGGCTCCTTGAGCCGGGGCCGATTGGCTAGGGGTCGTGAGGCATGAGAGGCGACAGAAGAAGACTCTTCGCTATCCCTCTCATCCTCGAGCAGGCTACGCCTCACCGGCGTCACACCAGCGTGTCGACGCCGCTTGAGCACGTCGAGCTGCTCCCGAAGGGTCAAGATCTGGATCTCCTCTTCTAGCAATTCCCGGCGCTGACGCTGGCGAGCCGCACGCTCCTCGAGGTTATCCCTCGGAGTGTCGGAACTGCCATCGGCGTCATCGGCACCATGCTGATGAGTATCGAGTCCTGCCTCTTCTCCCTCGTCAGGCGTGTATACCTCTTCAACGCGTGCCTCTTGCACCTCGCCGGCGCTCAGCTTGCGCGAAGACGGTTCACCGCTCATCGGAGGCATCGCGTCCTGTGGGTTGCGAAGAAAGGGGGGAGCAATCAGAATTGATACGGAGGGGGGATATCTAAAGAAGATATCTCGCAGCGTACAGGACAGCTTCCTACCAAACGATAGGTTTGATCATAGGCTGATTGCTGCTTTTCTCAAGTGCCACGCAGGCGGCACGCCTGTGTGTACACTACGCCAAGCCTAGGGCTTGTCCTTCTGCCTGAGGCATCCCGAGTCTCAGGCCTGAGGCAGGCTTTCCATACCGCTCCGCTGTGCGGCTGTATCAATTAGCTAGGGGTCGTAAGGAGTAGGAAGAGACCGACGCAGCCTCTTCGACTTCTCCCTTACCGTCTGTAAACAGACTGTGCCTCGCTAGTATTGTACTAGTATATCGATACTACTTAAGTACCTTAAGCTACTCCTTAAGAGTTAGGATCTAGATCTCCTCCTATAGTAATTCCTAGCGCTAACGCTAGCGAGCTACACGCTCCTCGAGGTCGCCCTTAGAAGTGTCGGTTCTACTATTGGCGTTATCAGCACTATACTAATAGGTATCGAGTCCTACCTCTTCGTCCTCCCTAGGGGTCTATACCTCGCTGCTCGTATCTTGCGCCTCACCGGCGCTCAATATACGCGACTCTAGTTTACTGCTTATAGGAGGTATCGCATCCTATAGGTTGCGAAAGGGAGAGAGTAATCAGAATTGATATAGAGGGGGAATATCTAAAAAAGATATCTCGTAGTATATAGGATAGCTTCCTACTAAACAATAGGTTTAATTATAGGCTAATTACTGCTTTTCTTAAGTACTACGTAGGCAGTACGCCTATGTGTACACTACGCTAAGCCTTAGGCTTGTCCTACTACCTAAGGTATCCCGAGCCTTAGGCCTATAAGGTAGGCTTTCTATACCGCTCTACTGTGTAGCTATATTACTACCCTTACCCTCTATAGCCTCTAGCCTCGTTACTAAGAACACTAAGTCCTTACGACGTACAGGTACGTTATAGTACGAGATAATCGCCTTACGTAGCGCTAGCTTCAGCTTTACGAGGAGGTAGCGTATACGCTACTCAGGAGTATATAGCTGTATCTACTCCTCTAGAGTTACTAACTCTATAGTAAAGGCTTAGGCTAACTAGTATTCGCCTTACCTCGCTACTTTATACGCAATAGTTATAGAGAGGCTACGGTTTACTAGATCCTTAACGGAGTCTAGTACGAAGTTCTTAAAGGCTGCCTACGAGTACTCGCTAAGCTCGTTTACGCTATAGTTATAGTACTAGGTCTCCTATAGCTCGCTAGCTAGGAATATAACACTATATAGTACCTTCTTATAGTCGTACTAGTATATATCTATCGATAGGGCGAATACTAGTTCTAGGGATCTAATAAACTCCCTCGCTTCTTTAAGCGTTCTACCCTTAAAGCTATTAGGCTCCTTACGCCTCGGCCTATTAGCTAGGGGTCGTAAGGAGTAGGAAGAGACCGATATAGCCTCTTCAACTTCTCCCTTACTATCTGTAAATAGACTGCGCCTCGCTAGCGTCGTACTAGCGTATCGACACTGCTTAAGTACCTTAAGCTACTCCTTAAGAGTCAGGATCTGGATCTCCTCCTATAGTAATTCCTAGCGCTAACGCTAGCGAGCTATACGCTCCTCGAGGTTACCCTTAGAAGCGTTAGTTCTACTATTAGCGTTATCGGTACTATACTAATAGGTATCGAGTCCTGCCTCTTCGTCCTCCCTAGGGGTCTGTACCTCGCCGCTCGTATCTTGCGCCTTACTAGCGCTCAACGTGCGCGACTCTAGTTTACTACTTATAGGAGGTATCGTGTCCTATAGGTTGTAAAAGGGGGGGAGCAATCAGAATTGATACGGAGGGGGAATATCTAAAGAAGATATCTCGTAGCGTATAGGACAGCTTCCTACTAAACGATAGGTTTGATTATAGGCTGATTGCTGCTTTTCTCAAGTGCTACGCAGGCGGCACGCCTGTGTGTACACTACGCCAAGCCTCGGGCTTGTCCTGCTGCCTGAGGCATCCCGAGCCTCAGGCCTATGAGGTAGGCTTTCTATACCGCTCCGCTGTGCGGCTGTATTATCTATCTACGAACCTACCCCGTATAACAGCCGTAGGTTACCCGGCTTTTGCTAGTACCGAAAGGAAACTAGATAGGCAGACTTCTCGAAGGCGATATTCTAAGAGCGTAAGCCGAGGATACTACTAGTATCGTAATACTGTCTGCCGGATACCCTAGGCTAGCGGCTATCCGTATGCCTAGGCCGGGAAGGTCGGACTCGGTCCGTCCGTATTGTACTTGTACGGGCTAGGAGGCTCTCGGGCGGCCCTAGGCGTTGAAAGGCACCGGCGGTTCAGTCGCAGATATTAATTCCACCTTCAATGGATATGGGCTTTCGCCATTGACTAGAACCCCTAACCCTAACAGAGGAACGATAAAATATATTGCTCTTTGAGTTTTTAAGGTTTTTCGAGGGCCATCGAATTGAATGACATACTTCTTATATGCTTGAGATAAGATTTGAACTTACAAGCTAAACATCTTCAGAGTCCCGCTCCACCTGCTCGAAGATTGCAAATATCACAAGCGTTGCACGGCTGTGTTCAGTTGACAGAGTACCGTCTCAGCTCCTCCTTCTCATGCTCCTCATAAGCATCCACCTGATAGCCTTTGAAGTTTCTTGCCCCAACGCGTTTAGCGAACATAATGTCCAGCTCCTCAAAAGACCGGCGCTTAGTCTCGGGATAGCGGAAATAAGCCCAGATGAAAAGGAGGAAGCAAGTCCCACACCAGATGAAGGAGGTATATCCGCGCAGGTTCCACTGCGATGGATTCATGCAGTAGCTCTCAATGACAGTGACGACGACACTGGCAATGTAGTAAGCATTGCGCGCGAGACAGACAGTTTTCTGGCGCAAGCGAGATGAGCCTATTTCTGCCGGTGTCGACCAGCCGAGCTGCCCGATGCTGAGCTGGAAGACAAATGTCCAGACCAAGGTCAGGATGGCTTGTGTGAGTGCCACGCGGTGATTTGAGGTGTGCGTCTGCAGGATGCCGATGATGAGTAGAATCACGGCCATTACGAATGCGCCCCAGACATAAATAGTGCGCCGGCCCAGGTTCGGCATGAGGACAAACCAGTTGACCAATGTACCGGAAAGTGCAAGGGCAGTCCCGCCCACGTTTAGCTTGTATGTTATGGACGTTGGGAGGTGGATCTGCTCAAAAAAGTAGGTTGAGTTGTAGGCGAAAATCAATCCAGAAAAGATTTGACCTAAACAACGTAAGTGTGAGCGGGTGAGACTATCGGACCAACTTGATCCATTGACTCACCCGCAAACGCAACACATGCGATTTCGGTCCTACGTCGCTCAAACCCCTTGAAGCAGTCCCAGTATGTAGTACCGACAGCTAGCTGGACCTCGAGCGCGTTCGTGTGAATGATAGTTGCCAGGGTGTGCTTAACTTCGATATCCGCCGACTTGCTCTGCAAGCGGCGAAGCGAATGTTCGGCTTCTTCGTATCGTTGATATCGTACTAGGTGCCACGGCGACTCTGGTGCGAACAGTAGGATCGGGAAGAGGAAGACGGGCCACACCTAAATAGAGGGTTAGTACCGTTGTAACTAGGCTTCTGTTTCTATAACATTCGTACCCATTGTATTGCGAAAGGTATGCGAAACCCCCATTGAGTGGGATTGCTGACGAGTCCATCCAGGACACCAGCTGCTATGAGCTGTCCAATTATGAAGCACATGTTGGTATAAGAGGTCAAGTAAACGCGGAGAGGCATCGGTAGGACTTCGGATGCATAAGCCGGTGCAATAGTTGCAAACACACCCCATGGAAGGCCACAGAGGATTTCGCCTGCCAGGGAAAACGGCTCAAGTCAGTTCGACTCAGCTACAAAACCCGCGTCAATCACTTACCTGCTAGAAGTACTCCAACGTTGGGCGCGAAGAACGTCATAAATATGAAGGCCGCGAGTATGACCAGCGAAGCAAGAATGACTCTCTTCATCCCGAACCGCGAAGTTAGCATTCCATTCAAGAGGACGCCGAAGAAGGCGCCCACACCGGAGGCATTGCTCAGACCAGATTGCCATGCCGCAGTGAGCTGATAGTTATTCGTGGCAGCATCGAATATTCCGTATTTATGTGCGAAGGTCGGGTAGGCGTAGACTGAACAATCGTCAGCCTGAAGGTCACACAGCCATGACGATCTCATATAACGCACAGTTCCCGATAAGGATGGTGTCGTAACCTTCCATAATAACACACGTCGACACCAGTAGAGACCATGCAATTGCCTTTGGATAGTATCTGAAGCACTCACGGATAGTCAAATGCTCCTGGCGGCGTGCACCTTCACGGGCAGCATTGGTGAGCTCAACGTCGTCATAGGTCTTCACATGCGTGACTGCCTCGAGATGGGCAGCGTCCGAAGCCTCTTTTGCCTTATCCTCTGACATGTTGCCAAACAAGAGATGTGGTGACGTCGCGGCTCAGAGTCCTGTACGGCGATAATCAAAAATGAATGATGACTTGGGCATTCGGCCTCCTTGATATAATTTGCTTGTACCCGCGGAACACATTTCGCTCCTCCACCTACTCTAGGAAGGTACACGCAAGCTACAGATCACGTCCATGTTCTCACCTCATGCCATGCTGTAGCCAGGTACTTCTTCGGGATGTGGGGTACAGCGACGCACGCGAACTTCCTAATACCTCGAGTTGAAAGCCAAATATTGCTGTTTGCGAAGGTCGAACGTGCGTCGTCTGCAGCACACGTACAAGTACCGGTTCAACCAGGTGCCTGCGTTCGGTATGTGGCGGTTACTGAGATGATGGGCGTGCCGGTAAAGTTTCGGGCGCTTGCCCGAGGTGCATGCAACTCAGTAATTGTCCGGAAGAATCTTCCCGAGCATCGTGTTTGAGCAGGGCCGTTAGAGAAGCCCTGGAGGTCTTCACGGCCAGAAGCTTCGGCAGCCTTCACCCGCTAGTTCGCCCCTTTGAACCTGATTTGATACGACCATTGATATCAGTTTCCCGCTTCATGCCTGGGAAGAACAAGCATATGATGTCCGACCAATCGTAGCATTGCCCTCACAACATAATCAGCTGACGACAGCGCTAGAACGCATTTGTGTCTCGCCCGTCCGAGTCCACCAAATTCGGCAGGCTATATGCAAGCCACGGAGTGGCCGGATATTTCCGTCCGTATGTCAACATGTTCATCCGTCCCGCGAATCGCAAGCCGTCCGTATTTGAAGGTGCCGGAAGCCGAAGTGCGACCCATCGTATCCGGTCCGAAGCCCGGCAAAGCGGGGGGCAGCTTAGACAATGCGGGGCCCCACGTCCTTAGTGGGGGACCATTTCCGAGTCTCGATCCAGAAGACCATGATCACATGTCTGCAGACTACGGGTAAAAGCGGCGTTAGAAGGGCCACCCGTTGCAAAAGCTGTGTGGGGCCGATAGAGGCTGCTGCTTCGACAACGGATTGAATACGACCCGGAAGGAATTATAACTTTGCCAGTCCCCTAGACCCTTTCCTTGATATTGACATGCTGTCTCAGTAGACATGTTTTCAACTGTGCGACAAGCGATGATTTTGTTCTCTGTTCTGCTCTCTTTTGCACCACCTGCATCACGTGCAATCAACAATGGCTTGGCACGTACACCGCAGATGGGATGGAACAATTGGAACTCGCTCGGTTGTGATGTCTCCGAGTCTCTGCTCCTTGACAATGCACAGGGCTTGGTGAGCTCAGGGCTTCGAGACCTTGGGTACAAGTACGTTGTCCTCGATGATTGCTGGTCTGATGGCCGTGACGACGAAGGCTATGTCCGACCAGACCTCCTACGGTTTCCGCATGGTATGAAGCATGTTGCGGATGAGATCCACAGGATGAATATGCTCTATGGGATGTACTCTAGCGCGGGGGAGCTCACGTGTGCACGGTATGAAGGCTCCCTAGACTGGGAGATGAACGATGCCGAAATCTGGGCGTCATGGGGAGTCGACTACCTCAAGTGCGTCTCTTGACCATGGCAATCAATGCGGGTGCTGACTCGCGAAAGGTATGACAATTGCTATAACAAAGGTCGCTTTGGCGTCCCGACCGCGTCGTATGCGCGATACGAGGTAATGGCGCGAGCACTGAACGCCACCCGCCGACCAATCCTATACAGCCTCTGCAATTGGGGTGAAGATTACGTACATGCTTGGGGGCCATCCATTTCCAATTCCTGGCGAGTCACAGGCGACATATATGACTCCTTCACACGGCCAGATGCTATGTGCTCATGCGTTGACCCGGCAAGCCCTCACTGCCTTGTTCCCGGTGCTCATTGCTCGGTTCTCTACATCATCAATAAAATTGCTCCGTACTCTGACCGCGGCGGGCCCGGCGGCTGGAATGATCTGGACATGCTCGAAGTCGGCAACGGGGGTATGACGGATGAGGAGTATAAGGCCCATTTCGCCTTCTGGGCGGCGCTGAAGTCGCCGCTGCTGATCGGTGCAGACCTCCGCAAGCTAGACGCCAAGACGCTCACCATCCTTAATAATCCTGCCGTCATTGCTCTAAACCAGGATCCTCTCGGTCGGGCAATCAAGAGAGTCAGCCGAGATGAAAATGTCAAGAAGGATAAGTGGGGTGTTGGGGAAACGCAGATCTGGAGTGGCAGCCTCTACCGAGGTGATCAGGCGGTACTTTTTCTTAATGCCGCTGACGAGGACCTTGACATGAGTGCTGCCTTAGAAGAAATCTTCGTCTTTGATGGACCAGGAGGCACCGCCCCACAATCGAAGCTTTCATGGGATGTGTACGACCTTTGGGCAAACCGCATGGACGAAGGCACTGCTGAGAGGATACTGGGCAACAGCGATAGGGACCCAGGTTTTGCGTTTGAAATGGCGGATTGGTACAATGCGAGCGAGAAGTCTTATAGGGAAGGTCTGGACAGCGCTGATAAAAGATTGCTTGGCAAGAAGATTGGTAACGTCAAGCCTGGGAGCAGCTTAACGGCGAGGGTCCCACGGCATGCAGCGAAGATATTTAGGCTACGGAGTCCAAGCGGCGGTTCGAAGAGATACTCGATGTATAAAGACGAGCTTTAGATATTATTCAGTGCTCATAATGGGGCGTGTTGAGGATATAGAGGATAAGATGTCTAGGCCTGCTTGAAATTCTCAACTACTGTATAAAGGCGTTTGTACAGTCTTATATATTCCCTTCCTAAGATCTCAACGCCATCGACAAGGTCCTTCCTCTTGGAGCCTTTCTGCGTAGCGGCCATTATTAGACTGGGAAAAGGTCGCGCGGCGAGAGTAATATGGAAATGGAAAGGGGAGGAAGAGTGCAAGAGGGCCGAATTCTGTCGTGCCCGGCCATCGTCTCTTCTTGACCCGAGTCGGCGCCCACTTGCGAACAATATCTATGCTCTCAACGACCAGAAATTCGGCGACTGACGAGATGACTTCATGCGAGACGGTTATGTCGTGGTGAAAGGGGCTGTTCTTCGCGAGCGAGCAGAGCAGTATGGCGATCAAATGCTCAGCTAGGCACCTTGAGAAGTTGCAAGTGGCGCCCTTCGCTCCGGACGATTCCTTACTGACAGCTGGCAACAGTGCCGGTGGCCTCGGTTCCGACCGCAACGACCCTTCGACAGTGCTCGAGAAGCACCTGCATTGTGATGAACGAGAAGGGCATGAACCTGGGTTACGGGCTCCAGCACGAGCAATTTGCTTGGGGCATCCGCTAGGAGCCCGGCGTCGTGGAAGCCTTTCAGCGCTTCTGGTGTACTCCAGATGTCGTCGTCTCATACGATCCCATCAACATACAGTGGCCCGGACGCAAAGACGCCATATCCAATACTCCTTGGCCTCACCGGGACCAAGACACGTGGAGCTTCCGTTGCATGCAAGGCCTCGTCAACATTTTTCCCAATGGTGAGTACGACGGCGGTCTCATCGTTTGCCCAGGAGCACACAAGTGCGCCGATGATTTTCACCGCGATGTTAAAGACGAGCCGGATCGGCTCTGGTCGTGGACCAACGAGTGATGTGGCTTCACCGAGAGCGGCCTGAAGTGGCTCGAGGAGACGGGCCTAAAGTGGATGAAGCCGGTCATGGAGCCCGGTGATCTGATTCTTTGGGACAGCCGGACGCCTCATTACAATCTTCCTCCCACCGGCATTTCGCCCCGCTTCTGCACATATGTCGCTATGGCGCCTGCTGCGGAGCTTGAGCAGGAGGAGCTGAAGATGAAGAAGGCGACCTTCGACGCCGGCCATGGTACCTCGCACTGGCCGCAGGGGTTCCAAGTAATCAATCCGGCGTTATACCTGTGAAGCGCGGTGAAGAATATTGCCTGCACAACGCTTGGAGGGCCTCGAATGCGCCTGAGTTGACTGAGGTGGGCTGGAAGCTGACGGGCGTACCGTACGTCCAACACGAAACAGAAGCGGCGCAAGCATTCCCTGCATCCTCGTAGAACACACCATCATGTCAGTGTATAACTCAAACACATCAACACTCCGCTCCCCAGCAACCTGTCGTTAAACGCAAGCACCTTCCGGTCTGCTACTCAGTCCTCCTGCTTGTGTGCATCTTCAGCACACTCTTCTTCTCTCCCTGATAACCCGTCTTCTTCATCCACTCCTTCACACTCTTGACTCTGTCCGGAAGTATACTGTTCAGGAACTCATAGTCCTTCCGGATTAGGCCCTTGTTACCAGCACTCGCCTTGTACAGATTCCACCAGTTCTCGAAGTTCTCGCCGAATGTCTGATTGAGCGCCGCAGTCGGCAATCCGGTCGCAAATCCGACCTTGGCATCTGGACCATCCGGCAACCCAGCAAAAGCGACGGACGACCTCATTGCTGTTGTAATCTTTGTATACACTGCTGGCTTGCCTGTGATCTCGGAAAAGGCTTGAGCAATGTCTTCACCGGAAGCGTGCGTAGTACCGATGCACAGGTCAACGCCAGCGGAGCTGGACGGGTTCTCAAATATCCAATTCACGTAACGTCCGAAGTCCTCTAGATGGATGAATGGGACCGCTCCATTATCAAGTGCTAGATTGAAGCTGTACACTCCGTTCTCGTCGACAGAGGGGACGAGTGCTTCGGCGAGCATCTCCATGTATGGGCCGGAGCGAACGATGGTCCAGTCAGACTTTGACTTGGGCTGCGCATGGATGAAGTCTGAAGGAGCATATCAGTATGACAGGGTCAGTGGCCTTGGAGGCTGAGACGTACCTTGTACCCGAGCTTTCCCCTGGTAATGGCCAACATAAAAATTCGACTGATATCCCGAGTCTCGCCAAGCATTATCCAATCCGCTGTAAACGATGTGCTTGACTCCGGCCTTTACAGCAGTCTCGAAAAGCCGAATGCCCCAATATGTCTCCGCTTGCTCGCCGAGAGCGAAGCCATCGGTATTGATGAAGACGCCATCAGCGTCTTTGGCAGCGTTTTCGAAAGCAGCCAGGTCATACCCAAAGTCGACATCGCTTTTGACGCCTTCGATGTCGCCAAGACTGATGAGATCTTGGCTGTGCTGCGACTCGGGATCTCGAGTCACCAGAAGGATGCGGTACTTGCCCGTCGAAGCAAGGAAGCGTACGACTGCACCTCCCTGGGCACCGGTGCCGCCGACTACGACGATGGTCTTCATGACGTTGCAGTACCGGGGCTGTGAGAAGCTAGGTCTTGATCCCGAGTCAACTTCCTTTGTACCTGGAAAATCACTCGCGATATGCTGATGTAGTTGTAGCAGTCCATAGAGTCCTCTCAGGTCATATATACCACGTCCATAGATGAACCGCTAACCAAGGTGCCGAGGCGCTCATGCGACCCTATCATCGTTGGGGCCGATGAAGACGCCGTCCGAGGAAGAATGACCAGCATTACTGAAGACTTCGCTGACTTACGGCCTACGGCCGTGAGCGAGCCTAATCAATCGGACAGTTCGAGCGGCCGTGAGGGGCTATATCGAGCAGGAGTTCAGCGCATGATTAGTGATCTGATCTTGGCAGCCTGACGAAGCGAGTAGATGCACCCTAAGGCGATCACTGAACACCTCGCAAGCTGGAACCTACAGTACATTCGAGGATCGGGCTTCCATGCATCGCTTTCGAAATCATTTACATCACTCCATCCATCTAGCATGTGCATCTGTCTACCCATCTTTGCCGTTCTCGAGCCGTAGCTCGTAGACATTGTCTTGCTCCGACGCCCGCAATCCGCAAAGTTTAACCGTATGCTATGCATGCTTTGCGAGAGGGACATCTATCATGATCTTGATCTCCGCTCTCACCCTTTTCTAACGCCTTCTCATCTTCGTCACCATGACCGAGCCGAGGGGGCAACATGCCGAGCAAACACGATCGCCTCCTCAATCCTCCCTACCACCCCTGCCACCCATGCCACAAGTCATCGTCGTCGACCTCGTCCACCCTCTGACCCTTGCTCAATTGCACCTCTTGATCCAGTCACAACTCGTCGTCCTCGATCTCACTTGGCTTCAACAGCCCTCCGACCTTCATCCCACGCTCCCTCTCCCTCTCCTTCGCCTCCCGAGCCGCCACTTCACGATCCTCCGTGAATAACTCTGCATTGTCGCCCGCAAATTCCTTTAGCTGAATCAAGAAGTCGCGGAGAATGAGCTTGAACTTCGGAAGATCCTCCGTACTCTCGAACAAGCTGCGGATGAAAGCCTGGATCTGCGGTGCCTGCAGGTTCGGGAAAGCGTTCGACAAGAGGCTGGCCACGAAATTTTGGAGGAAGTCTTTGTTGCTGGTGCCCTGCGCAGCTTGATCCGGCGGATAGATCGGACCGGAAATCTTATTCGCACCCACGAGATAGAACATCCGGGCCAGCAACATTGACTGATATTTGAAGCCCGCCTTGTGATCTGAATCGGTGAGCACGAAGAACACATCCTGCAGAATCGTCGTGTAGAAGCTCCGGAAGAAAGCATCGCACGTCGACTGATCCGTGTTATCAGCCATGTTGGTGATCAGCTCAATGCACATATTCAATCCTTCGCCCTCGACCATCCGGTTATCGTGTTTGCTGGCCCACATACACGAGTCAATGACGAGCTTGAAATGAGTCTCGTCGAGCTTGAGCAGGGCCGGGAAGCAGCGCTGATTGATGGCACGAAGGAGTTGGAAGAAGGCGACACGATGTTCGGGGTATTCGGAGAAGTCTTTGTTGATCATGTCAAGAGTGCATTCGAAGATGGCGTCAAGGATTGCGGGGACTTGCTCGGTCATCATGCCCTGCGACGAATTAGTAGGTGTGGACTTGACAGGGAGAACACCGTTGCACGTAGGCCGTGCGCACCTGCATGTGCTTGGAAGTCAGATGGGTCCAACGTACCTGGAGCTTGTTGATGAGCACGGTGATGACGTTGAGGACCTCTGGTTCTCGTGCATCGGGGACGTTCCGCTTGTAGTCGAGCAGGATGGCTTCGAGCAGCGGCGGGACGAGGGTCTGGTGGATCATCTCGAGGTCGTCCGCCTTCTCCACGTAGGTCGTGATCAACTTCAGGATCTCCTTCTTGATCGTCCTCAAACCACGGACTTTCGGCATCTTTGTCGCAATCGGGCCGTCCTTTTGCACGCTCTCGTCGATCAGAGTGGAGGAAGCGCGGTACATGGTGAGCATGTCCATGTAGATGCGGCCGATTTGCGGGTAGAAGTAGCTGCCAATACTCGAGCAAGCTGCCACGTTCGTCTTCATGATATTGCCAATGATCTTGATCGTTTCCGAGTTGTGAAGGATCGTCGGATCCTGATGGCAAGACTGAATGATCTGATCCCACGCCTGGTTCGGCAGCGCCATCAGCTCGTTGATCAGCCTCTCCTGCGTGTTCTTGTGGCCCTGCGCGGAGATCATGTAGCCACAAGCCTCGTAGAACGTATGCACCTGCTGCGGGCTGAGGTCAATAGTGATGCGCCGCATCGTCCGCACAATCTCATCGATAAATGCCTCTGTCTCACCCGGCTGCTGGATGACAAAGTGCCGCTTGCACTTGTTTGCGATCTTGATGAAGGTGTCGCACGCCATGTCCTGCACGCCTTCGTGTGTCTCGTGCATGAACTCGAAAAGCTTGTTGACGACCGTCTTGAGGAACTTCCAGTGCGCCTTCAGGAAGCGCGGATACTGGCCGACGATATACATGATGTTCGAGGCAACGACTGCCTTGTTGTCCTTGCCGCGCTTCATTTCCGTCAAGCCGAGCAGATCTTTGATGACGGTCACCAGGAAGCGCTTCTCGGTCTCCTCATTCATCGCGCCGGATATTGATCCGATGGCCCAGCAGAGGGTATTGCAGTTCGCCCAGCTCCACTCAGTGCCGTCCACTTGCCGTGCTAGCTTCTCCGACATGATCTGCTCCGTATCCACGACATCCAAATGCGTCAAGAAGACCAAGCACTCCCTCGTCGTCTTGTACAGCTGAATGGTGTCCGACTCTTTCACGAACTCGCGCACAATCTCGCCCTCATCGTTCTCCACGATTAACACCTCCTCCGGCCGCGGCATTTTCTCAATCATCACCTGTCTAAGGTTTGACAGCACGTCCGTGTACTTGTGCTTTCGCAACGGATAATTGGACAGAACACTCGGGTTCGGCGCACCGCCATTCTGCAGCCCGCTCACGCTCATGCTGACGAGAGGGTTGATGTCGGTGATGGGTAGCGATTGCATCTCGTCGTACAGCTCGCAGACCAGCTTCGTCCAGTACTCCAGACAGACTTTGAAGACTTCGCGATCATCAATCTGCGATATTCGGATGAGGTAGAAGTGGCCATGGAGAAGGTAGTCCTTGTTGGGGAGATTCTCGATGATCTGGAGATGATTGCTGAAGAAGTTGCAGAGGAAGAGGGCAAGGTTCTGGACAAACTCCTGATCTCTGCCGTTTGATGAAGCGTAGGTGGACTTCAGGTCGAGGGAGAGCGGGATGATCTTGGAGACGGTGGTCAGCGTTTCGGTGAACATAGCAACGAGCTTGTCGTCAAAGTTGTGCTCGGTCTGCAAGCCCCCGATTTCCGTCAGACATTTCAGAGTGATGTTGCGGAATTCGGGCGCTTCCAGGAATCGGCTACGCAAGGTCTCGATGAGCGACACGCCCCCTGGTGGCGTTTCGAAGATGTAGCCGAGCGGGATCCAGTTCAGGAAGCGCAGCAGCGTTTCCAGCGTCGCTTTGATCAGGCTGGGTTGGTCGGCTGTCCGCAGGATCTCCGAGCACAGGTTGTAGATGCCGGTGAACTCGTCACACATGCTCTGCTTGAGCTGCCGCGTCTTTGTCGACGTCATCTGATCCGCCGAAAAGTCGAAGACCTCCTCAGACAGCAAGCGCAGGATGGCCATGTTGTTCTCGCAGATCGGCAGGCTGCTCCGGCAGCTGGAAATGATCTCATTGATGAACGTCGGCCAATTGTGCGGCCACTCCTGCTTCAGCACGCTGACAAGCACGAGATTGAGCTTGTTAAGCAGCGCGCGCTCCTTCCGCAGCTGCTCTTCGGTGGAGCTGCTCTGGATGATGAACTGGACGATGAAGTTGCGGATACCCTGGCACTGGTCACGTGGCAGCACCTTCCACCGCGTCATGATCACATTGTCGAGCACCTGCAAGCCGAGATATTTGGTCTGGGGGTACTGTGCGTCGGAGAGGATCTTGTCGACCATGAGCCACGAGTCGGGATTCTCTTTGAACTGGTTGAGCGTCGCCTGTGCCTGCTTCTGCTGGTCGCCACGTCCTTCATAGAACGCACGCACCGTGGCGTCCAGCTCTTCGATCGTCATCGACATCTTGGCGCGCGCGGACGTGTGCCGCGCTCCGGGTGCAAGTGACGGTGGGTGTCGGAAAGGTTGTGGCTTGGCGGTGAGGGAGGCGGTGGTGAGGCGCGCGGCCGCTGCTCTGTCGTCTCAGGTCGTGTATCATGCAGGGGCGCGTGGATGTCGCAGTCGTGGGTGACGTGACTCTGCTGCGGGGGTAGAGGTGAGGAGGCGATGTTGGGCTTTGCGTTTGTTCTCTGCAGCGGTGGCGGGGTGAACGCTTGGGAAGGCTGGCGCTAGACCTAGCAGTGCCACCACCGTAGAACTAATGGCAGCCTGAGGCAGCAGCCCGTCCGCAACGAAGCCGGGTATGGGGGGTCGAGGGGATACTTGGTGGCCGCCGGATATATGCGTGTGGGAGACCCTGGATATGTTGAACGAGAGGCTTTCTGGCGGCGAGCTGCCGGCCAAGGCAGTTCGGTGTAGAAGCTCTGCGCGTGAAAGCCCCGCCTGCCCAATTTCCAGCTTAGTAATTTGGATTGCGGCCTCAGGCCAACATCGTCCCGCTGGCGTCATCCAGCCTCGTTCGCTTCTAGAAGGCGCCAGCAGCAGAAACGTCGGCGTGAAGCCGCGGAGCCTACGCTTCACCCCATACCGACAACCAACTGCAAGTCATGGCATTCAATCTACGAATTCGAACAGCGACACCCACTTCTGGCTCTCAAACCATCACCCAATCTGGCCCCTCAAGCCAACAACCCTCCGCCACCTTGCACCTGCGAGCCAGCGCCGAGCCCGAGGAGGATTCGTCCAGTCATGTCCGATGGGCAGAAGACGTAGTCGACAATGAAGGCATGGGCAAAAAGAGCTCCAAAGTCTGCTGTATCTACCACAAGCCACATGAGCCTGGAGACAGCGATGATGAGAGCAGTAGTAGCGAGGAGGATAGCGATAGTGAGCCGGATCTGAGTCGGGCACAGCGCGCAGGAGGTGGGAAAGGCAAGGGAAGAAGAGGACATGATCATGATCGCGATCACGGCGAAGGTGCCGGAAGTGGGAAAGGGAAGGGCAAGGGTCGAGACAGGAAGCCGAGTCCGAATGCCTACGAGAGGGTGCCGAAGCATGGGAGGAAGAAGGATGGCTGACTGATGCGCTGGGAGACCAAATCCCGGAGATTTACAATCCATCAGCTCATGAGTGTTATCTGGAGGGCGGCAAAAGTAAGAATGCCGAAAACTTTCACGACACTGGTCAACATGGCTCTTCCCGTCTAGGCCGCTTCTCAACGGGGCGTCTATATCTCCCGGACGAACGTTTTGCGACGGTATGATACGGACTTGCTGCCGTCTGCGCCAGGCATTGCAGCCGAGGATACTCAGAGCCGAGCAGGCTGAGCGTTCACCCGACATCCCCGAGCCCGCGAAGCACCACACCGGCGTATGCCTAAGCTCTCGACCTTTCCGATGGAGAACCGGCCTTCTAAAACTCAACCTAACCTTGGGAAGGCGGACATGTCGGCAGCTTATAAGAGTTCCGGGGCGCTTGCGTGGTGTTGAGCTCGTTGAGCACAAAGGCAGGCTTTGGAGATCCTGCAGCATGGCAACCCGCCGCAGCAAGTCAAGTATACATCGGCAGCCCACACACAGACCGGACACATCTAGCACTTATACTTCATCCATATAATTCACCGCTACCGGCTACAATCTGATCTAGAATCATTGACGGTGGCTGCTCAGCCAAGCACGTGCCCAATTGCATCCACAGCTTTCTTTTTGCGCCGCAGCTATCACTTTTTCGCGCTGAGAATTGTCACTGCGCTATGGGTATATTCTATATACCGTTTGTGGAGCATGTTCGCCGCCGAATCTGGAGGGAGCGATTTCCACATTTCCGTCCCCACACCTTCCGCCTTGGTAGCCGAAGGTCCGTGCACCGCCCCGCTCCGACATCTCTTTGCGACTTCACCCTGCAACCCGACTTGACATATTCGCGCCTTAGCAGCCCGTATACCATGCCGTAGTTTTCGCGGCGCTCGATGGAATAAGCCCGCCGGCTCTATCTCAGAGGAAACTGTGTCTCCACGGGTACGACCTTCGGCAAAAATTCCATCCATCACCCCTCAGCGCCATTCTCTTGGTTCTGCGAGCCAAGGTCTTGGCCACCGTGGCATGACCAACACCCAGAGCTTTCGCGTCCAAGATCTATGTCGCACGCCTGCGACGCCAAACGCCATCAGACCTGACCAGGCACTTGCGGCCTGCGGCGGAGATTTTCTGTGGATGTCAGGGAAGCAGCTGCCGGCCCGCGAAAAGCCTGGCCGACTTCTTCTGGGCTGAGCCATGTGGCACATGGGCCGGCATCACGCATACCTTCAACAGCGTCCAACTGCCAATGCTCTCTGCTCTTGGCCTGATCGCTGCCTTGGTAATAGCGATGCTCCAGTCGAGCGGGTGCAAGTCACGGCTGGTGGGCGGTATAGCTTTCCTATATTATCCCGCCCCGTCCTTCCCCAGACTCCTTTGCCCCGTTCTTATGGGGGATCGTGTGGGGCTGGTCAAGTGTCTTTCTTTGCCAGATCAAAACGCCATTTCCTTTCCTTGACCCTCCGACTCCTTCAGTCCCAGATCATTTGCAGGATCGCTACTCACACAAGATGTCCGACTTCGAGGTAGTCCATCAGCGCGATGGCGTCACGGAAAAGGGAGACCTCCTCACAGGTGTGCGCGAAATGGTGTTGAGAAAGGGTGCCGTGCTGACCGCCCGCCACAGTAGAAGACGCAGCTAGCAGCGACAGGTCTACCAACGAGTTTACCTGGACGTCCGAAGAGGAGAAGGCTGTACGGTGGAAGCTCGACAAAGTCATCGTTCCGTTGACTACGTTCTTGTACCTGCTCTGCTTCCTCGGCCGAGCCAATGTCGGAAACGCTCGCATTCAAGGCATGGGAGATGACCTGGACCTGATCGGTGTCCGCTTCTACCGGCGTGAAGAGCTATTGCTCCGAATCGGCATCTACGTCTCGGCGGCTTCCATGGCTGGCGCTTTTGGCGGCTTGTTGGCCACTGGGTAAGCTTTACCAGGCGCAGCTGTCTCTGGCTATGCTGATCAACCATCGTGGATGACAGACTCGCACGCATTCCACCATGGGGTGCTGGATCCATGATCATTCACACTTGGCGCAACATCTTCTTCTTCGAAGGGCTTTTCACAGTCCTGGTCGGCCTCGTCGCTCCATTCTTGATGCCGAGCACCCCTGAGAGCTGTTATTTTCTGAACGAGCGCGAGCGTATGATTGCCAGCCACCGATTGAGGCTGAAAGGGGGCGCGGACGAGAACGAGTCGGTGTGACCACACCACGTCAAGCGGGCGTTCCTGAACATCAACAACTACTTCTGTGCCTTCGGCTTCTTTTTCATCAACATCACGGTTCAGGGTATCTCGCTGTTCATGGTAAGCTTGCATACGAAAGACTTAATCGTATTCGCAGACTGACATGGCCGCCAGCCCTCGCTGCTGAAAGATCTAGGTTAGACAGCCACAAAGGCTCAGCTGTACTCCGTCCCACCTTACGTCTGCGCCTGTTTGATCGCCATCGCAGTCGCCTTCGTGTCGGACTGGACGACGCGCCGCGGCTTGTGGCTGGCCCTCTTCACCCTGCCAGCGATTGCCGGCTTCTCCATCATGCGCTGGGCGACTGACCCGAATGTCCGGTACGGCGGCATCTTCCTCATCACCATCGGCGCCTTCCCGGGCGGTCCTGGCTTCCTGGCATGGGCAGCGAACAATGCCGCTGGTCCCGCAGTCCGTTCAGTGTCGACTGCGTACGTCGTGACGTTGGGCACGGCCGGTGGCATTCTTGCTACTTGGTACCTCTTCGCATCCCGTCTCAACTGAAAGTAATATTGCTGACGAGTCTGCAGGACATACGTCGCCACTGAAGCCAAAGATGGCTATGCTACAGGCCACACCATCAACTTGAGCGGTCAGATTGCTGTGTTGGCGTTAGCATTGTTCAGCATTGCGTACTGCAAGTGGGAGAACAAGCAGCGGAAATTGGGAAAGAGGGATCACAGGCTGAATGGTCTTAGCGAGGAGCAGGTGAAGGACCTGGGACACAGACACCCGGATTTCCGTTGCATCCATTGAGCACAGCGTATGGCTGCGATCGCGCAAGAATATTCAAAAGAGCCCGTGAGCCACCAGATGCCGTAGCGCAGGTTCAAAATCGAGATGCTGCCAGCGGCACTCTACAATCCCAGCCACTTACACTTTAGCCCACTTCTACCTCAGATTCGAAACCACGCCGGCTCGAGAATGTCACTCACCAAAACCAAGCGTGACAAAAGTAGAAGTAGGCCATCAAATCACAACCACTTTACTGAAGTAACTTTTGGCCATCCTGGCCCGAAAGCAAACTAGATAAACCAGCCAATTGGTGCCGATGCCGCGCAGCAAGACCATGTGCCACTCTGGCACGACGACTTTCGTGTCGGCGAAGGATACGACCCGGCTATGGTACGCCGCAATGCTGAAGACATCGCCTGGATTGCATGTTCAGCCTGAATGGCAGCAGCTATTGTCCCGTATAACAAGATATACCGAAGCCCGTGATGATAGCCATGACGAACAGCGAGCCCCCCAGGTTTCCGAAGAGCGTCTCAGTCCAGTGCACTAGCATCTTTAGCGGAGAGAGTCGGCAATGCAGTGCGGCAATGGTGGCAAACTACACGGATCAGCCTGGGCTTCTTTGCTGTGATGCTGCGCGTACCATGAAACTGCCAGTACACAGGTCCGCGCTCGTGACTATCATTGACACCAGGCCGAAGAGAAAGATGATTGCTCCGATCATCCGAACCAGGCCCGGTGCGTTCTCTTACACCAGGAAGCTGTGCTGGACACGGATACGGCTGTACAGGCGAAGGAGGGAAGGCGGCCAGCGAGGAAGGCGGACATGAAGATCTTATCGATCTGGTCAGGGTCAGCAAGCGTTGGTCATGGGCTTTTTGGAATGGCATACCCTTATGTTCACTATCATCACGCGGGCACGAGAGCATAACTCGACGGCGTCTCTTGAAGAGTAGGCATCATGGAGTACTTGCTGAGCCAGGATGCCTAAAGAGATCTACGAGTGCTGAAGGAAGAGGAAGGAGAATGGCGTTGTGGCCTACCTTGGGGTACTGCTGACATTTTGAAGAGCGGACCAAACCGTGGAGAAAAGATGCCGGTCCCTTCTAGACCAGCAATGACCACCAGGTTGGGAAAATGCCCAATGACGGCACGGAGAGGACCTGTCTAGCGACAGATCATCGAGCATCTTCGGCAATGAGGATGTAGGAGACGAAGCTCGCGATGAATCCATGCCCAACTCTCCCCAGCTTGTGCGTGACAGAGGCGCCGTGATCCAATTAGAAGTCCCTCGACACCTATCAATACACGACGATTCGAGCCGTGTCTCGCGAGCCATGGCCATTGTCGAGGTTGCTTGTAGGTTAAGGTGGACCACTGGAAGCTCAATATGCCTTATGGCATGAGGTGTGCAGATGCAGAATGGCTGTAGATACGCACAAGAGATGCTGTGATAGCGCCGAGAGCGGCTGCCAAGATGTGTATAGAGCTAGCAGCCGTGTCGCGATAGATATGCGTTAGCTGCTTCTGTGCAGTTACGAAGGCATCAGGGGGTGTGTTTAAACAACACTAGGCCGTGTGGGGCGTAATGTGTCGCTGCATGCTCGCCGAAGGTCAAGAGAGGTAGATCGCTCAACATCCCATGGTACAGGGGAGGGTGGCATTCGCTGTGTTGCGCGGTGCAAGGGCAGCCAGCCTCCCTGGAGCAGGCACGTACGCCAATATCTGTTGAACAGTAACATTGACGAAAGAGACTTTCTGCGCGACAGCATATGACTTCGTCTTGGATCCGCGGTGTGAGAGAAAAGAGACGGGATGTTGTTGAAAGAAACTTGGAGACTCCACCGCTGAGCCTCATCTGGCCCAAGCTCGGATATGCACTTCAGGTGATGATCGGACTGGACTCTGCCACTCCTCTCCTTCTCCGAGCCCCACGCATCTATAGATTACTGTAGTCATTCCAGTCTCGCCTCGATGCAGCGTCTGAGGTCAGTCGCAGGTGGCCAGCGGCACCGTACGCGGGTAAGCGCGGACGGAAAGCTGGTGAGTACCGGTTCGACGACAAGCCGTGGAATGGCAGTCATGCTGGCCTCCGGATCCCATGCAGCCTCGCCATCTGTGTGAATGCGCCATACCCGAAGAGCCATGTCATCGTGAACAGTGAATGTCCGCACACGCAGTGCTGGGCATGGGCCGGCTGACTTAGACGTTGAGCATCAAGATGACGTCGATGTCGATTCGATGAGAGTATCTAAGTTGGTTGGACAGAGTTATTGCTGATTTCCATCCCACATTCTCTGGACTACAGCACTTTCCACCTCTGTGCCCATAAGCCTCCATCAGCTATCAATATGTCGGCCGATAAGAAGGTGTTCGAGCAGGGTAAGTGTTCTCTCACCAGCCCGGCGGGCTCCAACACTGATGATCGTGTTCCAGGCTATCAGCCGCCAGTCCAGCAACAGCACCAGACCCCAGGCCAGCAAGGTAAAATGGACCCGCAGCCCTCGATCGAACACGTGCCCGACGAGAAGGGCGGCTACAAGCTCTACCAAGCTGCGGGCAAGTTAAAGGGCCGCAAGGCTTTGATCACCGGTGGTGACTCCGGAATTGGGCAGTCGACGGCTGTTCTATTCGCCATGGAGGGCTGCTCAGACATCTTCTTCCAGCATCTGCCCGAAGAGAAGAGCGATGCAAAGAAGACGGTCGAGCTGGTGGAGAAGTACGGCGCGAAAGCACACACCTTCGCCGCGGACTTGACGGACAAGAACAACTGCAAGAGGATGGTCGATGAGGCTTTGAGTAAGATGGGTGCAATCAACATCCTGTTCAACAATCATGCGTATCAGATGATGATTCACGACATCCATGACCTGAAGGAGGAGCAGTGGGAGCATACCTTCAACACGAACATTCACGGTAAGTTTTCGTAACCACGGGACGAGACTGAGCGCTGCTGACATGACTGCTAGCATTCTTCTACACCACCAAATATGCTCTCGACCACATGCAGCGCGGCGACACCATCATCAACGACGCCTCGATCAACGCCTACATTGGCCGCCCCGACCTGCTCGACTACACCAGCACGAAGGGTGCCATCGTCTCCTTCACCCGCGGTGTAGCCAATCAAATGGCCAGCCGCGGCATCCGTTGCAACATGGTCTGCCCTGGACCTGTCTGGACGCCGCTTGCTCCCAGCACCATGGACGAGGGCGCCCTTGAGGGCTTCACTACGCCGCTCGGAAGGCCGGCGCAGCCATCTGAGATCGCCACCTGCGTGGTGTTCCTGGCGAGCACCGACTCGAGCATGTTGACGGGGCAGGCGATCCATTGCAATGGTGGTGGATTTGTCACTTCGTAGGCGGATGGTTCTGGGAAGCTAAGAGAGCTACTATGACGGCAACGTGCGGACACATGCTACGAAAAGCGAGCGTATGAGACGACGAGTCATGTACAACAATGTAAAACAAGCCAGATGCTGCATAATCAACGCATTTTCTATCGTCCGTTCCTACTTCACCGCTTTGCGCCATCCTGCACCGATGTGCTACGTAAGCTTCTGCTTGATGAAGAATGCACGCAAGTAGCTAAGCTGCCACGCGCACGTCACGCCCAACACAGCCAACTGGATCAACGTCCACTTCACCACCCTAGCATTGACCGCCTCACTCTGATCCCTGAACTCCATCTCCCTCTCCCTCTGAAAGATCTGCTCGCGCCTCACGTCCTGCAACCGCGCATTCATGTCCCTGACCTTCTGCACGACCTCGGAAATCTTGTCCTTGTCCGTGCTCTCGATCTGGCTAGTCTCTCCAATTGCGAGGTCCAGGTTGAACTTGATCCCGCCAACTTGGGAGCCGGAGAAGAGGAAGCCGGAAGTGGCGGGGACGTTGGTCGGGGTGAAGCACAGGCGGTGGGTGCCAGAGTCGGCAGCGCTGAATGTGAATTTGCCGGTGTGGGAGCCGCGTTGGGAGACGACGCGATGATCGTTATCGAAAACCTGACAAGAGGTCAGCGGGAGTGAGTGCGTGACGTGTCGCCGGTACACCGACCTCGTCTACAGAGATGTAGATGCCCATGTCCGGGTTGATTTGGTAGGAGCGGGACTGCTCGTTCC
This sequence comes from Acidiella bohemica, assembly GCA_019670975.1. Classification (NCBI taxonomy): domain Eukaryota; kingdom Fungi; phylum Ascomycota; class Dothideomycetes; order Mycosphaerellales; family Teratosphaeriaceae; genus Acidiella; species Acidiella bohemica. Next base: position 117,341 of record JAGUCJ010000032.1, read on the forward strand.
ATTGGCTGGCGGAGAAGGTGCCTGGCGTGTCTTAGTATAGCAACCTGGCTCGTTGGTGTGCACTTCCATACCGACTACGAGTGTATCCTTGGGCAGCTCTGCGCAATGGTCAGTCTTCATCCCCTTGGTCCCATGGCGGCCACGTTACCCTCGAAGAAGCATTTCTGCGTCGGCCCATCGATGTAGAAGTACAATGCGTGTGATGGCACGAGGAGCGCCGCGAGGCTCAACAAGCCCAGTGACGACCACATGGTGCTTTACGTGTGTGAGTTGTCGTGCTCCTCAAGATTGGAGTTGTTGGTGATCTCGCGACTGTCCACGACCCTGAATCGCAATTTCCTGATTGGGATTGGTCTGCCAAGATTTTGGATGTCCGCCGGGAAACAGCCACAACTCTTCCTCTGCTTCCCACCTTGGTCCATATCACCATGCAAAGTCGAGACATATACCGAGCTTCAAGTCGTAGCTCCACGATTTTACCACGTCTCTATGCAACGAGCTACGCCAGTACCGCCGACGCTCTATACCACTTCTTGCACATGGGACCGCGCGCAGCGCCTAATACTTCTCCTTGGTAGCTGGGACCCATGAACTCTCGCGCAAGATCTAGTCGGGCGGAATCTGCGAGAAAGATTCATCGGCACTCGCGAGCCTGGCAGCGTCATTGTGGCCTAGCATCTGGCCATGTATCAAAATATAGCCGTCACTCGTGCACGGCTGAATCCCCACCGGCTTACTGCATGCGTTGATGAGGCTGTGCAAACTGAGGATGCATGCTTCTTACGTTAAATACAGCTCAGATCCACTCTCAAAAGGATTTCACTGACTGCCACAGCATCTTTGAACTTGGAGATTGACAGCGAGCGGTCTCTGCTTTCAGTCACCGCCCACTGTCGGAGTAGTGCATATCGACCGCTATCCCCTGCACCAACACAGCACGATCTCAAGGCACTCCCACGAAAGGCTCGAAGGCTTCACGCTTTAGCCGGGAGAATGACAGCTGATCTCGACGGCCAAGCCTCGCATATAGCGTTAAAGGAGACCAATGAGTCTCCTCGTTCACTTGCTTGCTTGAGGTAAGCGCGCACCGGAGATAGGCCCGGCTTCCCACATGCATCGAGAGAGCAGCATCAAGCGCTTTCACGAGCATGGGGAAGAGGCTCGCAGCATCCAGGCCTGGCTACGTTCCAGGTATGGTTGTGCGCTTTCTCCCAGCCGTATTATCACACGATGCGCCAGCGAAAAGACCGTCCCCATCTGCTCAACCTGGTGCTCGTGCTCGTGATTTGATTGCTGATTGATGCATGGTTAACCCTCCGATAGGTGGCGGGCGTTGAAGCACTGCCGGATTCGTTTCAGGGCTAAGGACAGTTTGGGTGTGATCTCGAATCGCTGGTTATCGACGGTAAGTGCAACGTTATCGTCTGGATCGCCCAACGTCTACGACAGAAACTCAAAGAGGCGCGGATCTGTCAGTGCTCGGCGTCCGTAGTATTGCGAATCATGGCCTTCGTCGGCATTGACGATTGCCGAGACGCTGAGGCTGCACGGCGCAAGGTTCCGACACTCTCCGCGGGAGACCGTCGGTTGAAGCTCGAGGGTGCGGCTCTGGCGCTCCGGGTCAATCTTGACATCGGGGTAGAAAGTCTTGCCCATGCCATATTCCGCAGGCTCTACAGCCTGGAAGTAAGCCCGGCTGGCACCTCACGACATCATGAACATTCCGGGGCATGGGTCTCTAGCGCCAAAGTACTGCTTCTACCACAGGGCTGCTGCTGCTGTTGACATTGTGCGCTCTTGACAACTTGAACATCCGTGCTGTGTACACAGTATTGTCACACTTGCTCTCGCCAAAGCACACAAAGGTAGGAGGAGGTGAAGTTGAGAGCAGGCACCGACGGCCGCCAAAACCCTGCCCGAGGTTGCCCCGTGGGCTTCGCCGTGGCTGTCGACGGTTCTCAACTTTCAGGCTCTCCACCTCCGCGAGACATAAGCTTGCAAGGTTGCAAGATCGACATGACAGAGTCTTGCGGAGCCCCGCTTCACACTTGCCTTTGCCAGAACCGGCGTCGCCCACCATTATGGCGCCCTCGACCCAGCCACACGCTAGGCGTGCCTGATCGCTAGGCTTGTCGAGCGGTGTCTCAAGGTCCGCCAGTGCCTGGATTCTTACCCAGGTTGGTGTAGGCGCCTGCAGCTGGATCAGTGCTTAGTACATTTCCGGCGAAGATCTGCTCCGCGATGGCGAAAGGTGAGCGCCATGATCGCTGCCGGCATCTCCACCCCTTAGCGGCGATCCTCTACCAGCGCCGCGGAGCCCGTCACAATGGGAAAGAGGCATATAGACATGCTACAGCCCATCGTGCGAAGCAGAGCCAGCGACAGTCCTGATGCTACTTCGAGCTGGACATGGGTGCCGTGAGCCTTCTGGCGCTGATGCAAGCAGCTCTGCTGGCCACTGCGAGTCCGATCCCTGCGCCCGTTAATCGCCGCAATGCATACTCGACGCCTCGACTGGTGGCGTATGTGCAGACTTTTCACTACACCAACGGCGAGCCACTATCATTGCTTCCACTGGTGAATGAAAGTACAGGCGTAACCCACATCAATCTTGCAGCCCTCCACATCAATCAAGATCCCTCCGACATAACACTTAACGAGGTCAGCCCGAACGACACGTCCTGGGATACAATTTGGAGCGAGGTCAAGCAAGTGCAGAGCGCGGGGGTGAAGGTGATGATGATGATGGGTGGAGCAGCTCCAGGGAGCTACCGCAGACTCTGTGGGACAGCAACGCCTGCCGTCATTGTAAATTGGCTTGTTGACTGTCCACGACGACCGTGACTGACAGAGCATCAGAATGAATCATACTACGCTCCCCTTCGGGACACCATCAAGTACCACGGTCTAGATGGTATGGACTTGGACATTGAGGAGTCCGTGGACGTTTCATGCCCGATTGCATTGCTACAACGCCTGGACGCCGACTTCGGGAGCGACTTCATAATCACCATGGCACCCGTTGCCTCTGCTATGACGCCGAATGGCCCAGGTCTGAGCGGATTCAGCTACTTCGAGCTGGACTCTCAAGCCACTTCATCCACCCGGCCTAACGGCAAGCTTGTGAACTGGTACAATGCGCAATTCTACAATGGGTGGGGAGATGCCAGCACACAAGTCTACTACGACAACATCATCACCACCGGGAAGTGGAGCCCTGGGCGTGTTGTGCTCGGTGTGTTGGACGATCCGAACGACGGCGGCTCTGGCTTCGTCGATATCAAGACTTTGCAGTCCGTCATCCAGCAACTGAGGGCCAACTTCGCAGACTTCGGCTGTGCTGTTGGCTGGGAATACTGGGATGCCGGTGGCGCCGACGGTTATTCCGAGCCCTGGCAATGGGTCAAAGCTGTCGGGCAGAGCATCTACGGCGCAGAGAACGTACCCGCCAACCTGACATCCCAGCCACTGCCAAATCCTCCGGCGCCCTTCCAGCAATCCACGGACGTTCTAGTCACCCTCGGCGCCAGCTACCAGGAAGCTGTCTGGGCTTTGAACGTAACAAACGGGGTCTTGTCCGCAGCAGAGCAGTTGCTCGGCTTGGGCAATTTGACAGGGAGCATTAGGGATATCGTAGAGTCTGCTCACCACGGCGTATGAACACGCAATCTTGGTCAAGGCTCTTCAATCCCCGCTGCCTCATTCCGACTCCTCTACGTGCACTGGCCTTTCCGTGGCTGCTCACATCGCCTACACTGATGGTGCGCCGCATACGGACTCCGAGGAATGACAATGCTGTTTGCGCAATGGTTGACGCTTATCTCCGGAGCCCTCCTTGTGCGGATGAATCGACTGCTCGGGACACATGACCGTGTCTACGGCCGGGAGCGCCTTTCGAGTTGCGCCGATGGCACGATGCATTTCCTATCACTCGCTCGGGATCCCAGTCAGTCATCTATCACAAGAAGACGAACGACTCACGCAGCGCCCTGTCCTGCCGATTTGGATTGAGAGCTGGCTGTTGATCTGTTCGTGCAGGTCAAGCTAATCACTCACCACCATGGCATATACGACTGGGACTCATCGACGGGACTAACAGGACATCAGCACGGCTTAGCGGAACCCTCAGCGACTCGTGTAGAAATTTGCTGAAACTCCCACGCATCTTCACATGGCGCGAATGCCGTTGGCAACCCCGTTCCACCGCTGCCGTCTTCCGCCACTTCTCAGCAGGATCTGCGAGACGCAGAAACTCTCCATGAGAAGTCGAACAAGGCCCCCTGGACGGATGAGAAGCGAGACTTCCCAGCACGGCAGTGGATCTCGACTCTCGTGGGGCTTTGTGTTGGAGCACTGCTTTATGATTGGGTGATGAACCCAGCCGCCGTCTAGATTCCCGCACCAAACTCTGTGACACTGACCGTGGTCACTGGTCTTGACACCTCTATTGCTGCCGATGTGCAGACTGCAATATATCAACGTTCTGACAGTATCGAGCATCTTGCAAAGGTCAGCCCGGGCTTTCCGATGGCCTCCTCTGCCGTCATCCTTCTCTTTGGCCGGCTGTGTGGACTGTTCAATACCACATGGATGCTTCATGCATCCTTCACCGTCTTCGAGGGTGGAGGTGCATTATGCGGCCCCGCACCCAACATGAGGGCTCTAATCGTTGGGAGTGTCGTCGCTGGAATCGGATGGTGCGGGTTGCACATTGGAGACGTATCAGTCATCTAGTGGCCGACAGGAATGGGTGTTGACCAATCTTAGCGCTCTCACTTTGCTGTCCACACTTGGCTCTCCCGAGAAGGTCGTTCTGTACAACGCCCTGACTGGCGTTCCTTGGGGTACGGGAGCCACCCTTGGACATGTCATCGGCGGCGCCTTGGCTGCGAGCAGTGCTGCTTGGAGATGGTGTACGTATCTTACGAAGACTTTTGGTCAGAACACAGCCTATGATCTGCAATTTACATCAACCTACCACTCGCCGCCCCTGCTTTCACCCGTCTACGTCTTCGTCACACCACCGCACAATCCTCGACATGACCTCTCGGACAGGCAAAAGCTGCAGAGCGTTGTCTGGCTCGTCGCTTTCCTCGTGGATTGCCCTCTTCCTACTGTTCCTGACGATAATGGCCTTCTCCGGCTCTATCTTCGCATGGAACTTCAGTAAAGCCATCGGCCTCTGGACCTAACGGGCATGACGTTGGTCGCCGCAATTGCGCAGCAGTATCTCGGGCTTCCCAAGACGTCCGGTGGCTGGCTTTTCCCAGCTCAGTCCTTGAGGTCCTGGACTGTGCTTCTGCTGTTCGTCGCTACGGCCTGCTCCGTGACATCAGATGCGGTGACGACCTAGTATGTGCTTCTCTTCTTCATCTTCACGAGGCGCGACACCGAGCTCGACGCCGCGATCCACCTGCTGCCGTTCGTAGTAGTCTTCATCTTCTTCTTCATGCTGGCCGGTGCAACACTCCCGCTGAGCGGTCGGTACTCTCTCTATCATCTCCTCGAATCGCTCTCACTCTCTCTGGTATCATCTCCTCGAATCGCTCCCATCCTCTCTGGATCCGCGCTCATGTTCACGATCAGGCACGACACTGGCGTGGCAGGAATTTACGGGTACGAGGTGCCGATAGCGTGCGGATCTGGCATCACCTTCCAGAATGCGTACAGAGTCGCAGCGGCTAAGGTGAAGCAACAGGACAAGTCGAGTGCGATTGGCTTTATCAAAACTGCTCAGATCGACGACCGCGCTGCCGCTCGCTAAAGCTGGATAGCTGTACCAACACCTGGGTGCAGACTTTCCAACCAGTACGCTCGACCGGCGGCAGCTACCTGCAGATATTGCAGGCGCTGCCCGTGGCGGAGTGCGATTCAGCGGTTTGAAGGCGCTTCCGAGTTGAGCGGCCGCTGCTGTCATCGATGCTATCGCATACACCGTCTCTCAGAGCTTTGGGATATGTGTTGCTGGCGCTGCGCTGATGCTCTGCGCCTCTCTGGCGATGAGGCATGAGAAGGTCAATCTTTTCGAGGTGGCATTTGCTTGATCCAACCGAGAACGTACCAGTTGAACACAAAATTGCCTGGGCTAATAACATCACCGCTGAGCCGAGCGATCCAGATCTCGTTTTGTCGGCAGAGACTTCTCTCGACAACGTCTGGGCCATCGATATGTCGTCGTCCGGGGAAACACCATCAAGCCATCGACATCCCAGAGCTCCAAGCGCCTACACAGCCTGTACCCGGCTCGTTACCGTATTAGACGGCTCATACCCGTACTTCAGCAACTCCAACGCCCGGGCCAGTCATAGCTCGAATGAAGGTCGATGAGAAAGGATATGCGCTGGGACCAAGCGAGACACTCATCAGCCACGTCGCACACGACACCCCGACCGGCCTCCGCGTCGACGATCTCGCGATTGATACAAGGCACCGACAGACTTTGTTCTCGGCCGGGATTCAGATAACGGGCTCGCTGTCGCGGACCTCCGGACTGGTAACGTCAGGCTTTGTCGCTTAGAAATTTGGACGACACTCGTGTTGCTGGAGCGAACTGCGGCAGCTTTTGGTCGAACGGATCGAGGCTGGCACATCCTGTATATAACCCTAGATAGCGGAATCATCAACCCACTGACGGAAGATGTCTCAGGCGGAAAGGTGTTGGCTTATGATACTTGGGCGTCGATGTGTACCGACCTAACACCTGCTGTCAGCAGCAAGACCATAAAAAAGAGAAGGAGAAAGGCCATGGCTGAATCTCCTCATGTTAGTCAGTCTTCAAATGAACAGCAATCGCAGTTCCAGCCCATACTGTTTCATGGACTTTTTTTTTCACATCATGATCGCGCATCTCTTTGCTGATCTCGTAGCAGAGACGCTCTTTCCAGGGGCAAGTGACCGCAATTGATTGAAACGGTAAGCGAACAGTGCTTCGTTCGATCCGGTAGTATCAAGCTTGGGGCCGGCACTGCCAAGCATCTCGATCAATATTTCCCAAGTGTCTTCACCCTGATGTTAGGCACGCAGCTACTCGCCGGAGCAGTGTACTGACTTCACGAGTGCGGATGATGAAGTCGAGTGGCCACGGGGCTGCGAAGAAGTGTGAAGTGCATATGCTGCGGTCATTTCCAGCTGTGAAACAACGGCAGTAACGCCCGTTCGTGAAGCATTGGCACAATCGACGCGTTTCTCGTGATCTGCAGTGCAACCAGCCGTGACCTGAGGGGCTGCGTACCCTCTGCATCCGTCCGCCCTCAGACGCTCGAGCGCTAGCCGTTGACAGCCAGGTGAGGTTGGCTCAGGTGCAGACCATGTAAATATTCGATGGCAGACTGCTAGCTCAGCTAGCAGTCTGCCGGAGCAGGCAAGCTGCGCAGTTGTGGAGCTTGAAGTGATGCTGTGGCAGGCACCGGCTGGGATGCGGAGTGAGAAATGGAGGCGCTGAGCCGTCGGAGAGAAGAGCGAGAATCCATGACCAATATTATGAGCCACCTGGCCTGTGAGTGGTCTCTTGCGGACCACTAATGCTAGGGAGGGTCCTAGTAAAGGTCGGGTCATCTTGTGATGCACTTTCCAATGGCGACGAAGGTGGTCACAGGAGCCCTGCCTCACAAGCTCATCCCAGGCTGTACCTGCACGTATTGTGTTTCAGCTTGCAGCGTCGAAGCTCGTACATGTCTTCTCCGCATGCAGCCACTGCGTCAGCCTCCGCGCGCCCATTCTGACTGAACGAGCGAAGCGCCTGCGCCATGCAAGCTGAAAGCGGGAATTATCTGTGGCGTGACCGTCCCGTTCGACTGTTCCAATACAACCCAGCCCTGTCCATTGAGAGCGGGTCCACGTAGGGCGGGCTGGTGCAGCTTGCCGAGTGTGCCGACCAGACGTCCCGCGCGCTCAGTTACGTATTGTCTGAGCTGCAATGAGACAAGCTCGAGCTTCTGGCGGAGATCGTCAGGGTACACACCATCCCGCACACCATTGGCGAGGTCTGGAGCTAGTTAGGCGCCTATGACGGACAGTACCAAGGAAAACGTCGAGGCAACGAGCAGGTGGTTTTCAGCGAATGCGCCAGCTCCACGTTGTAGAGAGATTAGCGTGGGTCGTCGCTCTTTGGCGTGCTCGCAGAGACCCCATGTGGCGAAGTTGCACTCTGGCGCCACCGACGACGCGAACGGGCGTTTCGTGTGCGACCAGGTCGGGCTGTCATGTATATTGTCGGCGGGGTTGCGAAGCAGTGTGGTGGAGCCGCTTGCGCGTACGAGGTGCTGCTGTGAAACCAAACATGCCGTTGCTGACGATACACAGAAGTACGACGGCTTCGAGGATGGTGATGGTGATGATGATGGTGATGATGATGATGATGATGATGATGATGATGATGATGATGATGATGATGATGATGATGAGGATGATGGCGACGAGGCTCGCAAGATTGCGTGCAGGTTCACGGCTGGAGTGATTCGATGGTGCCAAGCTTGGTCAATATTGGACCCACGATCGCGTGGGGGAGCGGTCGCGGTAGGGTGAGTCAGCAGCACATGAGCAGATGAGCAGGGCGGAGCGTGCCGTGTCTTGGCGCGTGATCGATCTCGAGACAGAATCTCCAAGGCGCAATTTCGCGCTGGGACGAGTGACCAGCAGACTCTCCTGGGCGAGTCAAGGTGTGCGCCGACACCGCACGAGGGCATGGGTTGAGAGGCGAATTGTCCATCTCATCTCATGTCGCAGACCTCCCGCGAGACCGCGAAAGCACAGACTCCAAGAACGCCGCGAGCGCAGAGCGACGGCCCGTCTCCGGCTCCGCCTCCAGATTCCTGCATCGCGCTAGCAATGGCGCAAAAATGCCAAGCCTGAACGCCATCAACGCTAGCCTGCTTTCATCGCCAGTAGCGAGAGCTGCAGCTGGCGACGATCCTCAGCGCTGGACGGCGTCTCGGTCGTACAGCTGTCGTGACCGCGCGCCCCCGTAGTGACCGGCCAGCCCTCCGCGTGGCGATGGGAATGCGCGTGTTGAATGGTTGGGGGGAGGGGAGGGCGGCGCGCCCGTACGCGAGCTCGGAGGCCTTTGTGCCGTTTTCCCAGCCGCCGCGGCCTTCCTGCGCGCACTGTGATGGGCACGTCGATGCCGAGGATGACGCCGAGCAGCGACGCACACGGCGAGGAGGCCGAGCGCGAGACGCTCATACCTCCCCAGCATGCACGCGAGGCCGCTGTCTGGCCGGCGGAGAATGGCCTCCTCGCCGCGATTCCCTCCCAACCAAAATGCCCATACGATACCGACCGACGAAGATCGCCGTGGCGTGGTCGTGCGGGCAGCCGCGCTCCAGGTGAAAAGTCCTTGCGGGAGGTTGCCCGCCAGCGACGCACCCTGATTCGACCGCTTCCAGCCGTCAGTCTGCCAGCGACGGGACCGGCCAGAACGGCAGCGAGATCACCCCGCGAAGCCAATCTGGCTGCGTCTCGTTTCTTGCTGGGACTCACTCGCGCCTCACGTGCCGATGGTTGAAGCTCCGACCCCCCCCCCGTTTCGCCCTCCCGCCGCCCTCCCCACGCCTGTCCTGCACGCCAGTCCCTTGAGCCCCACCGCCCACATCCCCTCGCTGGGCACAGACGATCCGAGCGGCCAGGCGAGAGGCGCGCGTGTCTGAGAAAATCCTCTGCAGGCTCGGCGACAGCACTCTCGACTCGCTGCGGCCTGCGCGGTGGAGTCGCCCCCGTCGTTAGCCTTCCCCCCCCCCCCCTCTACGTATATACCTGCGTCTATCCCTCCCGCCCGTCACGCTCTGACTACCCACCACGCCCCTGCCATCCGTGTCTGCTCGGCCGGTGCCACATCACGCCATTGCTGCTGGTGTTATCAAAGCAAAGCACCTGTGAGACGCCTTCCGAGAGCACGAGCGACCTCACACAAATCCTTGCGCACGATCAGTCATACGAGCACGCCAGACGCCCCGTGCGCAGCTGTGAATCATTGGGCCTCGACCGACCTCGGCCGTCGACTACTTAAGCCTTGTCGTCGCCTGAGCATTGTCGACCGCAGCCCTCTCACACCCACAACCACGTCGACCATGGACTACCTCCACGACTTCTGTCTGGCCTGTGACAAAGAGTCCAACGGCCCTTACTGCTCGCAAGCCTGCCGCTTGGCCGACCGGGAACGGGCGAGTCCAACCAACCCTTCGCAACAAGCCCGTCTGTCCTGGTCGTCGGCATCGAGTACATCGACCGCTGGCTATGTACTGTCGCCCGCATACGACTTCGCCGACAAGGCCGGACGGAACTCGTACTTCATGCAGCAACACGACGCCGCCTCGGCCGGCCGAGCATTGACACCCTCCTCGTCCCGGACGTCGCTCTCGTCGACGACGAGCACCGCTCCCATACACGCCACCAGCGGCTTGTCCGAGCAGTCCCGACAGGAGCTCGACAATTACTTCAGCTCCTTCTCCAAGGCCAAGGCCTCGAAACGCCGACAAAGTACTCGATGAAGCTCCAATGTCGATCGGTTATTATTTTTTCCGCGTCGACGACGACGACGACCGCACTCTGTCATGCACCGGTCCGGATCACGAACGCAAGGCGCACGGCGTACCGGTGTAGCAAGCCCACGGCACTGGGTCGGAATCGGGCTGTACGACTAAAAGCATTGGGACTGGGGTGCATGTAACGCATAGCTGCGGAGCTGACGGAGGCACCGGGACGGCGACGGGCATGTGCGTTATGGTGGGACGGGAGACGCTGGAGTTGGAACGGTCGATGGCGCCATCGACGAATTGTCTTTGCTTTTTGCGGAGGATACCCTTGTTCACTTATCATCGTGTTGGATCGTCGCATTTCGTGGGAGGGACACGACCGAGGAGGCGGTCGCGCAGATGATGCATCTGTGCCTCGCTCGGCACATGGCTGATGAGTATCAGCAATACAGCAAGTAGCTCGAAGCGACATGACAATGGAAGACCCGTCTACGATCGCTTCCTGTGCTCCCCGCCCTCTCTCCCCACAATCGTCGCAAGCAGTGATGGGTTCATCCACCCCCGTCGACCCCTTCGGCCCTGTGCCGCTGCCGGCACACACTCCACGGGGCAGGCACCGCTCAGAGGGCCAACGACATCCGCCCTTCTGAGCAGAGACGGAACGCTGACTTCGGGATATTCTTCGCGGCGTGAAGCGATGGCAAGGCACATCCGCTGACAGTCAGACCGTCCACTTTCGAGCTCGCGGACCTGGACACGCGGCAGTCTTCTGTCTCGAAAGCGCTGGCAACGGTGCTTCTGCTGTGGGTCTTGTGACTACGGGGTCAAAGCAAATCTGGGCTGGCAACGAGTCGTCCCGTCGAACGACGAACAAATCTGGCTGCATAGCACTGCTCAGCGCTGACAACGACCGCGTATGGGCGGATAGCACAAGAGCAGAACCATCTCCTGCCCTCCCCTCTGTCTCTCCCTCTCCCCCTCTCCCCCTCTCCCCCTCTCCCCCTCTCCCCCTCTCCCCCTCTCCCCCTCTCCCCCTCTCCCTCTCTCCCTCCCTCCCTCTCTCTCTCTCTGTCTCTCCCCTTTGCACGATATTCAGCCTCGCCAGACCGAACAAGGTTCATGCCTGTACGCCCCACACTTTCCGAAGCACTTCTCCACGATTGATTCAAACGAGCAAGGCGAAGTTCTTCGCCGAACGTCTTTGCAAAGACGACATTGGACATTGAAGCCGTCATCGCACTCCCCGTGCTTGCCTCGGAGGCCGTCTGCTCAGAGGAACTCACCGCGTGCCGCTACATGGCTGGCGGAGCTCGAGGCGGAAGTTCTGGCGGCATCGCGCACGCGGCCGCGGAAGCTGCCGAGGCACTGATGGGCACGGCATGAATGGCATGAATATGGGGGCGGCATGGATGGCATGAATGTGGGCACGGCCGAAGACCAAATATAGTCCGTCAAACACTTGAATCTATCGCTACTCCACTGCCTACAAAACCATGCTCCTCCTCCGACTAGCCGCTCTCTCCGATCTGCCCTCGCCTGCTGCCGCACCCCTGTCATTCGCCGCCGGCACTGAAGCATCTTTGGGCACGGACGAATGTCTCCGATGCGCTCGCGCCTTCGTGGGCCCGACGTGCTCGGGCGACGAGGAGTCCTTGAAGTCGTAGATGTCGAGGTCCTCGAGTTTCTTCGCCAGCCCCGAGGGCTCGGCGGATGTAGGAGCTTGTGACGAGGGATCCCGGCGTTTGCGTGAACCGGCCATGAGCGCCGAGATCGTTGCCGATGCTGCCGACGGTGCTACTGTCGAGGTCGATGGAGGTGCTTCGTCGGCAGCGTTGACAGCCGTCTCGCTGCTGTCCCCGTGTTGAGCACTCTTAGCCCCCAACGGACTCGCGGCCCCACCGACGCCCTGATCCGCTGTAGGTAGGTTCTTCCATCCTGCGGGCTCGGCGTCGTCCAGAGGCTCCTCCTTCACCGTCACCGTCCGTGAGGCTGCGGGCTTTCGTTCCGAAGCCGCGCTCATGGAACGTCTCGGATCTTGCAAGCCCGTGACCGCATCCAGCATGCCTTTGCCTGGGCGTCGGAGCTTCGCGACTAGAGACGGCTCTGCGTAGCTCACTGCCACCCTAGCCCGGCGAGAAGGACGGGCGGCGGCGTCTGTGAGTGTGCTGAGGGAGCTCAGATCGCCGGGAGGAGGGGTGCCTGCGCGGACGGCGTCGTCTTGGAGACGCGCAATCGATGGCTCGGACGGCGTCGGCGAGAGCAGCGATGGAGGAGCCGGCGTCTTGGGTGGGTGTGTTGCGGGCGCTGGGCCTTCTGTAGGCGGAGGGAGCTCGACGGTGGGAAGTATTGCTTCGCTGCCGGGGAGGAGGTGAGGGATGGAGGAGGTGCGTCGCTTCGCAGTCGTGCTCTTCACCGCGGCTCGCGTGCTCGCGGGCTTCCCGGCTCCGTCTTCGCCGGACTGGTCGGAGACAGGCGCGGTCTTGCGTGGCGAGATGTTGGTGCTCTTGTCGCCAAGGACCGTGCGCGTCGACCGGGGTGGCGTCGCAGTCGCTGGCGATTCCAATGGCGCCACCGTCGCGACGTCTTCGGTCGATGAGAGCCTGCGCGCTGCTGGCGGCCAGTCCCCCGGCTCGCCGGAGGACGTCTTCCGGCTGAACGAGAAGTCGCCTTGCGCAGGGGGCTTGATGGGCTTGTCGAGGTCACGGTCCGCGAGCTTCCGCTTGGCGCCTGTTCGCAAGATCGTCGAAGTCTCCACGCCGTCCTTCTCCGGTGACTGCGCGAGAATAGAGTGCCTTCGGGCCTCGACTCTCGGCTGCCCGTCTTTTCTCCTGCGCCGCGTCTCCAGGTTGACGGATAGCTCGGCGGGCAGTCGGTCGTCGTCCGCCGCCACAGACGAGCCTCCAGCCGCGGAAGGGGACGTCTGCTTGACGGGCTCGTCCCAGTCGAAATGCGCCACAGGCGGCGGGCCCAGCTCCGGCGACGCGGCACTGCTGTGGTCCGAGAGCCTGATGGCCTGGATCTCCTCCGCGCCCAGTGTCCGACGCGGGCACGGCTTGTCCTCGGCGATGGGCGGCAGGGCGCTGTCGCGCATGGCCTCGATCAACGGCTGCCGCTCCCTCCACGGGCCCTCGACGACGCGCCTCCCGCCCCGCGGCCGCACCGCAGCACCTCGGCTCAGCGCAAGCGCGTCGATCCCCTCGACCAGCGCACCCAGCTCGGCCAGCTTCGCCTGCAGCGCGCTCCGCACTGTCCGCACCGCCGCCTCGCCCGCCGCCGGCTGCGTGCTCGCCCGGTCCAGCGCATTCTGCAGCGACAGTACCTGCTCCCTCAGATCCAGATTGTCCGCCTGCAGCCTCGAGACGTCCAGCTCCAGACTCCGGATGCGCAGCGACTGCGTCGAGTTGTGCTTGGCCAGCTCGCGGTTCTGCCGCACGAATCTGCGCTTCACTTCATCGACACCGTCAGCCGCGGGTCGCTGCACGTGTCGCCGGCGTTGCGGGCGCATGGCGGGGCTGTGGCCACGGTGGTGCGCGGGCGCGGGGAGGGGGGGTGGAGGGATGTGGACGGTGGCAACTTACGGGCGTCAACACTCTCGCTCGCCGCCTGCACAGTCGAGGCGGAGGCGGAGGCAGGCGCAGGAGGCTCGTTGAGGCGGGCCATGTCTTCCTGCCTGGCTGGTCCGCGGATGCATGTATTGCGGGCGGGCGCGTGTGGGAAACGTCAAGAATAATTATTGCGCTGGCCTCGTAGCGACGGTGATGCTGCCTTTGCCGCCGCCGCCGCCGCTGCTGCTGCTGCGACTGCGGCTTGGGCGGGCCACTGTTTAGCTCGCTTGTTTGCCCCGGCAACCGCTGACTGACTCGGCTCTGCGCGCGGGGTCGCTCCCGACGCGTCGTCCCGCGCTCCACACTCGCGCTGAGCAGTGCATTCTGTCCTCGGGGAGACACATCCGTATATCCCGCCCCGAACAACATACGCCCTGGCCTGAACATGTCCTACGCCCACCGCCAGACCATCCTGCCGTCGCATGTGCGCCCGTCGTCGGGCTTGGCGCACACCGCCGCCGCCAGCACCCAGTCCGCACTCCTCCAGTCGCGGATCAACGAGAAGAAAGTCGAGCTGGAGAACCTGCGCCAGCTACGCGACTTGAGCGCTGGGCTCGCGGGGCAGATGCAGCAGCTCGAGGAGAAGCTGGCGACGTTGAGTAATGGCACGGAAGCGGTGGCGGCCGTGCTGAGCAACTGGCACAATGTGCTCAGGGCCATCAGCATGGCCAGCGGTAGGGCGATCGCCGCACGCCATTGCACTGACCAGAACGCTGAGAATGTTGTAGCAAAGCTTCCGACGCCGAAAGACGGCGAGGACGAGAGTGATGCCACGCCCCTGCCGCAGACCCTCGTCCGGATCCCGATCCACCAGGCCAATGCCATGCAGAGGGATGCCGAAGCCGCCGCCGCCGCCGAAGAGACTTGAGAAAGATGGGACACCACTGCTCCAATACCTCACAGCGCCCCCAAACCGACCTTGGCGGGATCGCAAAGATCCGGAAATCTGCCGCCCATCTACTGGCTTTGCATCAGTGGCAAAGATTCCTGAGCCCAGCAATGCCACAGAACAACGTCAATGCTCATCAGACTCGTTTTCGGGAACAACGATGCGCGCTCTTGGACGAAAGACTTTGGCACTCACGACCACCGAGCGAGACAGAAGTCGCTGCCTGGCGATGCGGTCTGCCGAGCACGCACTCCCTGTACGATCGCGAGGTCTCAAATGCAGCCCTGCTGGCCGTGGACTCGGCTCCGCCGGTCTGCCACTGTCCAGTAGCCTGAGTTTGGACCATTTCGGCCGTGGAACGCCTGCACCGCCACCGAATGTCTCGTGTCTGACTAACCTACTCTGTGGCAAACAAGATCCAACGTCGACTGCCTCTCCTGAAGCGCCAAATCAGGACATTCCCTCCATGCGCATTGGCACGGCCAGAGCAAGGATATGAAGCAAGTTAGTGTGCGATAGCACTGCCGTTTCTCATTTCCGCTGCGATCCTTGGGCTCGACCGGAGACGCAGTCGGAGGGAGCAATGGTCTCGCTCGGATGGGAAGGGTAGTTGACCGTCGAGGACGGCGAGAGGTGCTCTTCAAACGGGCGCAAGCCAAGAACAATCGATACTTCCTTACCCGCACCCATCCAACTTCCATGTACAAGTAGATCAAGCACTCGGATCGCCAAAACATCGGCGACTCGGGGTGATGGTCTGTGCTCAGTGTTGTTGGACGTCATGTCTCGGAGGGCGCGTCAACTTTCCTTCGGTATATTGTCAAGCACCAAATCACGCTCTCTGACCGCATGCCTGCCCGCCTCCCGATCCACCCAGCTGCTCTCCTCCGTACACCACGCGCTGCCCTTCGTTCCCCTCGCGGTCCCAGCTCTGTGTTCCTCGTCGCCCGAATGCACATGGAATCCAACCCCCTCGCCGCCGGCCTAGCCGCTATGCCCAACGGCACCGCCGCCCAACCCCTCCGCTTCGCCGATGTCAGTCATCCACGTCCCTCGCAGCCATAGCCTCCTACTGATCGACCAGCCAGGGATAGATCGGCATCAACCTCACCGACCCCGTCTACCGCGGCAACCACCACGGCAAACAGTCGCACCCTCCCGACCTGCCACGCGTGATCCAACGCGCCCTTAATGCCGGCGTGCGGAAATTTATGGTCACGGGATCTGATCTGGGCGAGAGCCGGAGCGCGATGGCTCTGGCGGAGGAGTACGCGGGGCTGTGCTATGCGACGGTGGGCGTACATCCCTGTCAAACGAAGGCGTTCGAGGAGTATGATGGAGGGGGCGAGCGGTTACTCGAGGAGCTGAAGAAGACGGTGATTGTGGGCCGGGGGAACGGGACGGTGGTGGCGTTTGGCGAGGTGGGGCTGGATTACGATCGCCTGCACTTTGCGGACAGGGAGACGCAGCTGAGGTGGTTCGAGAGGCAGTTGGATTTGGCGGTGGAACTGCAGCTGCCGCTGTTCCTGCACTCGCGAGCGGCGGCGGGCGACTTCGAGCGGTTGCTGAGGGCGCGGCTGGAGAAGCTGCCGAAGCGAGGCTGCGTGCACAGCTTCACGGGGACGCTGGAGGAGATGCGCGCGGTGGTCGACATGGGCTTCGATGTCGGCATCAACGGCTGCAGCCTGAAGACCGCCGAGAACCTCGCCGTCGCCAAGGAAGTGCCGCTTGAGCGGCTGCAGCTGGAGACGGACGGGCCGTGGTGCGAGATGCGGCCGAGCCACGCGAGCGCGGAGTACACGCGAGATGCGCCGCCGTTGCCGAAAGCGGTCAAGAAGGAGAAGTGGAGTGGCGAGTGCATGGTGAAGGGGCGGAACGAGCCATGTGCGATCACGAATGTGGCGTGGGCGGTTGCCCGGGTGAAGGGGCTGAGTGTGGAGGAGGTTTGTGAAAAGTAAGTCGTCAGTCTTCACGTCTCGCGATGGAACATGCTGATGCTAGTGGGCAGTGCATGGCGTAACTCAATACGCATGTTCGGGCTTGGAGAGACTCTTCCATAGCGACGCCTATCGCGCACGCCGCGGCAAGTTCGCCATGCGCAGATTGCACAGCTTCGGAACGGCCCCTCTCCATCTCGCTGCTGGCTGACGGGCTCTTTGCCCGACCCCCTCAGCGGACCCGCCATTCTGAGGATGCGGCTCGCCGCTCAATCGAGCCCAGATCACCTCTGTATCTCCACCCATCACCGTCGGCGCCGACATCTCGGACAGGCGGCTATCCTCATCGGGCCCGACGATCGGGTTGGATCTCGGCTGGAGACAGGAGGTAGGGAACGACCCCGGCAAGCATACGCGCGCGCAGTGTCAGGACAGAATGGCCCATGGATCGCTGGTGGCGCGTGGTTCGATACACTATAGCTCTATCGACCCCGGCCCATCCAAAGCCATGATAGCAAAGTGCCCCGCCACCACCGGCCGAGCCTTGTACTGATCCCATTCCCCGGCGAAAAAAGTCCCATTCTGCCTCACGTGGAACTTGTCGCTGAAGGGCACATCATTTAGCTTGTTGCTCACATACCCCCACACATCGTCCACAAACATCATCATGACATCCTTCCGCCCCACCGCACTCGCTCCGGCCGTCGCAGCAGCAAACGTCATCCAGTCCGTCTTGCCCCAGTCGACCAAGCTATCGAGCGGCACGCCGCCGGGCTCGCGGACGCCGGGGTAGAAGGCGGATTGCATGGCTGCGGCCGTCCAGGGGAAGGTCTCGAGGCCGAGGAGGACGTCCATGTAGAGGTTGTACTCCAGAGACCAGGATCGAGGCTCGCCTTGGATGCAGGTGAAGTGCGTGTGGGCTGCGTCTGTGCCGACGGAGTGGTTGTACAGGACGGTGGCGAACTGCTTGCCGATGTCGGAGTAGTTGCGCTGGCCGGTCATCTCGCCGAAGGCATTGAGGGCGACGGCAGCTTTGATGGCCAGGGTGGTCTGGTTCATGATGTCCCCCACGCCATCGTCGGAGGAGAGTTGGCGGGCGGGGTAGAGACCACCCTGGACGAGGTATTCGGCGTATTCCTGGAACAGGCCGTGGTACTTGGACGTCCAGCCTCGATCGCCAGTGGCTTGTTGGTACATGTAAGCGAGGGTGAGGAGATTGCCGCATTCTTCGATGGGCATAGGCTTGGCGAAGCCTCGGTCGTGGCCCGTGGCGTTGGGGTATGACGAGCCGATGTCGTGGATGGTGTAATTGTCGGGCCAGCGGCCGCTCGCGAGATAGAGCATGACTGGCTCCAGGAGCAGGCGTATGTAGTCGGGCGCCATGGTGTAGAACATCGGGGCCATCGGGAACATGACGTCGATGGTATTGACGTTGCCATCGCTGGAGATCTCTTTGAGGAAGATCAGGACGTTGTTGGTGTCGAGACTGTCTTCTGGAACGGTAATGTCCATGGCGCCGTACGCTTGACGGACGAAAAGGGTGACATAATCGCTGTAGTTGCTCCCGGCAGCATTTGTCGCACCGGCAGCGATGACTCCATCCAACCGTCTTGCCTCAGCACCGGCATCGGCAAAGTCGTCCAAGACGTGCACGCAACCGCACACCGGATCCTTGCAGGTGGCGGTGAAGTATGCCGTCCGACTGCTGCCCAGATAGTTGACCGCAGCTTGCCTCCAATATCCGATCGCGAAAGTGACATTCTTCCGCACGCCAACTTGCCCGAGATCATGGCTGAATGCTTCGACGCTCTTCTCGCCCCATTCCCAGGATCCAGTCGCACGTCCAGTATCGGCAAAGTCTCCGCGCAGCGTCTGCCGTTCGCCTATAGCCTCAGTGACCGTAGAGCCATCTGCCGGCCTTGTGCAGTAGACGGCCGTGCCCCAAGCAGCCATTTGGTTGTTCTCGGCAACCTCTGCGACGCCGCCGGGGACAAGCGTGAAGACCAATGTGCTGTCGTTGACCAGAGTGTAACCCCAACTCAGCCGTACCTCGGCGTCGAATTGTCCAAGCCAGGTATTGTCAATGTCTGAATAGATCTGCACCTTCGGTGTCGAGCCATATTGTCCCTGGACCGAGACGGTCAGATAGCTGAATGGTGCACTCTGCCGCTTATAGTTCTGTGATGAGACCGGTGAGAGGAAGTCCAGTATGAACGTCGCTGCTCCAGCAGCTACAGTAAAAGTCGAATGCGTCGAAGTATATTCCGCCTTCTGCAGAACACCAGACTTCCCGCCATCGAACAAGGACGGGACGCCGAAGAGACTGTACGCTTGGCCATCAACGCGAGCGATGACGGACCATGTCAGGTTCTGACCCTGCCAGAATTGAGCTTGGGCGTATGGAAGGTTGAAGGCTTCGTAGCCGGGAAGCCATGCTACATGACAGTTAGATCTGGGTTCACTCGAGCTATTTGGCTAGTCTAACCGCTCAAGTAAGGGTTCCGCACTGCCAGCGGATACGAAGGCGGCTGCACAGGGGTGAAGGTTGGCGTGAAAGCAGGAGCGCCCAGCGCCGCCCGAAGTAGCAGCCCCAAGGCTAGCAGTGCCTTTCCGGTCGTATACATTGGTCGTGTGGTGCCGTTTATGGTGTTGCTCTCAGGTGAGGGTAGTCAGCGATCTGAATGATGTGGTCAAGACTGTACGTATCAGCCTTCTGCGCAGATTGTACTGGCAAACGCAGGCGCTGGCGGCTGACCTGCGCATAACTTATTCTCAGCTTTCCGAGATCTGTCATGGGACTCCTTTACAGCTCATTTCGAGCCTCTGCGCGAGCGCGCTGAGCGCTTGCCGCTGTTTGCCGTGGACATCTTAAGTTGCTGTCGAAGCAGCTATTGGTCACTATGGCACTTTGGAGCGGCGACACAGTGAAGCCTGTTGTCGTGGCTAAGCTAGGAATGCTCGCTGGCGCCCAGCAGAGGTGTAGGTTGAATGGATGTTTCATAATTATCCAGACTTGACGCCACGGCAGGAAACAATTTCAGGACGCTCGTCGCCGGAAGATTTGAGGAATGTGGCGGTGAGTTTGTGCCAAGCAGTGATTATACCTACTGCATGAGGCGTCGTTGTTCACTGAGATCGTCGATCAACGATCTCGACCGGGTCGTCGGTAGTGTACGAGATTCGAAGGGGCAGAAGTGAATTGAGCTGCATTTGCTACTTTGGGCCAGCATGCTGCTTGGGCAGCGGCTTGGGCAGGTAAGCGCAGCGTCATCCGTCGGAATCTTGGTTCTAATCAGCAGGCGTCCTTAGCTAGCGGCAGCGCCTGTGATATATGCAGCAGCGGCGAAGGTTGCACATGTACCAGAACCCACTTACAGGACCTGTCGCACGACCCAGCAAACCGGTAGAGGTCCTCACTTGATATATCGAAGGCAGATGATGCTTCGGAAGGCCCTGCGGCGTAGGAGATGATCGCGGTTCACTCACATTGGCCGTGCGATCCGTTCTGCATCCAGAACGCAAATGGCGGGCCAGGGTGCGATTGGAAATCATTCGACATCTCCATCGGGCTGTCCACACTCTGGGTGACCGTAGGAGGGATGATAGGGTCTGCTCCTGTCCCAACCAAGGTCAGCAAGCCTTGAAAAGAAGCCCAGACCACCGACCATTAGAAACCACGTACCCCAACATAGGGCGGAACAAAGTAGTAGAACAGCACGTTGACCTTGGCCGCAGTAATTGTGCCTAGTAAATGCGCGTAATGATACTGCATCCTTCCCTTCGCCACCATCAAACCCAGACACCTCGCATTCTTGAACGAGACGCCAGTGTACCCGGGCTTGATCATCGAGCTCACCGGATGCAACACTTAGCGTGAAGTCGAACAAGACGGGACCTAATGTCGGCCCTAGAACTTTACCTTGCCGAGGACCTGGCCAACGCCGAAGGCTGTGAAGATAGTGGCTTGGCCGATCATGAACTCCGGAACGAAGAGCTGGCCGCGAGATACCGGGGCGAGGTCGACCACAAATCCCGGTATAACGCCCTGACGCAAATCAACAGTGGTAAGGCATAGCCAATGTGAAGAAGCGCGCTGACCAAGGCAAGGAAGACATCATTGCCTAGATCTAGCCTGAGCCAGTATGCTCCCACAAGCGCACCCGTGCACAGCGCCACCACACACAGCACCGCTCTCGCAAGCGTCGCAAGGCCAGCAAAGAACGTCCCGATGGTGATGGTAGGATTAAGATGGCCTCCAGAAGCCAGCGCAGCCGCGAAGATGAAGATCGTGTGTCCAACATAAGTTGACAAGAGCAGCGTAGAGTGTGCTGGCGAAGAAGGAGCTAGGCTGCGCGGGGAGGCCGGAGGCAGCAGCATCCAGCACGAGCACTAGGATACAAGCAGCTTATCCTTCCACGATTGCCATACGCCAGATCGTGGGGTCCAAGAAGCCTTGAGGTGAAGGGGCAGCGGAAAGTGTCATTAACGGTGCCGCATCCGGCTGCTCCTTCAGTGTATCTTCATCGGTACTGACAGAATCCTGTAGTCCTATGCGGCCAGCGAAGGGAGTTTCGTGGACTTGGGGGCGCTGAGTTTGGGAATAAGGACGCTGGGTCGTCCATGTGTGGCAAAGAGGTGGCTCGGTGGCGGCGTGTCTTCGCCGTTGCGCTGTTGTTGGTTGTAAGGCAGCGATCCTGCAGGCTCGTCGCCCTGCATAGAGGACGCTGCTCGCCATCTCGTATACCTGCGCTGGCGGATGTATCATGAGCAGGCCTGTCGATGTCGCGAGAGAAGACTGACAAGGCTGAAGCTCGTGCAGCTGGCCTGTGCTGAAGCTCCACGCGTGATGACTTCACATCTCGGGCGTCGTCTTCTGGACATCACCAACACCCAGGTCAACGGCAAAGATGGGCGCTCGTCTCTCTCGACCTCGCGGGCCCGGAGGAACAACGGAGTCGTCTCTCGCAACATCCGCTCCGCCTCCTCCCACGCCCAAACGGCCATTCCCACGGACGATCAATTCGCGGTACCATTGTTGCCCCTGCTGCTGCGTTCACTATGGCTTGTCTCCTTTTTGTGTACGCACGCACAAGCATCCGTGCGGCGAAGGAAAACGCCAAGAGGTACAGGGAAGCAGACAGCGGCGGCGAGGGACTAAGTCTGCTGAATGAAAGTCGGAGGCGGCATGGGCAGGTGGCGAAGTTGGAAGAAGGGAGGGGTGGAACTGTGGGTGAGATAGGGAGGGCAGTGCGGGAACAGGTGCTTGGGTCAAAGAAGGAGGAGGAGGATGTGGCCAGTGGGGTGGTGGGGACGGGGAGGAGTGAGGAGGAGGAGAGATTGAGGGCTTTGCAGGCGAAGGGTTTCAGGAAGACTGGCGGAGCAGGCAGTTAAATCTGGTTTGGGCCAGTGCATGAACCACAATCGTCGTGGTCTTACTGGTAAAGGCTCGCATTCGCCGGTGCGCCGGCGGAATGGATTTTCCAGGCTCCCACCGGCGATCCTGCAACGGCTATGCGATACTCCGGAATCTCGACAAGCCCACTGCTTCCTGAATCACGAAATCCTCGACTCTTGCCTGATGCTTTCCCAGTGGACAGCGCAGATTGCTTTGTCTTGCTCAGATGTACGCTCGCGGTACATACACGGGCCTTCAACGTATACCCCTTGTCGGTGTACACATCAGCTTGGTTCTTGTTGGATCATAACAGCGACCGGTATCCCTCGCAGTCTTGATTGTCGACGCAATTATACGACAGATCTCTGCCGACTCTGCCATCGCCTCTGTAGCAGTCGAGACAGTTCCGCAAGCAGTGCAACTTCCCCTGCCGGACCATGATCTTTGCCAGCATTTGCTCTGGCAAATGTAGCAGACATTCCTCCTCTTCGAACACTGTTCGTGCACTAAGGGATCGAAGAAGTAGCGATGAAGAGGGGAAGTGCTCGCCGGCGCACGAGGCACTCGGGCAAGTCGCGACCAGTGGGCCCTGTGAAGGCGCGTGGATCGGCTTGCAACATGGCAATCTGGATCAGCTGAATGATTGCGAATGGCAGCTTTCTCGCGTCGTAGGCGTCTGCGGAGAGGTATATCTTGACGAGCGCATTCCAGCACCGGTCCAGAGGCTGCTTCCCACCGTTGCAGCATACTCCCAACGTTGTGCGTTTCGTCACTTTTGCTTTCTGGGGTCTCGGTGCGGCGCTCGGTGATGATCAAGGTCATCGTAGGCACCGATCCTCCGAAGACGTGCGGCATATGAAGGATGAGCACTTGGAAATGAACCACCTTGTAGGGTCAAACAACGGGAAGGGATATTACGGTTAGAAACATGACGCAGACGCAGCGATCACAGCAGAGAAGACGATTGCGGTAAGCGCCATGCTGACAGCGCACACCGCGCATTTTGCCGCAACAAGGGCGGCGACAGCGACGGCGTGACGACCATCTCCGGAAACAGCGTGGGCAACATTGACAAATGTCACAACAGCATGGGCTGCATCAACGAGTGCGGTCCCATCCTCTGATTTTCTATCTAGTACATGGCGTTTTCCTCCTTCTGCCATGGGATGCCGACATAATACACCGTTACTGTACAGATCCACTTACTACGTCCAGCTCCCTCCCCCTCGTCACCCCGCTGCGCCATCTCTTCGCCACCCAATACCAGCGCGCTCTCTTCTCTGAACACCACCTTGCCCCTTCCCTTCTTCCCCATCCCCCATTTTACTCACCTGCTTCCTTCCGAATATGGCGCAGCTCCAGGAGACTGTCCATCGTTTGCGGCAAAATCCGCTCTGAAGCGGTCGCCTCAGAGCTGACGGCTCTCTTGACGGTACGTATTCGACTGCTGCTCAGCAGGACAGCTGTGCCGGGCGGATCTGAAATCGTCAGGTACGCATGATAGCGGAGCTTCGTTGGCAAATGGCACAGGGATAGCCAGGGCTTCGACGTAGGTCCTCTTCGCTGACATGTCATGGGTAGCCGAGCTGGGGAGACCGTAGCGTGATATTCGCGTTTCAGCGGAGATGCTTTGTCTCGATAGACCTTGCCGTCTCTCGTTCGCTGTTCGCCGAGACAAGACGAGCGGCCCAAGAAAGCGGATTCTTGTCTGTGGAAAAAGGCTCTCTCACAGGCCCACCCAATCCGCCATTCTCATCTTGATGCCTTGCCAACTATTCAACTTGGGCCTCACATCCAAATAGAAGCTCAACCCTCCCTTCCCGCCCGCCAAGCCCCCTTCACCTTTGCCCGAATAAAAGTCAATTACGTACTCGACCCTCTCCCCATTCCCCCTCTGAACCACCCAGTCATGCCGATCAAACGGGCCTGGCTTCCGTGGACCATGACGTTCCACCTCGCGCGCGGGGTCAACTTCTTACTGTCCCCCGCAAAAGACACCAGTTTCGGCCCCTCGCCTACCCCCGCTCCTCGCCCGGCCTCCCACTTCAAAATCTCACTCCACGCCTTCTCGTTCACGGCATTGTGGATCGGCACAATCGCGCTCATGTCCTCCGGACTGGCCTCATGGCCTTTCCGCCGCATGGCAGAGTAGAACTGCGACTGCGACGGATAGACCCAGTTCCCGCTCGCTTCGTCGTGGCCGGTATCGGACTCCGAGTTGGCGGGTGAGCTGTGGGAAGCAGCGCCGGGCAGTGCGGCGCGTTCGGCGGAGTTGAGAGGGTGGTCTGTGTTGGAGGGGATGGCGCGCGGGATGGTGGAGATTTCGCGGTCGGTCGGCAAGGTGGGCTCTGATTGGCGGGGTTGCTGGGACCGAGGAGGAGCAGGGCGGCGGGGGGGGCGGTCGCGGTGGCGGTTGAGCCAGGCGCCGTCGTGGCCGAAGGTGGTGCACGCGCGCAGGGGGTTGGAGGCGGGACCGGCGTGTTGCTCGAATTGCATGAATTGGTATTGCAGGGCTGCGGCGACGCCGTTGCGGCTGACCACCTCAGACGGCACGGCGGGGACGTGTGTCCATTGCTGGTAGTCGAGCGAGAATCGGCCGAGTGCGCCGAGGTGCTGCGACTGGAAGGGGCTCCATAGTGACGGCCAGGCCTCGTTCGGGCGAAGGCCTCCTTCCTCCAATGCTCGTCTGGCTCGCTCCTTCCCGGCCCTCTGCGCCTGCAGCTTTTTGCCGGCCTCGTAGTGTGGAAGCCCGGCGATGCTGCCGCCGAACCATTGTTGCGCATCGGCGGAGTCCAGCCGCGGCTCCTGCCATGTCTGCTCGTCGAGGGAGAACCACGGCTTCGGGACCTGCGGTATCGATGGCGCGGGTGCAGGAGGGGCTGGGACGTCGTGCGCCGGCGTCGGCGGCGAACGCTGCCTCGCCGCCTCCAGCCACAGCGCTCGAGTCTTATGGTCCACCGGGCACTTGGCCTCGGGATCTGCACCCTCCGGTCGCATCGTGATATGAATCCACTCCGGAAAGTCGCGATGGAGGGAAAGTCGAGCTGAGCTCCACCCGAAGCTCTTTCCCGGCCGGGCGGCGCTGCGGACGGAAGGCGCCCGCCGCTGCGCGCAAGCTTGCCGCCCTGCATTTCCGGAACAAGGAAAGAGCGAAGAGGAAAGAGCAACGGGCCCAGGGGGCGGAGATGGTTCCAGCGGGGCTCGCAGCCTGGCCGAAGAATATCTGCTGCCATTGACCGTGCACCCCCCCTCACGCCCTCCCTCCTCACTCCCTCACTCACTCACAGACGCTGCCCAATGGCCTCCGCCGACTCGATGCCACCGCGCCAGCACCTGCGCCCCGGTCAACATCGCCGTCATCAAATACTGGGGCAAACGCGACGCCGCCCTCAACCTCCCCACCAACTCCTCCCTCTCCGTCACCCTCTCCCAAGACGACCTCCGCACCCACACCACCGCTGCCTGCTCACCGACCTTCCACAAAGACAGTCTGACGCTCAATGGCAAGGATCAAGACATCTCCGGCGCAAGGACGCAAGCCTGTCTTCGCGAGCTGCGCGCTCTCCGGACACAGCTTGAAGCTGGAGCCCCTTCGCTACCGAAGCTGAGTGGGATGCATCTGAAGATTGTCTCCGAGAACAACTTCCCCACCGCCGCCGGCCTCGCCTCCAGCGCTGCAGGCTTCGCCGCCCTCGTCCGCGCCGTCGCAAACCTCTACGCCCTTCCGTCCACGCCCACGGAGCTCTCCCGCATCGCACGCCAAGGCTCCGGCTCCGCATGTCGGTCCCTCTTCGGCGGATATGCCGGCTGGCAGATGGGCATCAACGCCGACGGAAGCGATAGCCTGGCCTACGAAGTCGCGCCCGCGAGTCATTGGCCGGACATGCGCGCGTTGATCCTCGTGGCGAGCGATGCGAAGAAAGATGTCAGCTCGACCAGCGGGATGCAGCAGACGGTCGGCACCTCGACGTTGTTCGAGCACCGAGTCAAAGAAGTGGTGCCCCGACGCATGAAAGCCATGGAGAAAGCGATCCACGACCGGGATTTCCAGGCCTTTGCTACGTTGACGATGAAAGACAGTAACAACTTCCATGCCACGTGCCTCGATACCAGTCCGCCCATCTTCTACATGAACGATACTTCTCGCGCAGCAGTGCGGCTGTGTGATTCCATCAACGAGAAGCGGGGAAGAACATTTGTGCGTATACGTTCGACGCGGGGCCGAATGCCGTGGTTTATTATCTGGCGGATGATGAGAACGATGTGGCGGGGACGTTCAGGGGGGTCGTCGGGGACAAGGAGGGGTGGGAGGGGGTGAGGGGGAAGGGGGTTCAGAAAGGGGAGGGTGACTTGAAGGGACTGGAGAATGTGGTCAGGCAACTGAAGGAGGGGGTCAGCAGGGTCATTCTGACGGCGGTGGGGGATGGGCCGAGGAGGACGGAGGAACATCTGTGCTGAAAGCACTGCGATGAGATCGACATGGCCTTCTCTTCCGTCGGCGCGCCTCTGAAGACGAAGTGTCACGGATGCGGGCGTTGGGCGGTAATCCCCCGACGTGTAGAGAATTGTCTAAGCTGTGAGTCGGCCTGCCTTCGTACCCGCACGATCTGCACGAACTCATCTCTCGCCAGGTCGCGACTTCCGCCAATGTCATCGTTTCATACGCGGAGCTTTCCATCGAGGGCGCGGCAAGCGCACTGGGCCCACGCGCTGGGCCCATCGCGCCTACTCGATTCTCGTCTCCCACCCTCAACCTCACTTCATCCACCCTATGCCAATTCATCAACTCATCACTTCCTACATCCATCGACGCATCAAACCCCATCATGGCATGCGCCATAGCTCCTCTCGGCGTCAGCACGCGGCTGATCCTGGAGCACACACCGGCCACTTCCGCCAATACTTCTACGGTCCGGACATAGCACCATCGCTATCGCACCCGCTCGCAGGGTCTTCTTCCGAATACCCGGGCCAAGAATCCTGGTAGCACTCAGATTTACTTCAAGAAAGCCTTCGTGGATTTTTCGCCGAGGCAGGAGACAAGGCCCATTACTCCTTTTCCATGTCAATGGCTACCTCCAACTCAAAACATGTGCAGGCGACAACAATCCCCCGTGAGCGCCTTCCACCCTTTTGATCCCAACATGGCATCACACTCCAGACTTGGCGATCTCGCGCCACGATCCCCCCCGCAACACACACTCCCTCACAGAGCACTATGACCCAAAAGCTGGTCAAGATCAATTTTTGGGAAGGAACGGGTGGAGGCTTGGTGGCTAGCAAAAATACTCTGCGGCCTACATCTTTAGCGCCATTGCTAAATCGACCCATATCGCCGATGACACGCCATGCTCGCTGAATATTCGTACAGTCCAATCCTCTCCACGTGACACACTCATCCCGTATAACTCCCCTGCCTCACCCCAGAAGACTCCGGCTCATGCTTCCCGGAGACATCATGGATCCCATGGTCCTCAGTCGCTGCCGGCATATCCTCGCGATTCTGCGCCGACTCCATACCAGCCGCCTCCTGCTTCCTGATCCTCCTCGCACCCGGCTCCAAGAACATGGAGTCTGCCGTGATGAGATCCTCGCCCTCCGGCGCTTGCCACTTGGAGCTCTTGATCGGGTTGACGTGCATGATGTACATCGTATCAATCTCCTCAAGCGAGCGGCCAGACGATTCGCACAGGAAGAAGTAGACCACGAGAGCGGCGGCGAAGCAGCAGCCTGCGAAGACGTAGCCGTAGCGATAGTCGATTGCGGAGGTGATGAACGGGGTGAAGAATGAGATCAGGAAGTTCCAGCTCCAGTTCGAGGCCGAGGAGATGCCCATGCACATGGTGCGGTAGCGTGTCTGCAGACCTTGTCAGTGGATAGCGGAGGAGACAGCGGAGCACATCTGCGCCTTACCGGGAATAGTTCGCCAACGACTGCCCAGACGATCGGTCCCCAAGTCATGGCGTAGCCAGCGATGAACAACGACGTGAACACGATCATGACCGTGCCAGCCGTCTTCACTTGCAAGCCTTGGAACAGCAGAAAGTGGCCGATGGATGCGAAGATCAAGAAGCACACGAACATCCATACCGCGCCGACGATGAGCGCCCTGCGACGACCGAAGTGTTCGACGACCCACAGGCCGGGGATCGTCATGCCGAAGTTGATGCTGCCGAGGATGATGGACGTGACGAAGCTGTCCGACAAGCCGATGTTCTTAAACACTGTCGTACCGTAGTAGAAGAAGTAGTTGGCGCCCGTCAGTTGTTGAAGGGCCTGCAGCGTGACGCCGAGAAGGGTACGGTAGAGCATGCGGGGCCCGGTGACGATCTCGTACCACTTGTGCTTCCCCCCGCCAGCGTTCTCGGCATCGAACTTCTCTTTGATCTCCTTCATCTCGCGGGTGACTTCGTAATGGTTGACGGGGACGCCGTACGACTTGGCGACGGTGATCCTCGCGCGCTCAATCTTGCCTTTGCGGTAGTCCCAGCGAGGCGATTCACGCAGGAACAATATGCCACAAGCCATGATGGCAGGGAAGATGAAGCCGATGCCCATCGGAATGCGCCATTGCTGAGGAGAGGGTGTCCGTTGGCATCGGTGATGCTGTGCGTGCCATAATTGATGCAGTACGCCAGCCAGATACCGCAAGTGATGAATAGCTGGTAGCACGAGACGAGCGCACCACGGACCTGCCTCGGCGCGGTCTCAGACTGATAGAGAGGGGTCAAGACCGATAGCCCACCGACTCCGAGACCGGCCTACCCACCGTCCGAGCGCGAGCTGGTACCAGGTGCTGGTGGCAGTGATTTGGACGATCACGCCGAGCATGAAGACGAGGTTCCACACGACGATGCAGATGCGGCGACCGAAAACGTCGGCGATGGGAGCGCTGCAGAGCGCACCGATCAGGGTGCCGATGGAAAGCAGGCCGACGATGGTTCCAGATCGCACGTTGCTGAACGACCCATTTGTGCCAAACTTGTCCACGAAGTCGTTCATCGCGAGGAAAGCCGCTGATCTGGCCGGTATCATATCCGAAGATGAGGCCGCCGATACTGACAATGAGCGCCATCACGAAGATAGCGAGGCCTCAGAATGCGGATCTTGGAGTTGTCGACTTCTGCCTTCTCAGCGAAGGCTGGATCTTCTGGTGCGACGGTAGTCCGATCATTGCGAGGTGTTGTGGCGCCGGAGGTCATGTTGTCCTCCGAGTTGGCATTCTTGTTCTTCTTTCCGAAAACATCTTGTAAAACCGAATGTGGTCCAAGAAGGACACAGGCTGCACCGCGCTCCAGATCAAAAGCGCTCCACGGGCAGAGAATGATGATCACACGAGGGTGCATGTGAGAGGATAAGAAATGGGCCACATTTTGAAAGAAATCATGCCTACCCACTGTTCAAACCGAACCCTGCCCGTCGTCATCGCCGGATCCCTACGACACCACCGTTGCGGGCCTGGCGGCAGCCTGAACAACGTGGTTGCTGACCAAAGAGGTCCACCTTACCGTCGGAGAGGGCGGAGGCAAAGAATTGACGTCGCTGCGGACCCGCTCGCACGATTCACCACAGACGCGAACACGTCATTTGGCCCGGACTTTGGAGATGAGGTCGGGATATCGAAGTGCTTGGCAGCGGGACGCGGGCCGGCGCGATGCTCCGCGGATCACGACTTGAGGAGGCTGAGACACTGCTTGGTGGAATATATGGTGTCCGTGGTTCGCGGATCCTCGTACAAAGGACTTCGAGAGCACCGAGTGCGTCGCCCTGACCGTCACAGCATTTTCTGCACGATGACATGCTGAGGATACCGAGTCGGCAGCGCGCCAGCCTCATTTGTTCAGCGCCTTCCCTGCGAAGATGTCGTCATCTGCGGCAAGCACCGAAGTTCCGCAGAACGGGCCAGCGTGTGTGGGACTTGTTGTGCGGAGCCTTCTTGTACGAAGTTTTTTGTGCACCCCAGCAGGATAGCGCTCGACGCACCATGGCGGCGAGTATCTGGCAAGCAACTAATGCTGACCGCGGAAACTGCCCAGCCAGAATAGCCTCCGCCAGCCTCGGAGGACAGCATCGGCCTTGGACATATTGTGAGGTGGAATTGCAAGCCACGCTACAGAGGCCCGTCGAGGCCACCACTGACTTGCATCCTTTGCAGTCGTGGCCCCCGAGTCGCTCGGGAGATGACTGAGAGCGGCCTGAAGCGAACATCTTACTGGCCACCTGGATAGCCGCGTTGGCTGTTGGTCCGGCGGATGCGCCACGGAAGCCCTCATGGCGTCCATGCTTATTCCGCGCCTTCTCGAGACACGCGTACGGTGCATGGATCGTTCAATCCGCCTCTAGATCTGAAGATCGGTGCCGCTCCCGGAGCTGGCCCTGTGTCAATGTTGCGATGGACTACGCGACTGTCTCGTCGCCATAGAAGCGCGCCTTACACGGTTGACCTCCTGCTTGATTAAGAGGTCGCATGTTGGAACCTTGATGTTCATCACAGATATGACTTGCCCACCTCCAGGTACAATTCGTATAGATGCAGACTGACGACAGTTGCTGAAGCGGTCGTGTGTGTCGACGACTGAGCAGATACGTAGATTCAGTGTCTCTGCAATTGCCAAATGCATCTCGAATTGCTACATACATCGCTCGCTTCGATCGAGGAGCAGACCTCCAGGAACATTTCGCGCTGTACGGGTGCGCGAAGATATGTCGCAGATCGCTGGAGACATGTTTGAACCCACTTTCGAGGATACTTGGCCCCTGTAGGCCAAACCGGCAAGCGGCAAGCATGCAGGCGCTCAAGCTATACCGTATATTCCACTTCTCCGGCTGCGGCATTGTGGTCTCCATCACTTCGTGCCGTTATCCGCCTGCTCACACCGACCACCAGATCCCCTCGGCCTGAGATTTGTCAGTGGAACATCGTCGTGAGACTACGTGGACGTCGAAGTCGAGCTCTTCCAGACTAGAAGGAGAGAGCAGCGATCTCTAATCCTCAATCCGAGATCAGCACACTGTCGGAAGTCAGATGCACTGCAAAGTCGACGTCTTTTCTGTCGAGCTTTGATCGAAGAGTCCTTCACACGAGCCATTGGACTACTTCTTCTCTGCCCAGCGTGCTTTGGCCGGCGAGAAAAATAAGCGCAAGCTGTCGCGAATGGTCTGGGATTCGGCAGTCCTGCTTTGCAGAGCGAAGACATTCCAATCCAAAATATGAGTCTCGTCGAGGGTGAGGCCTGAAACTCTAGGATGTGGCATGATGATCATGGAGTCGGGCGTCCCGCAGCTCAGTGGCGAGTTCGCAAAATGGTTGCACGGAGATCAAGATCGAGCAGCTCGAGGACCGAGGAGCACTGCACACTACTGCATGACATGTCGCCGAAATATTGTAAGAGTTCGACCATCCTGAGTCCACAGCTGACTCTGCTGCACATCACAGCAAATGTTTCAACCACGGCAGTGCACTCATGAGCTGATGTGAGAGCCGAGTATGCCAAGGTGCAGCACAGTCTGCGACCAGCCATGATCCATTCCAGCTTGCACTCTTCATTAGTGCCCTCAAGCCATTGAACAATACGGTCTTACATGCCACAGCATAAGACATTGAACAAGCAGCCTTACTTGTACTTCTGCTGCCCTTTTGCTATTTCAAATCACTCTTCGTGGCGATGCGAGACTTGGCACAAGCTGTCCTGGAAATATGAAGCAAAGAAGCATCTCGATCAGCGCTATCGCACACGCTTGCGCTCGAAACAGACACCAGTGATGCTGATTGAGGCATGATAATGCAGGCCGGTTGCGAGCTTCAGCAAACCTTTCAATGCTTCAAGGACGATCACCACGCCAAGTTCACGGATAGCGGAGTCATTTTCTACAGCATCTACTATTGCCTTCTGGCACAGACAAATGGCACGGCGTTTGCATTGGCTGAAGATGGCGTTCATTGCTCTTGAGTGGATGCGCGATACTTGGCGACGAACAAGTTCGTACAGCGTTGTGAGATTCGAACCGACTTTCCGCGGAACCTGCAGAGAGAGTGGCGTCGCCAGATCAGTCTGGACGATCCTCTGTGGCATTACTGTCTTGACTTGCAGAGTGATCCCCGAGCCGAGTCTGAGCGCCGCCGCTCCCCCGTTCTCGGCACTATGCCCTTTCCTGCCTCGACCGCCGGCCTCTTCTACTGCGTGGGTATGATCGCCAAGGGTTTCCAGGCGTCCACCGCTGGCCGGACTGTCACCCTGGAGTTCTACACTCAGCATGTCCCAGCATGTCTTGGCATTCCAATCTTCGTCGCCCTCTTTCGGAACGACCACGATCGAGCGCGGCGAACCGCCCTGTTTGGGATGCAATGGCAATGCTTTGATGAGCGCGGCCGACGTCTTGCCTGTCTCGGGTATCTTAGCTTCGACTTTCCCCGCCATGCTTTCCAGATTTCGGTCCGCGGGATCGCTGGCTCGCCATTGCCGGTCCATCCCGTGGCGCCCGCCAGTACGATGGCCTTGTACACTGCGTCGGTGAAATTCGCAGCTTGCGGTCCACAATCGAGCCCTTGCTCCTGGACCTCATAGCAAGCGAGATCCCAGTGATACCTGTTTGGCAGCGCCGCGACGGCCCAGTAAGCCGCATTGATGATGATGAAAGCCCCCGCCCATGCAAACTGAAGCTGCAGCCTCGCGTTGGCCAGAGCGATGACGCCGAGCATGAGCATGACTGTTCCGGCAAGTCCCATGAACCGGTAGGTCAAGTCATCCTTGATATCGTAGAGGATCTCTTCCGGCGCAAAGAAGAGCTCTCTGGCGACATCTTCATTGCATTTCACCACCAGGAAACTGCCATTGGGATATCGGATGACAGTGTCGCCGGGGGGCGGAGAGCCGGTCTTCGCCCGTTCGGGCAGCCGGAGCGTCCACTTGTTTGTCCAGCCGGTCAACGTCGACAGGATGCGAACAGAAGGGTGGCCAGTATGGAAGCGCCATCTCCATACACGAAGGATGCTGCAAGTAAGGCGATCGACAGCCCAAAGCTCAGTAGAGCCACCCAAGTCAACGGGCCGCTTGGCTTCGCCCGCACAGTGGGCGTACGTTTCGCCTCGGGATTGTTGGCTTCTGTGTCGTCTGGGCAGGCTGACCGCCGAGGAACCTGTCGACCAAGGACGGCCTGTACATTCTCGGTCTGGCTTTCTTCACCGTGACGCACCGGACCTCGTGCCTTGGCATCTCGAACTCACTTCAGAACTTAGCAGAGGCACTTGAAGCCCGTCAGGACAGACGCACTCACAACAACGTCTGTGCAATGTGATATATGTGGCCCTTCGTCATTCCCGAATGGACGGCGGTGACACTCGCAATAGTCGAGGGCAGGGTTAGGGGGCGTGAAGTATAGAACAATGCTTGAGGAGCCGGATCAATCTCGGGAGCAGGAAAAGCCTCGACAACGCCGCGACTTGAGCGCTCTCGGCCACCGACCTCTCGCCCAATATGCCAGGAAGCCGACGACGTCCAGCTGTATGTCGTCAAATGTATTAGGCCACAGCACCTGCCAGCCGAGGCCGGGGTGAGAGAGCGTGGAGTTCGCGTTACCGCCACTCATTGCGACTCGATTCGGACGCCCTGACCAAAGATTGCGGAAGGCAGGCGCGGCTTTTGAATAGACCACCAGGTATAGTCAGCCATTGAGGCTTCGCAGGCAAGGCTGAAATATGCAAGCCCTCTGCTCAGCCCACTTACGGTCAGGCGAAGAGGTGCGTATCCCGTCGCCTTGTGGCCAATGCCCGGTGCTCACCTGCAGAGAACCCTGCTGGGTCACAAGTCTGTGTGCATAGAAGGCAGGTCGGTCGACAGTGCTTTAGCAGCATAAGCGGCAGGCCTGTGGACTGATCGAGGTTGATGATTGCGGAGACTGCGAAGCTAATGCAGAAGCGAGGCCAGACCCTGCGAACATGTTCGAGCGCGGCTGAGCGGCGTCTTGCCATCGAAAACCGGATTGTTCGAGCATGGGGCGCCATCCAGACAGGGTTCCTGAAGAGGGATATGGGCGAAGAAGGCGAGGAGGCAGCGAAGGAGTTCGGTGGGAACTCGCTTGACGCCTGAGGCAGGGGCGTTAGTGCTTTCGGTACGTTACGGTCAATTTCAACTGTTTGCAAAATGTCGGCTTCCTCCAACAAAAAGGAAGCTGACTGATAACGGGATTGCACAAGCGCTATCGTCTTAGAGAGAGAAGATTTCTGGTTTCTATCACTATGCAGAAGCGAGCATCATGGTCTATCCATACAACGTCCCCTTACAACTTCTCACGCGCCCCCTCCCCCTTTTCCCTGCGCACACGACCTTGCGGTCCACCCTTTTCAAATCTTCCGCGAGGAACTCCCGGCGGCCCTGACGCCCCGCTCATCGTCCCCAATGCTATTGCGCCTGATCACAACACCATGCTCGTCGATGTCGTCCTCCACAACGACGTCGATGTCCATCGGGTCCGAGCACGTCCCCGGTCTCACGCCTAGCGAATGCGCGATCGCGCCCTGGGGACCTCGTCCTCGGATGCGGAGCCATGGTCGTCGTCTTCGTGGTCACTAACAAGGCCAGGATTGCCATCGCTGGAGTGCGGGCTGAAATTCTGCGGGATCCGGTCGTTTCGGCTTCGTCGCGTTTCATGACGGAACCTGCCCAAGGCGGGGCCTGAATGAGAGGAGGGGTCGTGGTCGTGATGCCACTGGCTGGCGGTACCCCTTGCGGCTGGGCGGTCTTGCGAGATCGCCCGCGGGCGCAGGTGTACGACCGGCGCCGGGTGTTGCAGTCATGGGCGTCGCTGCGTCCGTCTCGCCAGGTGATCGGTCGTCCTCGCCACCCATGTCAACTTTCTGCTTTGCATTTGCAATCGCCTCCTCCAAGTTGCCGCCAACGTTGTACTTCGCAAACTGTGCCGATAAGTGGGGCGCGTGAGATGCAGCCGTGAACGGGGCGGATTCAGCTTTCGCCGGGATCCGGACTTCCACCTTCATTGGCTTCGGCGGCTTCTTTGACGATGTTTGCGAGGCAGAGAAGGTGACGTTGCTGCCCGCAGTGTTCATTGGGTGAACGAAGCTGTGCGTCCGTAGCGGGGTAGGAGCACTTGAGACCATAGTCGAGGCTGATCGAGTCGCTGCAGGCTTGGCAACAGGGGTTGAATGCGCCTCGGGTGGAACGCTGGCCAGCTCTTGCTCATCCAGCAGTTGCCCGCAGTCAATTGCAGCATGGTCGTGGGACTTGTACTCGACCTTGTGCGCAATGCGGCAGTGGTTGAGGAAGCCTTGCGAGTTGGAGAAGTCGCTGCGGTGGCAGTGGTTGCAAACAAGCTTGACCAGCTGCCCGTCGGTGGAACGTTTGACGATTGCGAGCTTGATCTTGCGAGCGGGTGCTGGTGCGGGGTAGACGATTTGCGACTGCGGAGCCTCCAGGCGTGCTCGGTATGGAGAATGACTTTTGCGCCGGTCTTCGGCTCATGCTGACATGTCGAGTGGCTCGGGAGTCAGTGGGAACGAGGTGACGAAGGGTGCAGTATCTGGCAGGGAGTGCTCGAACTGAGGACCGCGGAGAAGCCACGGACGGTAGTGCCTCGTATATGGTCCATCGGCCACCCCGAACGGAGCGGCGTACGGAGCTGGAATGTAGCCTGGCGGCGGAGCTAGCGATGGCCCACTGCCAGACGACATCGCCGAAGAGAGCTGATCGGAGCCGGGGAATGGTCGAAGCTCGCAACGTCGTAGTTGCTCCAGGGCCACTTGACACTTCGCCAGTTCTTGCTCGATCAGCCGCAGCTCGTTGTGCTTGGTAAGGATTTGCAGGTTGAATTCGTTCTCGATCGCGTGCTGCAGCGGAGTGAGATCGACAGCTTTCGCTCCCGACGCGGGTGGAATCGGACACGGAATCGTTCGTTCCCATGTTCTCCTCCGACTTTGCCACGTGAAGATTGGCAACGTCGAGTGAGTGCACTGCCGCCTTTCCGTTCGAGGCCTCGAGTGGTGAATCCACCTGACTCATGGTAGTCGGGCGCAGTGGCGTGCTTGCCGACTCATCGTCCTTCGCAGCGCCACCGCACGTAGCCGAACCCCCTGTCCCGATCTCCGCGCTCGGCGGGGCAGGCGCACCACCTGACCCAACATCGCCGGCTCGCTGCTTCTTCACCACCTGCAACCAGCTGGCACTGGCCTCCGGACTGTCAAGTCGCTTCCGCTTCAGCTTGCTGCCCAGTAAAGAGCGGTCCACCGCGCGCAGATCGGTCGCTTGCCCCTTGGGCGGCGCAAGCGGATCAGAGCACCATGGGAGCCGGAAGATCGTCTGCATGGCGCGTGGCGTAGACCTCAGCGAATGCGAATCTGATGCCTGGCACTCCCTCCCTCCATCCAAACCAGCTCTATGCGGTGCGACTGAGCCTGCCCTTGTCGCGGTTGCATCTGTATGTCTATGGTGTGGGGTCGCGCGCGCACGGTGGGATGATGGAGGTCGCCACGCAGGACCCGCAGCGAATGTGGAAGGCGCGTTGCGACCGCGACCCGTAGCCGTGTTTGAGCCGCGGAAGGAGCGTTGCGTAGGGGAATGAAGCCGGCAATCCTCCCCGTGCAACCTTAACCGGGGTACACGTGTCGCGGATTAAAACAAGAAGAGCGACACCAAGAAGAGTAATTAAACAGCGACAAGTAGTCTCGCAGGGCGCAAGAAGAAGAAGGGTAGAAGGAAAGCCGGGCTGTCGCGTTCGAAAGGGTGGTGATGGTGGTGGTGGGGGTGAGGAAGAGGGGAGGCGGGTGTGTGGTGTGTGTCAGAGGCGACGTCGTCACGATTCCACGACGCCGGGGAGAGTCAGCGAGACGGCGGCCACGGCTTTCGCTCCAAGGAGTGGAGCGAGGAGATAGCTTAACTGCTTTGGTCCATTATGCAAGCGTCATCTGCCGCTAGCCGCACTCGAGAAGTCGCTGGCACCGCCCGCGATTGGCTGCGCGCGCCCGCAGCTCGCGCCACACGCCTGGGTCGTTGGCTGTGTCACGTCTTCCATGTTGTCGAGAAAGGCAGGCAGAGTCACCTGCGGTGCGGCGAGATTGCCGCAGGCGGGGCATGCAGGCGCTGGCTACACGCTGTCCAGCACGGTGAGATGCCGGGGCCCAGGACACCCCACGCCCGCGCGCCAGTGACGACGAGCTGACGGCGCAGACCGACGGCACAGCAGTGAAGCTCACCCGAGGGCGAAGTTTCGTAAGCAGCCGGCGCCTCGTCGGACCCGCGGGCAAGCAGACACCGGCAAGCAGGTCGCAGCCACATCCAAAAACCCCTTCCCGGCTGCCAAGGTCTCAGGTCACCTCGCGCCTGCCGCAGCCCCCCCCCCCCGGCCAAGATTGCCCGATCGCCCCGGCTGGACCTGCGTTCCGCCATCACGTGTCCTGTTGCCTGCGATCTTCCCATCAATGGCTTCCTCTCTCGAGGCGGCTTTGGAGGCCAAGTACGACGTGGGCAAGCACCGCGTCATCTCGTCCACGCACATCTCCGACCGCACGGCAGGCATCGTCGCGAGGCTGACGAGCGAGTCGCCGCCTGGCGAGAAGCCCGCGGTGGTCTGTCTGACGGCACAAGCCAAGGTCGCCTCGAAATTGATCAGCGTCATCGAGATAACCAAACGAGAGCTGGCGTCGAGGGGTCTCAAGTGCTACCAATACAATGCCATGTCTTCGCAGCTGATGGATGTGCCGCGCTCGACCCGGAAGCCGGCGAAGGCTGCGGGCGAGTCGGACAGCGAGGATGCCTTCGAGACCATGGGAGCGTCCGAGCCGGAGACGAAGAAGCGGAATGTGCCCCTCATGACAGTCTATTTGTCGCGGATGTCTATCAAGGAGCTGCGCACGGAGTATGGGTTAGTCTTGCGCGAGGCTCTCTTTGAGCGTGAGTCGTGGACTGACAAAGCGATAGGG
Source organism: Acidiella bohemica (assembly GCA_019670975.1). NCBI lineage: Eukaryota > Fungi > Ascomycota > Dothideomycetes > Mycosphaerellales > Teratosphaeriaceae > Acidiella > Acidiella bohemica. The sequence continues at coordinate 155,564 of JAGUCJ010000032.1, forward strand.
AGCAGACGTCAGGGTGATGGTGCATAGACAATATCTGGTCGCCGGCCTTTTGATCCTGAACTATGCATGAAGCAAGCGTTGGTACGTTGTCTTTGCCTTACGATTCAACTACAACATTGAGGATTACCCATCGCGCGCCCAAATCCCCCCGGAACACCATGCCCCCATGAACTTGCTGATCTCTCACCAGGCTTAACTACACTCAGGACCTACTGCTTCTCCTCCACCACAACACCCCACTCATGCGACTCATTCCCGTACATGATGTCCACCAGCCATTGCTTGATCAGCGCAGTGTAGACACCGGCCTCGCCTTGCATGGGCACGTCGATGTCCTTACCACGGAAGTTGATGAGCCCAACGGGGGCAATGAAGAAGGCGGTGCCGGCAGCAAAGGCCTCGATCAAGCGACCTTGCTCAGCTGCCTCCTGAACCTCAGCCATGGTGATACGGCGCTCCACCACCTCGATAGCTTCAATGCCGTCCTTGCCGGCGGCGAGGCGCTGCCGAGCGAGCTCCAGGACGGACGCGCGGGTCACGCCTTCTAGGATGATGCGCTCCTCGAGCGGCGCGGTCACCAATTGCAGCTTGCCGGTTTGCTTCTCGCGCAAGACCAAGAAGAAGTTGCTCGCACCCGCCTCCGTTACGTAGTTCTCTTTGCCGAACAACCATAGAACCTGATCGAATCCTCTTGCCTTCGCCTCACCCTGTGCCACCAGTGACGGCCCGTAATTCGCGCCCACTTTGGCATAACCGAATCCACCGGGCCAAGCACGGATCGTATCTTCACTTGAAGCGACTAATCTAAGCCCTGAGCTACTCTTCTTGGGCGCACCATTGGCCTCGCCCTGGAGAGCTGGCGGCGCAGGTGTTGCCAGGCTCTTCGACATATCAGGGAACAAGGACAAGATGACATATAGCAGGGCCTCCTTCGGCCTCTGTACACCCAGCGCCGAGTCTGTGGCGATGCAGGTCGGTCGGATGTACAGGAAGCGGCCTGGATGCTCCTTGGGCAGCCACTTCGGACCGTCTTGCGCACACAGGGCCACGATCATCTTCTCGAGTTCCTTGGCATCGAAATCCGGCAGAGCGATTCTCGCCGCAGACCTCGTCATCCGCTGGCAATTCCGTGACACGCGAAAGAGTCGCAGCTTTCCATCATAGCCCCTGTACAATTTCAGTCCCTCGAAGCACTCAGTAGCATAGTGGAGCACGGAGGCGCTGGGCATGATGGACAGCGGGCCGTATGGCTTCAGCTCAGGCGCATCCCATCCTCGCTCGGCGGTCCAGAGCGCAGTAATCATATGATCGGTGCAAGTCTTCTGTGCTTTGGCTTCTTCGCCGTTCCATTCCGGCACTGGGCGCGGTGAGTCGGTGAGTTTGATGGTCATGCGTGAAGTGTCCAATGGCGCCAGTCCAGACGCTTCGCTACGATTGGAGAGAATCTTCTTGATGCCTGCCTCTGTGAGCTTGGAGGCGGTGGCGGTGGTTGGCGTGTTCGTGCCAGAGGACTCTGGGGTCATGAGTCCGGGCGCCATTGCGATTGCGCGATCGGATGTGATGCTTGATCAATGGGCAGGTTCTAAGCAGTCAGCGATGTGCTGGGTGGCAGATGATGGATGCCAAGTGGTGGAGACAAAAGATGGTTGACAATGGAGAACGGGGTGAAATGGAACGAGTCTTCTAACAAGAGTCACACCTTCTTTCTGAGATTTTCTACCGGTTAGAGATTCGGAAAGACTATGAATTTATGCCGCGTATTTGAGGCGGTCCAGAGCGGGAACATCCATTCGCGATCAAGACGTTGATATCGAGCGACATTCGGCGAATCGCCTTTTACATCAAGTTTCTGCATCAAAATTTCGACATGCCTGTATCCCCATGCAAGGTACCGAACGAATCCCCGGCCAAAGTCGGCAAAAGATTCACAATGGCAGCCAAGACCGATGCTGGCCGCCCATTCGTCGGCCGACCTCGGAAGGAAGCGCGTCGCATTCACGGCTTCGCCTTCCAGAAACACTGTCCGCATATCTCTCACGTGACATTCCATACACCGCGGAACATGGTTATTATTCGGAGCAGAGCGGATGATGCTCTCCAGCAGAGATCTTGTAGCCAGGTACGGCAGAAGGACTGCTCAGTATTGCTCATCAACCTAGCAAACGTCGCGGGCTTTCCACAGCCCTGCCCTTCAACGGGCCGGCCACGGCCCGAATTGCCCGTGTGGACGAAACTTCACATACTACTGTCCTTGGCTCCATGGATCAGATACATATCGTCTTCGTATGACCGCTGGAGAGCGGAGGAACGATCGCGTGCCTCTACCATCCATCGGGAGACAGCCCTTGTCAGTCTTGCGCTCATCGCTCGAGATCGCCCCTCACTGGACCTTGTACGGTGGACGGCGTACCATGGTACAGCTCATCGAGTGCCGGACTTCTTTGGGTACCATGCTTCAGGCCAACCATCGCCACCAGCCTACCGCAGTGGTATGACGAGGGAGATGTACAGGATCTGTGAATATGGCGACGCCAATCACCGGCGGCACGACTCGGTCCTGCCTGAATGCTGCCGTGCTTTTCGTAGCTCAGATGCGAAGACTTGCATCCTGAAGAGTATACCCGGTTGACTGCCTCGTTCGACATCTGACAAGGTTTGGCTGAGCTTTATCTTATATCATGGCTCGTCCTCGAAGAATGATCGTACCAGTGTTCGCAGCTTGACCTCCTTTACAGAGGGAAATGTAGGTTGCAGCCTCGTGGAGCGGTAGCGTGACCAGTGAGTGGAAAGGAGCTCTCATGCCTTCAGAGATCTTCCTCTTGTCGTATCGTTCGCTAGCTTCTCAGCTCTTCATTGTCGACGAGCAAAGATATTGACAGCGTCATCAGCGCAGTGAGCACTTCCGGCGTCCTGGAGATGGCGTGCAAGGAGGCAGAGGCTCGCATGGAAGCCACCAAGACGGAGAGTGAAGCTGCGGGCGGATCTCACGTCCACTCAAGACGCTATCCTGGATGGAGGCTGGCATCAGTACGTTGACCAGCATCTCTTCGCCGTCTCCTATCACTGACCGTGAATCACAGTCATGATCGCCGAGACGATCTCCCTTGGGATTCTGTCCCTTCCACACGTCTCGTCTACTGTCGGTCTGGTTCCGGGCGTGCTGCTTATCTTGATCCTCGGCCTCGCTACTTACACTGGCTACGTCGTCTACCAGTTCAAAATGGAGCACCCGCAGACACTGACCATCGCGGATGGGATGAAGATTCAATTCGGAAGACCTGGACGGTGGATTGCTGAGGTCAGCCAAGACCTTGAACTCATCTTCATCATGGCAGCGCACATCGTGATTTTCAGTGTGTGCTTCAACGTCCTGACCGATCATGCATTGTGCACGACGCTCTGGATGGCGATCGCAGCTGCCGTGAGTTTCTTGGTCTCTCTGCCCAGGACATGAAAGGCAACAGGTACTTTAGCATGTTCTGTGAGTTCCATCGACCGACAAGGCTGTCAGCAACGATTGTTCTAACTCACAACAGCGTGCATTTCCATCGCCACCGCCACAATGATAGCCATGATCAGCATTGGCATCACCAAGCCCATCGACCACCCCTCGCCGACCGACACCTTGCTGAATGAAGTCTTCGCCATCGTCCCTGGAACCCTCACCTCGACTCCCTCGACCGCCGTAGCCATCTCGAGTATTATCCTCGGGTTCAACGGCCACCTCGCTTACCCCATCATCATCTCGGAGATGGAGAAGCCCCATGACTTTCCCAAAGCGCTCATCCTGCTGGAAACGGTAGCGATTTCCTTTTACATCATCGTCGCAGTGGTGATCTACATTTTCACCGGCCAAACGTCAAGGCGCCTGCGATTGGGAGCGCTGGACCATTGGTACGAAAGATCGCGTATGGATTCGCGCTGCCGACGATCGTGGTAGCCGGGGTGATGTGGCGCTTGTGGCGGCTAAGACGCTCTATGGATTCTGGTGGAAGAAGGAGCCAGAAGCCATCGGGGAGAAGAGCTGGAGGGCGAACAGCAGCTGGGTGGTGATCCTGGCAATCATTTGGGTTGTTGCGTGGCTGTTGGCCTGCGTCATTCCGATCTTCTCGCACATGATCGGTTTGATCGGGGCGCTGTTTGGGACATGGTTCGCTTTGGGATTCTGCAGCATGCTGTGGTTGGGCATGATGAGGAAGAGAGCCAAGGATGCCGGTGTAAAAGGGTTTTGGAACCGCTGTGGATTGGGTAGGAGGAAGAGGACATTGATGGTGGTGAACGTCATGATCGTGCTGCTCTGCATTGCTCTGTGCGTGCTTGGTACGTACGGGACAATCGAGGAGATTGTGGCGACTGCGGCGAAGTCGGGGCGGAGGCCTTTCTCCTGCGAGACGAACGCTTGAATTGACGTCCACGGCTAGGAAAGTGACCTGACAGCGATTCGCCGTACCAAGCGAAAGAAGTAGCCTGACTCGCACACACTGCTAAGGATGCCGGCGGAAAACTTCCTTGAATCTTTGAGGGCAGAGACGGTTCCGCCTGCGGGTGGAAACCCACCGAGCTGCGTCGCACACGCTCCGGATAACGCCAATCAGTGCCAGCAATAGCTACTCGGCGAACGAACTTCTCAAGGGACATTGGGGAGTCTCCAGCGAACTTTATCGTTCACACTCACTTCGCGGCGATGTGCGCCGCCGTGCCGCTTTCGATGCATGGTAAAGAGAGCATGAAGGTTGATACGCAGGAAGGCGTTTGCCAAAGCGAGACTCGCTTTCTGGCAGACAGAACCACACAGCTTTCACGACGTCGATGTTCAGCGCTGCTCTTATGAATCCGGACATCCTGGCGGGGTTCAGTGTGCCAAAGGGAGGTCACCGGGAGGATTTGCGCAAGGTAACGTGGTAATGTTGGAAGAGGTGCCAGTCGAATCGAAGCTGTCTCAACGGCCGAACTTGGAATTTGACATCTCTCGTATCAAAGATGAATTTGACAACCGCTCTGCAATCAGCTCGGGACATATACCATTCGAATACGTGCCACTATACATTGAGCCTAGGGCCACTTTGCCGATGCCCTTTCCTGGATGCAGAGCACTTGGCGACCTCCAACGGCCTATGTGCGCTTGATGTAGAAGACTGTAAGCAGAATACATGCACCGTGTCTCGATAGAGCAACGTCATCGCCCACCGATGGTATCCAAGATGCCACTCGCAGACATCTTCCGCATCGGCGGTCTCATATGCTGAGATCAAAGAAAGGCGTCGGATCCTGCCGTTCGTTACTAGACAAGACGGCAATGCGGGCAAGTAAACGTACCAGCCAGAACTGCCAGAGTCTGACTCTCGGATATGTCGAGTCTGCGTCTTGAACGACGCATCTGGCGCAGTAGGAGGTGGAGCCAGTCAAGCCCAAGTTTGATTCCATCCGCAAAGTCCCAGTCATGAGGATGTCGTCTGCTTCCCGTTGCAGACGTATACTCTATGGACTTTATGTTCGCGAGACACGACGTTGTCGTCGGTGCCTTTGTGCCAGTTCCTGATCTCTACGTGCTGGGTCAGCACGCGCATTCGTCGCAAGCGCATTGATGGACCGATACGTTGCCTGCCACTCATGAAACGCTTGTTCACCAATATTGTCCATCCTCCGTGAACACCCTCTCGGCCAGCTTCTCGCTCGCGAATGGATCCGTCGAATCGATCAGTCTGTAAAAACGCCTGAGCAGCTTCTTGACCGCCTCCGGACCGGCTGGGACGGCCATTCGACATCTTCCATGGCCACATAGGCACACAATGATGAGAGCACGTCAACCCGGAGGCGCAAAATTCAGGGCATTGTAGGACGCCACGGTCAGCGACGCCACCCTTGAATGCGGGCGCGTCATGTGGGTCCGGATCTCCATGGGGTTTTGCCGAGCGTCTGGAGAGCGGAGGAGGCTGAAACGCATTGCATCGCATCGCAGACACAATGCTGTCGCTTCGCCAATTTCTGGCTCTCGAGCGCTCGTGTCAGAGCGCGCGTGCCCGTTGGCTACAATGGTGAGAGAGCGCGCGGGGAGTGGGGCGAGCTCGCTACTGGCCCCGCCTTGGGACGTCAGGGCTTGGCAGACACTAGTGCCAACGCCGTGCACTTTTCGGGCCCTGGTCGGCTGCAGTCTGCATTCATATTGTGATCACCCCTCCCTTTCATCGAGCAAGGTGAGATGGCCGAGCGGTCTAAGGGTTCGTTCATTCTCACTACCTTTCTGTTACATCTGGCTAACAACCATCCAGCGCTAGCTTAAGGTACCTGGATGATCTGCACAAGATCAATTCAACAGCAATACGCTAGTCCTCCGGGGCGTGGGTTCGAATCCCACTCTCATCATTCGATTATCTTTTTGGAGATATCTTTTGCTTCATCCGAGTTGTCTGGACTACAAGGGATTTTGCGTTGATGCCCGCCGGCTGATTTGCAGGAATGCAAATGCGAGGCTCCTTGGAGCGCAGCATCAACTTGAGAGATCATTGGCAATCCACTGGTCCGACACTGATGGCGCCGGGTACACATCCGAATGTTGTAACATTGCTTTTGGTCTGATCCATACCACTTCACGTGCCTGTACATGTCCTGCGTTCCTTCACAGCCTCTACTATCGACCGTTAAGAACGAGTTTGCGCGAAGGCTCTGATCACCAGGGTCCTAGAATTGGGACGCCTGTATAAATTCTTTGGAAAATTGTGATGACACGGTGCGCTGTTATCGCGATATTTGGTCGGCGATGAGTCCAGGCAGGCAAGATGCACCATGGTGATCCACCGTCAGTAATTCGTTCGAGTTGGCCGCCACCTGCTCAGCATGGACTCCTTCAGCCAGCTTCAGCCAACGCTGGTCTGTTACGCTCTTGCCATCGACCCAAGCATTCGTGCCATTCGCAAATGCTTCATTGCGGCCATACTTATTGGCATAAGCAAAGATGTTCATCTTGCCCCAAGTCTCGTAGGCACTAAGCCCGAAGACGCCATGCGATAATTTGCTATGGATCCATGATCTCTGCACGTTACTGCATCGATCCATATACCATTAATATGCCGCTCGGACCGGAGACTCGTACGGCGCGTTCGTCGACAAGTCATGGCCAGAACAGATCTCGCCTCCTAGCTCGACGCCCGACAATGTGATCGGCACGTTTGATGGTCAGTTGTCCAGGACGTACTTTGCGCTTTCGATGTCTGAGGCAGAATTGAATTTCCACTAGGGTACTGGCCGCCCATTACAACGAGCTCATGGACTCTGCTGGAATCAAGGTCTTTGCCAAGGAGCTGGTCGTAATTATCCGGCTGCGAACGCAGGACATTGGATATTTGGCAGGAACAGATCGAGATCACATGATGCTTCCGTTGTCAATTGCACCAATTGAGAGCATAACGATTTCTATTGGGTCGGGGCGTCCTCAGCACATATCAACGTTCGTCGCCAATTGTGAGCGAGCTTGCTGGCGTGATAGCTGCGTCTAGCATGTATGTCAGCGCCCCCTCAGTATTTCGAGAGCGATGGATGAATTACAGGAAAGCCCAGCTTTCAACAACGTGTCATCGGACAGCGGTTTGAGCGCAGCAACGGCGATGTTTCCATTGCCTTGATACGCATTGGAAACGCTCGCTGCCAAAGCTCCGTGCTGCGCGTGAGTATTGAAGGCGTTGCCGCGGCGATGCCACAGAGATCGGTCAGCCCACAGTTGTGCAGCACGTTGGCCATGGCGAGAGCGCATACATAGTCTGTCGATGTTAACAAGCTTCGCTCTGCATGGAGCTACGGCGAAGAATGAGAGTAGTGGGCAGATACCGAGATGATGAAGCCTACGTAACGCGTAACGGTGTAGATACAGGAGGTTGAGCCTGCTGCTTCCAATGTCGAAAGAGATCAAGTCACGACTGCCATCGAGCACAAGCCGCTGGAAGAGGCGCAGGCTCCTTTACGGCTAGCCTACAAGACTGCTGCGCTGGATGTTCACACGCTAGCAATGTTGACCACGGATACAGATTCTATGAGGTGTAGTCTGGTGGATTGATGTATGTCTGATTGCTGATGGTTTCCAGCAGCAGCTAAAAGTTTGCCTCAGGCCACTTCGGTCGCTTCCCGCGGGTGTCGCCTTGCCCAGCCTCCCTTTCACTCTTTTGAGCTTGCTAGCTCGCTTGCAAGGCCCTCGGCAGGTTCATGCCCTTCCGGCACCAGCCTCGCAAAGTATGCATCATTCAGGTGAGGCAGTGTGAGTCTCTTTTCTTTAGCTCCCATCGTTGTGAGGTTCAGCATCGCTTTCGAGCAGTCAGATGTGTTCGGAAAGAGAAAGACATCAATCACTGTCACGCTGCGCCAGGTGACATTGACAGCGATGAGGAACATTTCGCCTTTGCTGGCGCTGCCGGCGAGCTTGTTGGCATTGATATCGGGATCGCAAGTTGATGCGCAAGGGTTGGTACGGCCGTACAACTCCCGCGAACCGCGAGGTATTTCCCGGAGGATGAGCCGTTCATGCGCAGAGCGCAGCAAACACAGCATCGATTAGCAACGGAGGCACCTTCAGGACTTCGGAAGATGAGCGACCATGATGAAGGCGAGAAGTTCTTTTTGGACTACTGGGACTTTGGGAACGTGCCTGAGCGCAGCAATGGGCCCCGGTCGAATGCCTCGATGTCCATACCCGGATCGCCGGCTGTAGCGCCTCTCGAGACGACAAGCGTCGCTCTTTGGTCGCTCCCTCTTCGCTCGCGGCTTCCAGTGCCCAGCCGACACTCAGTCCTGCGGCGCGAACGAAGATTTGTGCTGTCCAAAGGGCGAGGATTGTGTCACAATTCGGGCAACATTTGCTGTTGCCCAACTGGCCAGACATGCACAGAAAGTTGCGGGGCATGCGATACAAAGCGGGATATACGAGCTGTCCGAATGCGCAAACGGAGGCTGCTGTATACCAGGAGCAGTATGCGAGGGCTCAGGCTGCGTCTTTTACGGCACGGCGACGACTGTTGTCACTCCGATCACGACCGCCAGCACAGACTCGTATACGGCGACAACATCACAGCAAGCTGCTACGCCGGTGACGAGCGTTTACACTAGCGTCTCTGGGTATACAACAACGGTCACCGTGACCCAGAGCATATCAGGAGGAAAGACCACAATTACGCAGCCGACGACAATCATAATCGGCGGCGGCGGCGAATCCTCAACCAATGCGAACTCCCTAGGCTGTAAATCCGGTTTCTTCGCCTGTCCATCTATCTTCGGTGGCGGCTGCTGTCCGAGTGGTCAAGTATGCACGACGTCGAGTCTGTGCCTGGGCTCGTCCACTGTGACGGTGACTTCAGGCCTTGCTCCGGAGCGACCAACGAGCGTCGCGAGTACGACTTCCAATACAGCCGCTGGAGTCGGAGTCGCCTCAGTTGGGACGAGCGCGTCATCGAGCGAGGAGATTGGGTGTCCGACCGGATACTACATGTGCTCGGCGTACTATAGAGGGCTGCTGCCGGGTAGGGAGGAATTGCGATACGACTTCTTGCCCAGCACTGGACACTACGTCCGTCCTGACAACCGGGCCCACGGTCTACGTGCAGTATACTTCGACCACAACGGAGAGTGGGAACAACGGAGGCTCGGGATCCTGCGCTAACGGGTGGTTCTCTTGTGCAGCGTCTGAGAGTGGAGGCTGCTGCCCGTCCGGGTATCTCTGCGGCACCCAAAGCTGCTCGGCAACAAATAGCGGACAGCAAGACACGGGAAAGGTCACGGCGAACAGCCAGGCAAATGTCGTAGGGTGGGCTTGGGGGCTGGCAGCGCTCGCTATAGGAAGCGGAATTGGCATGATTGCTCTAATGCTCAGCGTGACGCTCGATACCCATCTGTTGTTTTGCCCATCTATATAGCAAAATGTACGACTATGTAGATCTTGATTTTCACATGCCTCCTCGGGCTCAGCCGTCGACGCACAGTCCCTGGTGTGTGGAGGCGGGCGGCGGGGCTCTAAGCTCGCATGCATCCTCGAAGCTGACTGCGTCATGAAAGAGCACTCCTCACACTTCCATGCTGCCAATGGTTGTCTGACCAATTGTGGAGAGAAGCTGGGGAATACATTGACGCGGTACTTCGCAGAGCAACACAGCAGACGACGTCCTGCGACAGCTTCTCCGCCTCCATCACTGACGCCATTGCCTCGATCCTATTAAAGTCCGAAGACGGCTGATACATGTGGTAACGTGCGCCGTCCGGGCCATTGTCGGGCAGTCTGTTGAGCGTCGCCATCTCACGACCAACACGCTCCCCTCCGAAAAACATCTACCCCACGCAGACGATCCATAACACACGAGACCACAACCATCCTCCGAGCAGGCTTCATGGAGCGCCCTTGGGGCCAACTCCATCGAACGCCTTGAGGACCTTGATCCTCAGAACCTACCATGCCCGCCGGGAGCAGCAGTACGGACAAGGACAACGACGACGAGCTTGCCCGCCGCACAAACCACGATGTCAACCGCGCTACTTCCGAGCCCGGCTCCAAAAGCGGCAACAACGGCAGCATCTTCGCCTTCCGACCGAGCAAAGATGTCAAGAAATTCGCAAAGAATACGGACCGGACCGAGATCTCTGCTTCCTCCAGCAGCATACTGTCGACGTTCATAGCTTTCCCGTTGGACTTTGCCAAGAGTCGAATGCAGAGCTATGAGGGAGGCTTCATCCACACGGTCAAAGATGCGTATAAGGCCGAGGGACTGCGTGCTTTCTGGCGCGGAGTCGGGCCGCCCATGGTTTCTGTGACGGTGGTAAGGACGATCAGCTTCAGCATTTACCAGAAGGCGAAGTACTTTCTTGATCGCAACATCGCGAGGGCCACGGGACAGAGCCCGCTGGTGATTGCGAATGCGCCGGGCAGTTGGCCGAATATATATACCATGACTTGTTTCGGTGCTGCGGGAGCGGTGTCGGGCGCGGTGATCACGACGTTGTCCTGTCCGTTCGAGCTGACGAAGTTGAGCGAGCAACTGGCTGGGAAGATGGCGAGGGAGGCGAAGGCGGCGGACGGAGCTCGCGCAACAGAGTCAACCCCTCGAGCACGATGGATGTCAAGACAGGGTCGTGGAATACTGCTCGGCGACTTGTCCGAGATCGTGGGCTTAGAGGGTTGTACGCAGGGTACCGACTGCATCTGCTCCGCGACACGACCGGCACGGCGATATATTTCACCACCTACGAGTCGATCAAGCAGCTCATGGCCAATGCGCGTGGGCGAAATCCTACGTCGCCGAACGCAGTGCTAGTAGCAGGAGGTTTATGCGGCATAGTGAGTTGGGCCTGTGTAAGTCTATGCATATGCCGTTCACTCGAACTAATATTATCATCTTTATTCGCGCATTTAGCTGACGTCCTTGTTGATCTATCCGATCGACGTTGCGAAGACGTTGTATCAGAAGTCATTGCTCGCAGCTGGAACGGGACAGCCGATCAAGCAACCAATTACTTTCTTCAAAGCCGGCGCATACAAAGGTGAGTCAGTATGCTGTGCCTGGGCAGTCGTGACGTGAGGTGAAGTGCGGTTGTCTGACGGCGGTCCTAGGGCTTGGCGTCTCGGTGCTGAGATCTTGCATCATCAACATGATCTTTTTTAGTAACTTCGAGCTGGTCAAGAAACATATCAATGCATTGGACGTGGATTGAGGCGTGGAGCTTTGCTGGTCAGGGGATGGATGGAAGCATATTGGAAGGTGTCTTCGCGTGATGATGGAATTCAGAGAGAGCTGGTTGAGCATTGCGTATCGCTCCCGGCAAGAAGAACCAGTTTAGCAGAACGTCAAAGTAAGATCAACATTGCAGTACGAGGACTTTGACTTGGCCTGCCGAATCTGTCTAGATGTCATCGCTGCATGTGAGCTAATTCCCTTCACTGAAAGTGGCCTGCAAGCTGGCTTGTGACTTCCGTCCTTCATGCTCGAGTGTCCACAATCCTATATCTGGCCGCTTTTCACAAGGCAGGTTTAGGCGTTCAAGTACCTTCTGGCGTCTGATATTGCTACCCTGGTGCTTGATTTCGTTTCCAAAGCACCCACATCCAGATCCCAACCCGCCTGTATCAGCTTCTCTTGATACTGGTCCATCATTTGAGCCGCCACTGTTGCAGTGTGCTGTAAGCGCTCCCGCACTTCTTCATTACTGTAAGAGGTCACAAGGACCGCACCTGCAGTCCTCCAAGTCTCTTCCGCGAATGCTAGGGCATGCCACCAGGCGGTGACAATGTCCGCTGCAACCGCATCCTTCTTGATCACGATAAACAGCTGCAGGGTCTCAGCGCCTTGTTGAAGCATCAACAAATGGCCTTTCCCGCCTCCAGACATTGCCGTCCTCAGAATGTCGTTGCTCATGCGCGGTGACAGTCGTGATGACTCTTGAGGCAAAGCAAGATATTTCAGTGGCATACTGATTGGTACGCCCACCGTACAATAGCCAATCTTCGTACCCGCGGCATTCCTGAGGATGTCATCGCGCTCGAAGATCCTTTCATCACCCGAGATTTCTTTGGGTGTCGGCACATGGCCTCTCTTTAGCTGATAGTAAACGAGGCTGGCACGTTGCCGATTGAGTGTCCTCATGCTGACAGCTCTCACAGCC